>OZ034970.1:18808133-19118133 GCA_964030785.1 Siderastrea siderea | reverse complement strand
CCGAGGGAAACCTGGGCCGAGTTAACAACAAAAATCTGTTGCAACTGCAAGAAGCACTTTTCTAGGAAATTTGTATGTTCAACTTTCAAAAGTGATTTTCTATGGTAAATGTGGCTGAATGTCCATTATTTTGAATGGGTGCATTTCTAGAGAAGCCAAAGACTGAAAAGCACACAAAATCTGGTTCGGGAAATGGACTTCGCTATGGAGTGGCGTCCATGCAAGGCTGGCGTATTGAAATGGAAGATGCTCACACGGATATCACTGCGTTGAACCAGGAGCTTAAAGACTGGTCATTTTTTGGCATTTTTGATGGCCATGCAGGCTCTAATGCCAGTCTTTACTGTGCAGAGAATCTCCTGGGATGCGTTTTGTCAAGTGATGATTTTAAAGCAGCCTTAAGAAACGGGCCTTCTTCACCCGATTTGGAGCAGCTTAAAAACGGAATTAAGATGGGATTTTTTGAGCTTGACAAGACAATGCGAGAACGCCCAGCCTGGTCAAACGGAGACGACAAAAGTGGTACGACAGCCGTTACAACCATGATTACTCCAAAGCAATTTATCTTCGCAAACTGTGGAGACTCTAGGGCCATTTTATGTAGCGATAAGAAAGTGACTTTCCACACAGTCGATCACAAGCCTTCAAACCCAGATGAGAAAACTCGCATCGAAAAGGCTGGAGGTAGTGTTATGATTCAAAGGGTTAACGGTTCTCTGGCAGTTTCTAGGGCTTTGGGAGATTTCGAGTACAAGATGGATTTTTCTATAGATGCGGCCGAACAATTGGTTTCGCCTGAACCGGAGATTTCTGTGATTTCAAGAGAGGATGATGTGGATGAGTTTATTGTTATTGGCTGCGATGGTATCTGGGATGTGATGAGCAACGAAGAAGTGGGAGACTACATTCGGTCGAGAATGCTACTTTCTGATGATTTAGAACTGATTTGCAGTGAGCTTCTCGATACGTGTTTAGCTAAGGTGAGCTATTTTTTCCATATGTCCACTCTATCCGAGTTACTACATAGTTAAGCTTAATTGTTATTGGCTGCTTGGAACTCAGTGGAGTTATGTTTTGGCTGCGTACCATTATATGTGTAGAAATTCCATACAAGATAAGCGACATTTAGGGTACAAACTGTATAGCGCTGAAACTGGTTAATTATCTTTTGATCGACATACATATGTATAAAATGTCACTAATGAAGACTCAAAAAGATGTTATTTTTTAGCTGTCACCCATATTTCGGCAGAGTCTACTGGCTTTCATCAGGGTGAAGGCTGGTAAACTCAGCTGAAATAAAGATGACATCTCATATATACCGTAAAATTTCAATAATAAGCACCACCCCCCCTAAAATAAGCTCTCCCTAATATAAGCCCCCAAATCTCATTCGCAAAAAGCCCTCCGATAATTCCCCCTCCGAATATGATCCTGTGGGCATATACTAAGTTTACATAACAAGAACAATCATGGCATAAAATGGTATGATTTTAAGTCCCCACACAAACTACCGTATAATTCTACCTATGTAGATTGCAATCTGAATTCTGTACGTACAACAAGAAGTTCAATTCCTCCACCTTGTACCCACATTCCTTCTTGTGCAGCATTTTCGGATGCAAAATCCCTTCCAAATATAAGCTGATCCATTTTTCCAGTATCATCATTCTCTCACAAGCCTGTGATTGATTGAGAATTTCACGCCATTTTTGTTGGCCTCCTTCCCCTCAAAACAAAAAATACAAAGTTTCTTCTCAAAATGTGGCTAGAAATGTTAATTACTTTGCCGTTTGAATGATAAAGGAAAGCAATATTCACCTTTAAAATCCATATTATCGGAAAGCCAAGGTAAGACAAATTAAAACGTGTTTCATTTGTTTTAACAGTTTCTTTTTTATTGAGGAGTTGTTGTGCATGCATTAATCATGCAATCAATGCGTTGTTTCGAGCACTATCAATGCGTTATCAATTTCGAGTAGTATCGTTATTTCGAGCAGCAATGACGAACTTGTCTTCCGTTTAGGCTCCATTATTCTTAGCATGCATTCTTTGAATTTACCTATATAGTTATTCTTCTGTTCAATTTATTCTATCGAGGAATCACTCAAGCGACAAGCTCATTAGTTTCTCTCGACTCGATTCTCCATACTTGATTCTCAATCCTCAACTCGAAAGAGACTATCAACTTACATTTTAGCGGTACTGTACTTACAGCAAATGTCATTCAGCTGCTGAATCGAGAAAAGAATTTGATAATAGTACAGCAGTAAACTGGTGGATTTTTAAATCTAAAGCCTAAATTATTCAAAACTGACTTCTTGTGAAGTGTCTAGCCAGCAAGCAAGCCAGTACAGTCATGCATCTTGGCCACTTCATTTTGCTCTGAATCAAACTGCTCTTTGGAGCCAATGCAACTCGGTTTGAGTGTTCAAATCTCCTATCCCGAATGGACCCAGATGAAGAAAGCATCTTGTCCGTCATCTTCAAGTGCCTGGGCAGCATGGGGTTTGTTTAAAATCTTACCTTTAGCAGTAATCAGTGCAAATTGAGTTTCATATAGTGAAAACTTTCTTTGACTTTTCAAAGTCCTTGTTCATCTGCATGTTTATTGGAAACATTCCATGTGAATGCTGCACTGAAAATCATGAAGCCAATGTCTCGTGGGAAACTTCTTGGTCATTTTTACAGAAACTGTCAGGTGCAAGTTTTTGTTATGAAAAACTCGGGACAGCATGTGATCATGGAAGCTCGGATGCACGTAAGGCTTTTTGATAGAATTACTCATTGACATTTCAGTCACTTTCATATAGCAGAGGACATTGTTCATTGTTATTGTTTTCTCAGTATTCTTGACACTACTCTGGTGGTTAACCCTTTCACCAATCTATTTCTAGTGCAAAAATCCCCCCAAACAGCGGATTTCTAGCTATGTCAAATTTTTTAGTCCAAAATAGCATGAAATAATTTTCAAACAAGGTTTGTGAGCTTCAAATAGGCTTTCGTGTTCCACAAATTACAGCACAAGCAAGAAAATCAAAGACAAAACCATCGTGATAAATTAAAACATTTATTTCATTCAAAAAAGGGTGGAAAATTAATGGAAACTTTTCTCAACTCTTACGGCATTTTTCAACCACATGGAAAACATTACTGTAGAAAACGGTAGGAGAGTTTGAGTCCATACAGCTTTGATTTTGGCATCAGAGGTCTTCGATAACTCAAGCTATTCACCATTGACAAATCGTGAAAATAATTCCTTCCAAGTCTTAAAACTGGCCTCAATATTCTAACTCTTACAAAGAGCATCTTCTCACTCAATCGAAATATGGCGGAAAATGTCGATTCGCACGTCTTCTCTTCATGTTTTAATGGCATTTTCTTTCCTCGCGATTCAAGGACGTCATTTTGAAGCCTACGTAACCATGTGGTTTCAATTTACAATATGTTAGACCCCCCTCTAAGAGACTAGTTACTAGGTCTCCAATCTCAAATCATAAGTGGTCAAATTCCTGGAAAAGCAGTTTAGTACATTCCGGTGGGGAAAACGTAATCCTGGTTTTCCGGCTTAGTGTGGCAAAAGGGTTTATTTTCGTAATAAATCCCTGAATTTGTTTCTGGCTGATGCTAATATCGTGTTGGTCAAGTCGCAAAGTCTTTCTCTCTTTAGGATTAATTAGAAAATTCATTTGGTAGATGTTTGTATTCCTTGTCGCCCTTATTTTGTCAGTTAGAATGTTTTTGACTTTTAACTGGAGTCCTACAGCTTTTTTACCATGTAATTACAGGTTTAACTTTTATTCTTTTGTGTTTTGTGATTTGAATTTCCCGGGAGCGAGAGGGAACGAGCGAAAAATATACAAACGGACTGCTTCCATGGCAATGGTCCATACTGTAAAATCCCGACCGATGAATAGCCAACCAGAGTACTCCATTAGCCTTGAGAATTGCTTACCATGTAATAAATACATGTCAATATTTTCTCAGTGCATGAGCAGGTGGTATTATGTGAATCCAGCAGTCTGTTTGGTTCCAAGAGCTGGTGGGATATTCCTATCTCCAACCACAGTTCTGCGAAAACTGCTGAGTGAAAATTGAGAAGCAGCAAATCTCGGTTGAACTTGGAAATTTTTTTAAATTTATTGCTCAAAGATGTAAATTTTTTGTCAACTCGCAATTGTCACATGTGTTGTAAGTGGAATGTCCATCAAGGAGAGGAATTTTAAGGCCTTGTAATTCCTAAGAAAGGCCAGTAAAGAGTACTCCTTTTAATTTTGTGTTAGTTTGTAGTTAAGCATGGCGTTTGTGAGTTTGTTGTTGATGTCACTTTACACAGCAGTTTACAGTGTTTTAGTTTACAGCAGTTTTTTCGGAGCAGTTGCTACAATGCAGTTTTTTCTGTTCGTTGAAGAAAGTGTGTTTAAGCTGGAATTTTGCTGTTTCATATGCTGTGAAGGAAGGCAAAAGCCAGGACACAGTCGCTTTTCCTTTTGTAAAACTGAAGTTACACTGAACGGTTTATAAAATTGTTTGTATCATAGAACCAGCACATATATATTTACAAGTACAATACAAAATGTAAAAAGAAAAGAATTAGACTAAACAGAAACGTTTTTTGAAAGTATTCTCTTTCATTGTTTATGCAAGGGCAATGGAAATTGTCCTAAAGTTTCAGTACCAAAATTGACCACTTTTTCAAGAAATACGCTAAGTTTCAGAAAAAAAAAAGATTGTTTCTATGCAAAGTTATGGATTCATGAATAAAGGTTTTGGTTTTTCATTTTTCATTTTTACTTGTTGACAGTCATACAATGCTGCTCAAGAATATCACGTGACAAAAGAGCACCTGATGTTTTGATGCACGATCGATTGCAGTTTCAGCCTTATCAAGGGTTGTTTGCTGGAAAACACCATGTCTTTGAGAAAAAATTCAAAGATTCCTGTGAGCTAACTCGTGAAGATAAAATGCTCTATAAGTAGTCTGCATGGATACACATAGTTGCTAGAATTAAAGCTCTGAATTCTCCTACAGCCACTCACATTTTCACTATTTTACAATGCAGACTGGAGAGAGAAGTGCCATGCGTTTTATAAAATTGCGTTACCTGTATCACTTTGTGTGACTACTTGTCGAATAGGGATTATTGGTGGAATTTAACCTTTTCTATTATTACAAAGCTTGTTTTCACCGCTGAGTGTTTGGCCACATGCACGATGTTGGTGTACAAAGCAAAAAAGGCTGGATTTTACAATATATATATTTTTGCTCTTACATTTGTACACCACTGTAAAGCAAATTCTATGTAGATAATCAAACAGTTGATGTTAGGCTTAAAAAAGATTCAGATGAGCCTCAGTGAAGAAAAATATTTACTGCTGTTGATGCAAAATCATGAAAACTGCATTACAAACAAGGTGGTTTTTTTGGCGAGTTATTCATTGTGTCAGTTGCGCCCCTCTGTTTGCTGTTTTTATCTAATTTTGCCTTAAGTTGCATTTCATGCACTTTTTGCCTTTTGCCCCTACAATATGTATTTTACCACACATCGCACATTTTTTGCTCCCAAACTTCTTGTAGGAAGAAACCATACTGTCCATGGCATGTACTAAATATAAATAGAGCCGGAGTCAGTCTTCAAAATTTGCATGCTTGTGTATGCTTGTGCACACAATAAAGTTGAAAGTTTTTTGTTCTAAAAGCAAAATAATGTATTGTTTATGTGAATAAATTTGTTGGGTGGAAAAGTTTTTTGTCGATCATTCTGTCTATTTAAAGCGATAGTTGGGTTTAGGAAGCGATGTTTTGTAAACGTGGTCTAATTTGCATAAGCGGGTTGAAATTAATACGAGCGGCTTTCATCAAGGTGCAGAAAATTTCAAGTTGCTTTTACTGTAACTGCGGCAGCTTTGAAACCAGACAGAGGTTCAAATTAACACCTCCCTTACAACAAAACACAAAGAAGGGCGTGCTTGTAATTCATTTGTAGAGTGTCCAGGGGTCAATTCAATAAAACATTTACACTTGTAGTTTACAAACTGAACGCTTGTTTTTACAAGCGCACGCCAAAATGAATTCAATAAACATCGTTACAAGTCCTTGTTGCAAGTCTCCGACTTGTAATTACAGGTGTAGCGCTACACTTGTGTAATTTGGTACTTATCCAATTCAATAAAACTTTCACAGGAGTCCAACTTGTATTTTTACAAACGTCCAACTTGTAAACTGCAAGTGCAAACTACAAGTGGTAAGTCACTTGTACGCTTAACATACGACTCGTAGAAAGAGTATTTCAATACTTCAATTATGTCCTCGTCTAGCGAAGAAAAGCTTAAAGAGCTATTGAGACACGGATTTATTAGGCAGCCTAGAAAATTAGAGGAAAGACAGTTGTTTGACACGGAAAATCCAAGGGAATTTCAGGAGAACTTTCGTCTGTCTGTGGACGCTTTTGCTCATTTTCTGGAATTAATAAACCTACGATTAGAGAATACATTAGCATAGATTAAAGCAGAGAGATTTGATTGTACACTTGTAACCTACAAGTGCATTCCAGCGGAGTTTACAATTGTAAGGCTACAATTGTTATTTACTCTTGTATCTGACTTGTGCTACACGAGTAAGTTCCAGAGTAGAAAAATCTTTCATTGAGTTCTTGTATTTACAAGCTGGACTTTACATGCGTAAATTACACTTGTAAAAACTACAAGTGTAGTTTCTTTATTGAATTGACCCCAGGATTAGCAGACATCTAAACTAAAGCAAAATGTAGAATCACCTTTCCCCGGTAAATCTACCACTGTTTTGATTGACAACTGAAAACCACAACTAGCAAAATCTGCGTTGATGTTATCGGGCCACTGTCGGCAGTGTAAAGTTGGTGGAAAGGCTTTCATTGAAAAATGAAGACACGTGTTCTCTCGCCTCTTTCACAAGACTCTTTGTTTTCTTTCTCTGCTCTCAATATTTTTCTTTTGTGTGCCACTATCGGAACGCCTGAAACCGGCTTTACACGGAGAAATTATAGGATTTATTTAAATTATGACATCACGAGCAGCATAATTAGCGTAATTATACAGTTTGGAAACTTCACTACATTACTACAAGCTCTGAACTGGAAAGAAATATTATTAATTTTTGGCTTCTTACTACAAACCATTTCCAATTAATCTTTTAAGAGAAATTACATATTAATAGAGATATCAATCTTTTTTGTGAGAAGTGAACATCCCTCTTGCATAATAATGGATCTGAAGGAAACAGGAGACAGCACGGCCGAGTTGTTTAGGGCGCTAGATTTCAACTTGGTTGCCCTGGGCAGGTTCACTCGAATTGGGCAGGTTCACTTGAATTTGTGTCCATGTTGTGTTTGACTTCTCGGGGTCATTCTAAGTCCACAAAAACAATTTTCCACTGCTGTTTCCTCATCATTTAACTCTTAATTTGTGAATCTTCTTGACTGGATTCTGGTACATCAGAGTTAAATTTCTCTTCACAGCCTCAATGAGACTTAAAGGAGCTATGTCATGAAATTTAGCCTAATTCAGCCACTAGGACCTGGCCACCACATTAACCTGAACATGGAAACAACCACATAAAACATTGATGAAAGGTTTAAATTATAACAGCAAATACAAAATAAGGCACCGATAGGCCAAATTGAAGAAGATTAACATGGATTGCAATTGGGCTCTTTGAAAAACTGTTAGGCTGAACAGTTTTCAAAGTTTACATGTATCTCTGTTTGTAATTTAAATACAATGCTCGGGATATAGATTTGTTTGACACAAAGCTGTAATTTTGTCATTTACAAGTAATTTCTTCGCTAACCTTAAGTTCCGTAGAAAGTAAGGGCAAGTAATTGGAAAAATTAAAGAAATTGGACTAGACTGCTGTGACACCGCCCCTTTACAGTCTAGGTCGGTCAAGTGTTCTTGTCATTAACGGACTAATGAATTCGTTAATGGAATATTGATTCTGTTCGTTGATTGAATAATCCATTCGTAAAATGAATAATCCAATATTCAAATTGAGCCTCGATTCAATAATCGAATGTTGATTGGAGTAATGAACAAATTAGGGAAGGGAGTGCGACCGCAACATGGCGGACTTGAATAAAGAACAGGTAAGTTATTGTAGTATTCTAATTTCTACATAAACACCCCATTGGTATAGAATGTTGTTACTTTTTCTACCGGCGTTGGTACATACGAGTTTGATCGATTGATTGATCTTTGTTGTCTGCTGTGACATGCAACCTTTGTGTTATTTTACAATTTCATCTTGCACTTTATACTAAAATATACTTGAAATTTGACATTTCAGGAGAAATATATGGCAAGGCTTTTGTTCATTAATCAAATCAACATTTGATTATTGAATCGAGGCACAATTTGAATATTGGATTGTTCATTTCACTAATGGATTATTCAACAACGAACAGAATCAATTTTCCATTAATGAATTCATTAGTCCGTTAACGACGGGAACGCTTTGCTGGCTTTGACTATAATGCTACATGAAATTGCAAGTCACCTTCGCCAACAAGTCGTCATCTTCAACAAAGCGAAGTCTTATATCGTTTTGATGGTATCCAGAGTGAATTCATCTCGTGAGGAATCATCTGTTATCGCTACCATTTTTAAGTTGCACAAAATCGAGCAAATCTCTATAAAACTAAGAAACAGTAGTGCCCTCAGATATTTCTTCCAGGGCCACTGGAAGGGGGTCTGTTTATAACTACGCATATATGTGTGTAGTTGCTTAAACATTGTTTGGTTACAGTACTGTGCAAAAGTAATGAGAGTGACTTTCATCAAATTTCGACAAATTTTCAGCGAAAATGGACAATATTTCACCAATTTTTTAAAGCTACTATTAAATAATTGTTCCACCATTACTGAAATTTTTTATCTAACCTTCAAAATGTCAGGTGATCTTTTGAACTATATTTTTGTTGAGAACAGCGAACTTTTGTTAGAATTATCAAAGAGCGTTTCAAAAATTCACTAAGGGTTTTGAATTTTCTATTATTTTTGGTAAACCTCAAGCGAAGATTCACTGTTCCCAGAGTTATGTTTTGCATAAATACTATTTCAAGTCCCAAGCCCATGCTAATAAAAACAATTTCAAGTCACATAAACATGTGCATGGATGTTTTTTCTTAATTATAGATTCTCATTTAAAAACATGCTGAAGGTTACCCTTTCACGAATTCAACTTCTTTATAAATGCGGTGTTTAAAAACTGAAGGCTTAACAATCGATTAACCAACATTTGATGGTTTGAGTAGTGATAGCTTATAAACAAGCTCAAATTTCAGAGCTCATCAAAAACATCATGTAGCGCAAAATGCTTTGATTCAGACCACAATTTCACATTTAGCCATTTTGAGAAGGATTTTACGCACTGTAACGAGAGAAAATGGCAAAACACTGTCAATTAGTCACATTATTAAAGAACAGATATTCACCTCTTGCTGTTCTTTCACATCATAACTCGAATTGTCGCCAAAATTTCCTTGATTAGTCATGCAAATGCTGGGAAAAATTGATCGAAAATTTGGCAATATTTTGATCCTGAAATTTGCTCTCATTACTTTTGCACATTACTGTATGCAAAATTGACATTTCCTTAAAAGATTTTCTTTGAGAGACAAACAGCTCAGTCATGTTAACTCAGCTTTTAACACTTCACTAATACACCAAACCTGTAAAAAAATGCAGTACCACTCGGAAATAAGCGAACCATCCAACGCTTTGCAAATGTTTGCATTTGCATTGAATTTCAAAGCCAAAGCGTTTAAATGCATTTCGTTTTGCTTCTTAGTATATCACAAATTTAAGGCCATTTTGCATAAGAAAAGGTTTAAACAATAGTGGTTTTTCACACATCCTGCAACATATGACTGAGCATTCTTTCAACAAGCACAGCACTTTTTGTTGCTCAAAAAATGGAAATCTGTGAATGAAAACAGACATAAGTGGATAGTTGGTTTTGGATTGCTGCAAAGAAAAAAACATTCCTGGAAAAGGTCATGTGTCCTTTTGTATTTAGCATCGAGGTGCTTGATTTAGCAGTAAAGCCATGGATGACTTGACATCTCGGCCAAAAAGTTCCAAGACAAGCTGCGAATTGAAAAACATGCGTACCCAACATTAAAATAGATCAGAACCAAGCCAAAAAGTTATTACAAAATCCGGATAAAACCAGAAGAAAAGAATAAGCAAGCAACAAAAGCAACAACCAAGACGCCTGCCCTAGTCAGTCGAGAGTCGATTACCTAATCTTGTGAAATCTTTACGGCGTCACAGTTCCTTCCTGTCTTCCTCAGAGAAAAACTACACATGACAGTTTATTAAAAGATGATACAACTCATTCATGATACAACTCATTAATGGTTGAACTCATTAAAATCCTCTTAGTAGTGCACAATAAAGTGAAAATAAAAAGATTTCATTAAGCTTATTGGTCGTTGCTCATTTCAGCACACCTGGGACTCTGGGACATAAAGCTATGTGATTCACAAAACATTTCTTTCTAAATAAGAAATGACATGGTCGTTTACTAGCAGGAAGAGCAGGCTATAGGACATTAATTTTTGATTTGTTTTATACTGATTCTTGTTACTTGTCATCAGGGGATGTCTGCTAGACTACCTTAACTTTGCCGTTTGTGGACAAAAAAGCATTTGACAGATTCGAGTCGCAGCGCTCTGTGGCGCTTTCTCAAAGGAATAACCATACTTTCATCTTGGTCAAACTGGTTGTCAAGGCATCGTTAACACTTATTTCTGAGCGGTACTGTAAAATACAGGCTAAGAAAAGTACACAGTTGCATGTTGTTTGAAATACTCCTCCTGAGATTTTGCACATGAACGTTTTGCGGCTGATGAAGTTGCACCCTCCTCACCCCTCCCCCCATGGATTTCGAGGAGTCGGGTGAGTATTATTAAATTTCCAGCACAAACTTATTCTAAAGAATTAATTTTTTTGGCTTTTTGCTGTTGATTTCATTTGCTAAGAAACAAAAGTAAAGTAATGAGCCCAAAAAAAACAGACTGAAAAGGATGGAATTGAAGTTGTGTTCCTATGCGCGACACGGAGAAGCGACTTACGTGGTAAATGGCGACAACAATTTAACATATTCCACGAGGAACCAATCTTAAATATACCAGTTTATTCCTTACACATTATTTAACCAAAATTAATGTGTCATGTCTTTTGGATTTGTCTCATGCCTGAACAGAGTTCAGTTGTTGCAATTAGGTGGCAACCAAACCCCTCAGTTTGAGTAAAACAAAGTATTGTGGAGACAAATCACACCTGAAACAATTGTTCAATTCTTGAGGGTTTGCTTGCCACCTAATTGCAACAACTGAAATTGGTTCAGGCACACATGACAAATTGCAAAGTTGCGATACATTTAATGAGATAATGTGTAAGGTACATTGTATATTAAATATTGTTCCCCATGGAATGTGTTGCTATTTTCTCATGTAAAAAAGAAAATTTGCTGTTCATAACTTACATTCTGTATGCATGTATGA
Source organism: Siderastrea siderea (assembly GCA_964030785.1). NCBI lineage: Eukaryota > Metazoa > Cnidaria > Anthozoa > Scleractinia > Rhizangiidae > Siderastrea > Siderastrea siderea. The sequence continues at coordinate 19,106,587 of OZ034970.1, read as the reverse complement.
AAGTCACTTCTCTATGTCACACACAGTAACACGACCTTTTGACTTCAATTCTATCATCTTCAGTCCATTGTTATGGCTGTTTTAAGTGATTGAAATTAATAGCGACAAGCCAAAGAAATCTATTTGAATACCTAGTGCTGAAAATTTTTTAATACACATCCAACTCCCCTGAAATCCATGGAGGGAGGGGTGGGGAGGGAGCAAGTTCGTCATGGCAAAACATTAACATGCAAGATCTAAGGCTGGATGTATTTTAAACAAAAACTGTGTGCTTTTTTTAGCCTGTGTTTTACATTTGTGGAGGTTGAAAAAGCTGACATTGACCTGTTTGTCTCTCAACAGATACATTGTACAGTTGTAGGTATATTTTAGGAAATGTCAATGTTGCATCACCTAGATCTAAGCCTTGAATTGACTTGGCCACAAAACTTTTTCTAAGGTTTAAATACAATCCTTTGTCTCTTTTCAGAAATGCAGATCAGTCATAGCTTTTGAATACTACATAGAAAACATTCCTTCAAAATTTGGAAAAATTGCCACCTTATCAACAAACTCCACTAACTCAACCAACTTGAAAAACTCAGTTACAAACCAACTCAACAAGCATACTACTGTTTACTGACTTAATGTACCAGTTCCTTAATACCAGACAGTGGAACTATCCACACACTGTAGATCCGGTAACTAAGAAAATTGAATTTGGCCAGACTAATGCCAACTAAAATAATATAGTCTGGCAGCCAAACAGATAAGGGGATTGAAGGATACAAGGATAGTCATGTAAAGATTAATTGACTTGTGTACCATTCTAATGTGCTGAGAGAATTGAGGATTACAAGAATTAAAGATTACCATCTAGACTAAGTGCCATACTAATGTACTGAATGAATGAATTGAAGATGACAAGACTAGTGCTGTACTAATGTACCAATGCACCAGGAGAACTGTACCAATGTATCAAGTAAATTAAAGATAATGTGATGTGTGCCATGCTAACGTGCTTAACTTTCAACTACATGTAGTGCAGTATTACATTGCAAGTGGATGATTTTGTACAAACTGAATTATGTACCACCATAATGAATGGATTATGTTCAAAGTGAATGGCCAACCAATCTAAATGGATCACCAAAAGCTGATTTTCAGACCTTCTAACTGAATACAAAACTTTTAGCCCTTCTGATGTAGGGCTAATGCTTGAAACGCCAGCTGTCAATCTCCTTACAGTGGCCAATTTACCTTATCAACTCAGTTGTTAATTCCAAAGTTTTGTTTCACCTCCCCATCGACACAGCACTGCAGTTTCTTTAGAAACTAACTTGCTTCAAACTAAATAGCTTACTATCGAACTGAATGAAGCATCTGAAATGGAATGTTGTCTCAAATTACTACTGACAGTGAATCAAAATGAATGAAACACCCCAAATTGAATGGGTAGATAAGTAAGTTTAAGTTTGAGTTTAATGATACTTTATACCAACTGTACAATAATAAAATACATGAGAAAAATAACCAACTAACTAACTGACTAAATAAATAAATAAACAAATAAAAGTACAGTAGGTAAAGGAAAGCTATAGGGGGAAACTGAATTCCCATATAAAAACTGCTCTCTGAACTAAAAGATAACTACATGTACTAATATATACCAGATATTGAGAAAAATATATGGAGGATACTACACAGTGGTGCAAAGATAAGATTTTTATTTTCGAGTGGTAAAAACAATATTTTACGAACGAATGCAGCGAGTGAGTAAAATTTTCTTTTATTATATGGACAAGAGTAGTTTTGCACAAACAACAGTGTAAGAGCGGGAAATGATGTCATTAGTGAGGATATGAAAAATGCGCCACTCGAGTCCCGGATGTAGTTTCGTATGAACTTTACGGGTGGTCTAGTTTCTACTAAAACACTCTTGTCTACATAATAAAAAATTGTAATGCATAATAAATGAAGAAAAAATGTGACAAAATAGATCATTAAAAAAAAAACTAAATAAATAAATAAATCTAGTATAATAGGAAAGAAGTAACTAACTATTAAAATAATTAAATAATCTACATTGAAATAATTTCAAGCTGGGAGCTGCCATAACTGAATTAGGTATAGGGTTCCATTCATTAACATAGCGGTTGAAAAATGAAAATGTAAAATAGTTTGTCCTTGCTGCCCTAGGCCTTATTTTAAAGTCATGGTTACTTCTAGTTCTTGTTGGGCCAGTCAGATCCAAATACTCGGCACAGTCCACATCAGAGTAACCATGTTCAGTGTATTGAATCCATCCAGCATTGTGCTACTCGTTTAATATGTGGACCTGATAAATCTTACTATGAAAGTAAACCGGATAAACCTTACTGTGAAAGTACTAAGTATAAGCTTTAATTTTACTGCAAAAAGTGTGCCAGCCGACACATCACTGGAGGCATCGTTGGTCAGGTATCATCTGATTGGGTGACCCACCACAAATTGAATTCTGGGCATTCAGGGCCTACCCCGGGATCTGGGTCAGACTTTAGGTCCAGCCAATTGATCAGGCCTCTCTGGGAAGAGGCTACTTTATCATGGGGAACACTTCTTGAGTCGGGTGAATTTCAACTGTACATGTATCTCAGTACACCAAAGCTGTTGTCACTTAGAATACGTGTTCTTGCTGGGACCAATGTGAACAACGTCAGTGATTGGGAGAATCAGGTTTGTATTTTATTGCCTTACAACAAGTGAAAATCTCCTGTAGCATTTACTGACAGCAGGTTAATGTATATGCAAATTTACACAGAGTATCAATAAGCTAAAAAGTAGTTGAGAATTATATGGCATGAGACTGAAGATCAGTAACATATTGCTAGGTGAACAAAAAGCAAACAGAAGGGAGCGCATAAAGGAAGTAACAACTAACAGAAATTAAAAATGTTGAGGTAGTTGAGAAAGCGTTAATAACAGATGAAACGCAAAATAACAATAGCGTTAGCAAATAACATTAAGCACCTAAAAACATGAAACAAAAAAAAAAACAAAAAAAAATACAATTAACCCCCTTACCTTATCATGCCCCACAACTAACTGTAAGCGAGCAAACCTCCCTGCCATTGGCCGCAAGCCCACGGGTCTATTCATGTTAAGTAAACTATTTACAACACCTGTTTGGTCAATTTAGAATACATAATGAAAAGAAAACTAGGAAAATTTACATTTAGCAATTACGGCAGCGTGGGAAAAAAGAGAAAATATTATAAAAGGAAATATTTTATGTTGGTTCTACATATTTCCCTTCAATATAAAGTTTGTCCGGTTTAGATTTGCTGAAAAACGCTTTTTTGGCTTTGCTTCTTGCCTGTTTGAATTTGTCGATCTGCAGTTTCCTTTATAGCTGATGCAATTCCTTTGGGATGTCTTCGTACATTTTATATGGAGTACCTTTGAGTTTACAACCACATCTGAAAACTCTTTCTCTATCTGAATACCTCAAAAATCAAGCAATTATAACAGTTCCATCCCCTTCTTTCGACTGTTTTCCGACTCTGTGTACGCGTTGTCTTGGGCGTCTTCGATACCTAAGAGATTAAGGAACTTTACCAATGACTCTTTTGTTTCTTCCTTGAAATCTAGGGGTGGTTCCTGTGGTTCGGTCGAACCCTCTAAACTAAAATCACAAACGTCTAAACCCTGCATTTTTAGATGTCAGTTGATTCCAACATCTTCCCAAACGTTTACAGTTTGTTACGAATTGCTTGCACTATTCCAGTCACTTCAGCTGACAACGAGTGGGCAAGCAGCAAGGCTTTGAAACTATATGCAGACTACCGTGACGACGGAAAGACTGTCTGGCTTGGGGCTAATGAACATACACTATGAAAGGCCCGTGGATTATGACGCTGTAGGCGAGACATTTGCAGAAAAGCAACCGCAGAGAATGTTGCTCTTTGATCCAATTATTGAGGAAACGTGATTTCTCATAGCAAATGCTTACATCAATTATAATTAAATGACGACAATTTCCAGTTTTAATTTCAATAGTAAAAATGGACTCGATTAATGTAAATATTTTAAGTCCTTTTTTCAACTAGTTAGCGCAAAACTAAGATGATTTCAAAGTAGTTGAACAACTTAAGTTACCCCTCAAAACGCTGGAAATTGCATTTCCCCCGGACCCCCCTACATCTTCCCACCTGCGGCGGTCGCTCGCCCAAATCCCCTTATGTAAACCCAGCAGTTTTTCAGTATTCAACGATTGTGAAATTGACAGCTGACATCAAGCTCTTCAAAGGAACAAACAACAAACTAGAAGATACTCAATTCACGTTTAACGCATAAAGGAAAATATTTTAGTTAGAGTTTGACATGGAAAAGTTTAATAGGAGGAATCAGTCGTTGTACGAAGGCTGAAGCTGCCAGAACTGACAAATACTCCAGCGCTTTATTTTGAGAGGATGGCTAATGGCAGGGTCCAGGATGGTAGAAGGGTTAGTTTCGTATTTATGAAGCAGTAATTCAAAATTTTTGTTGTCAGGAAATGATGTCATCAGTACTCATCATTTTAGGGATAAGTTACAGGGATATGGGATACCCAGACCCCCCCCCCCCCCCTAATGGGGACTCATTTTAGTATTCACCTCGTCTATATCCTTCTTTTTATTCTTTTTTTCCAAGGACTATTAGACTTTGGAATAGCTTACCCACTGAAAATTGCTGAGATTAACTCATTTAAGTCTGAGTTATGTAATTACCTAGTTAACTAATCATTATTAGATCTATTAGATTTGTACTTGTCTTTTTGGCAATTGTAATTTTATACACTGTACGGTGTATTTACTTTTAAATATTTTTAATATTGTGTACAGTTGGTGTGATATCCATATGGATTTTACCGACGTGATAAAATGTAGATGTAGATGTAGAAGATCGTCAAGTTTCATTAAAGTAAGATCCATTTTATCTGCCTGACTTTCTGTCAGATTTGAGGCCGCCATTTTTTGGTCTTCCTCGATTGAACTAGACGAAAGATTTTTAGGTTTTTTTTTTAGCGCAATTTATTTTCGATAAAACCTTACTTAATTCATGTGCAAAATTCTATTAAACCTGTTACGTTGCATGCTGCGGCCTGCATATCTACAGGTCTACTGACTGACCTTCAATAATTCATTATAAATTATGGTAAAACTTGGGGACTTTTCACTCTGTATGCCACAATGTTGACTGGTATTTTTCAAAAGAAAAGAATGACTGTAGGAAACACCACACTTCATTTCACATCTGCATGGAAAATAGACAATGGTGGACAAAAGCTCTAGGGACATGGCTTAAAATCATACCAGCATAATAAGACTACTGTTGGGCAAGTTATATGACTCATAGGTTGTTTCAGTTTGGTTTGTCTTCCCCAGCTGAACCCTCCCTTCCCAAACTATCTAACCGCAAGCAGATTTGTTAAGATTTTCACGTGTGAATGTCCATCAAGTTTGACTTAGTCTTCTGGCTAATACTGTAATGTCAATTGCTTTTACTTTTTGTTTTTGCAGGGAAGTCGGGATAACATGAGTGTGATCATAATCACCTTTCCAGGAGCACCAAAAGTTTCAGAGGAAGCCATTAAAAAGGTATAGTTATGGTCAAGTTAGCAGCCTCACACATTGTGTTCCTCAAACGTGCATCTTTCGAGTCGAGTAAAGTGACTCGACTCTAGAGTCACAAGAAACAAGGGTTTTGAGAAAACAATATATGTCTCATAGCATGAGTAATTATTGCAGTTTCACAAGGGTGGCTTAATACACTGGCTTAAGGTAGATTTCCACTGTCAAATTTTCACATCCATAAGTAAAACGTACATTACCAATTGACATTTTTGAGTGAAAAACAAATATTGCCTTCTGTTTTTACGTGCATTAACGGATGTTTGTGTCTAGCAACAGCCAGCCATTCAAATGAAACAGTTCCACGTTCTGACTCTGAGATAACTTGAAATCACAATATTTTCCTTTTCTTCGCTCTCATAATACATTAGAAACAAAAATTTTTTTAAAAAAAAATGGAAAATGCCCTATTCTGCCACACTCTGCTGGAAAGGCCTGTTCTGCTCCTGAAGTCTTCTTTGGCACAAAGTTCTGCCGGTGGAATGTGAACAGGTTCAATTACATTGAGAAGTATTTAAAATTTCCCAAAATGTGCACGTTTTTGACATATACTGTAATATTAATGTTCAAATGTTGATCTATTTAGTTCAGACTCTCTGGCACCGACACTTACACACATTCTTTGGGCTAGATTTCATAACACCTGTTGCCATTGTTTTGTTCTGAGAAATGTCCCACATAGAAATTGAATTAGTACATCCAAATTAAGGAGTTAAGATTTCCGTGTAGTACGGACATAGGCGTCCACATCTTTGTCAGCGCCTTTTGTTTGTTTGTCTAAGTTTAGTACGGGCTCCTGAGTCTAGAGTAAGTCAATTCTGGGGCCGCGGTTTTCTTTGGGGTGAGGGGGTTTATTCAGGGTGAGGTGTAAAGAAGGGTGTGGTTTTCAGAAATAGTATTAAACAAGAGAATGTTCGGGCATGTTACCCCTCTTCTTATTGATCTCCATTGGCTCCCCATCGAACAACACAAAGTTCTCGCACCGGGTTATATTAGTACGACCTACTCGAAAGATGTAACCCTACTCGATCTTTACGATCCTCTAATCAGATGTTATTAAAAGTTCTAAGTATAAACACCGTTTCGTATGGAGACCGTGCCTTCAGCGTTGCCGTGCCTAAATTGTGGAATTCTGTTCCTGATGAAATCATAACTGCTGAAAACTTAAAGCAATTTAAATTTAAAGTGAAAACTCATTTGTTTTGTATCGCATAGTTTTAACCTTCTGTGGACTTTGACATTGAACTTTTTTAATCGTTATTATTTTCTTGTTATAATAGCTTTTTAACTATTGTCAAGACAAGATTTATCGATGTCTAGCAAAGTTTTTTTAATTCGTTTTTAATAATCATTTTTTAGTTTATATTTTTTGTTAAGGACGCTCGCGCTCATTGTTTACTGCACAAGCAATTCACGTCGCCCATGTCATTCCACGTCATGCATTGAGCGCGCGCGCTATTGAATAAATGTAGAGAGATGTAGCGCTAGTGGGCATTTTAATATCTATGCATGGATTTAAGGTGGCTCGATCGAGTTTTTGAGTGACGATACCTCTCAACTTTAAGCAACTAGTGTACCACAGTGAACAACCCAATAGAAAATCGATCGTTACTGCTGACCTAGAAAAAGATGAAAGTTTTGGATGAGGTACGTTTCATCAAAATCGGAGTTACCATAGCAACGTAATGACGTCATCCCCCATTTTACATGAGAGCTAATTACTTGTCACCAAGAGATAATTCTGGGAAGCGCTCGATTGGATCTTCGACCTGACATATTTGTCTTCACGTCTACAAAATTTGAAGAATTTCTATGAGAGAGTTTTCGAGAAATGTTCGGGTGAAGTTTTAAGGTGTTAAAAAACGACAAAAACAAAATAATTTTGAACTGCTATTGAAAAGTATGTCCACAGCGACTTGATGAAACAACATTTTCGTTTTAAATGAATGTTATGTCATCTAATTGCTTTGTGTGAAAATTTCGGGGAAATCGTTCCATTTGATTTGTAGAAACGTTGGCTTGAATATGAACTGGTTAAGGGTGTTACGCGGCTTTTTTTTTATCAAAAATCGACCCTACACTTATTAAAATGATTATGAATTAAAAAGCGGTAGATGAATTTTTTTAAAACTTTGCTTTCAAGGAGAATAATCAATAATCAATACAATCCCCGAGTCTCAAACTCATTGAAACGTTGTAAGGCTATCAATTTTAAGCCTAAACTCAGGAAATTATTGGACTGAATTTTACGCCAGTGGCTTGTTGCTCTTATTATGCATCTCCATTGTTTCGAATAGGCGTGCAATTGTAAACTTCAGTACATCATGAATTCATATAACGCTTGATTGCTTTCCGAAGATGTTCCGAAAAACGTGTTAATGTACCAGGTTAGCATTAAAATAACAATGGACAGGCTGACAGCAGTGAGTGCAAACCTCAAGGTTAGCAGTAAGCGCAAGCTTCGGTTAGCAGAGAGCGCAAACGGAAAGCTGCTGTGCTCAGTCAGTGTTCCAGATTCTTATGGCAAGGAGTCAACGAAAAATTTAAACAGGTCAGTAGACGTGGGTCTCCCACAATCTTATCCCAGTCTCAGCACGTTTTCGGAACATCTTCGGAAAGCAATCAAGCGTTATATGAATTCATGATGTAGTGAAATTTACAATTGCACGCCGATTTAAAACAATGGAGATGCATAATGAGAGCAACAAGCCACTGGCGTGAAAATCAGTCCAATATTTTCCTGAGTTTTGGCTCAAAATTGACAGCTTTATAACGTTTCAATGAATTTGAAACGCTGGGATTGTATTGAATATTGATTATTCTCCTTGGGGACAAAGATATAAAAAAATTCATCTACCGCTTTTTAATTCATAACCATTTTAATAAGTGTAGTGTCAATTTTTGATAAAAAAGCCCAGTAACACACTAAACAAGTTCATATTCAAACCAACGTTTCTAAAAATCAAACGGCACGATTTCCCCGAAATTTTCACACAAAGTAATTAGATGATATAACATTCATTTAAAACCAAAATGTTATTTCATCAAGCCTTTGTGGGCATACTTTCCAATAACAGATCAAAATTATTTTGTTTTTGTTGTTTTTTAACATCCTAAAACTTCACCCGAAAATTTCTCGAAAACGCTCTCATAGAAATTTTTCAAATTTTGCAGACGTGGATACAAATATGTCAGGTCGAAGATCCAGTCGAGCACTTTCCAGAATTATCTCTTGATGACAAGTAATCGGCTCTCATGTAAAATGGGGGGTGACGTCATTACGTTGCTATGGTAACTCCGATTTCGATGAAACTTACCTCATTTAAAACTTTCATCTTTCTCTAGGTCAGCAGTAACGATCGATTTTCTATTGGGTTGTTCACTGTGGTACGCTAATTGCTCAAAGTTGAGAGGTATCGTCGCTCAAAAACCCGATCGAGCCACCTTAACTCTCTTATTAAAGTGGCAATGTCTGCAAGAGCGGACCACTGCATTGCGGGTCTGAAAAAAGTTTTCCCTCAAACTTTCCTCTGTAAACCATCTTGGGTCTCAAATAATTGAAACGGGTTTCGTTTTGGGAAATACGTTAAAATGTTTTTTTAGAGCCCACAACAGTGAGAGCAGCAAAAGGCGTAAATTAACGCCAGGCCAGACACGAAAATTGCATAAGTTGGCGACCTCACTGCTTAAAAACCAAAACAGGCAGCAAAAAAGTGTTATTATTTTTAAGTTAAGAGGTCCTTCAAGGGTGTAAAGCGCATGTTAAATTTCATTTGTTTTAAACTGGAAGCTTGTGATAATTAACATATTAACTCTACGTCTGAGCGCTTTCTGGAAACTCGCAAAAGTCAAAAGTACCCTGTCTTGCCCGGCATTTATTTTACAAGTTCAGACCGAGTCGCTCTAAATTCCTATTAAAACCTCTTAATGAGATATCAGAGAGCACAGAAATATAAAAATACCTTGCGCTTTTTATCTTCCTTTATCACAGTGACTTCGAACTTTTGGTAGTTTTTGCGAATATGACTGCATGCATTATGCAAATTAGGTTGTTGAGCAAATTCAGATTGTGTGAAATAAAAAGATTCTCAATTTTAAGATTTCCCCATTTCAAGTCATAAATACAGAAAAGCATACACGAATAGAAGTTTCGAACTGTTCAAATTGATAAAATAAGCGAATTACCGAGTCCTGATCTTTGGATGCTTCCGGAGAGTTGCGTGACTCGTATTATGCAAATTAGGTTGTCCGCTAAACTTGGTCCGTTCCTGTAACAGTCGCAAAAAACTTTTTAACTTTTTGGATCCCACTGTTGTTTTAATTAAATATTAAAGAAATATAAAGACTACATGCACTGTAGGTAGAAATTCAGCTGGTTACAGTATTGACTTGTAATCATGTGTCCTTTGTATACTGACTCTGTTTGCAATGAAATGGACAATTTGTAACAATGGGCTTCCACGTGGGGGCGAGGGTCCCCGGGCTGACTGATATGGGACTTTGCTAATTGTCCATTTCAAAGTTCTTGTATTTCCCCACCGATGGGGGATTTTTTTCCTAGCAAAGTCTTCGGTATCTTAGGGGGAAACCAAACACCCAACAAGACTTGAAGACGCCCTTCATTTTAGCCTTTGAACAGTTAGTTAGCCAACGCTCAAGACCATAAACTTTCTGTTGATAAAACAATAGTTTTTTTGGGGGGTCCCAAATAGTCCACAAGTTTTTCAAATCCTGTCCCATTACAACTGCATATCCATAGGCAAATGATAATAAAGAACATACAATGATCATTGCTCATTTACTGCCTGCCTTTAAACACAACCCACTTAACTTAACTTTACGAAAGATTAGTCCTACTTAACTTATGCGCCTCATTTAAGTTCTTTGAACAGTTCTTTTTTCTCTCCTGGATTCTCCAACAAGTTGTTCTACTGTCCTGTTCATAGAATTATTTAAAGGATGGTCTATTTCATGCACACACAAAAAATAAAAAATAATCGATGGATTTTAAGACACACATTCTCGTTCTTCCCCGCAATCTTTTCTTCAATCGAGCGAAAACACAACTTGCTCCCGAGCTCCTCTCGCCTTGCCAGAAGCAAAGTCCCCACATTTTCCCCGCGAGTTGGGGAGTCATTTGAATTTGTTGCAAAGTTCCCACAAAGTCCCTGATTCCCCCACATATGGCCCGGGGTCCCCCCCCCCCCCCCCCCACCTCGGGAGAAGCCGATGACAAGTGCATCATTCTCTTCTGGTGGATAAAATTGAATCTTTACTTTTTTGTAGTCTGGTTTTGATTTTTTTGTATGGTCTACGTTTTGCTCTTTTGATCTTCCTTTGTCAAGGGGCTTTTCAAGCACTTTATTTTGTTTATACAAATGTTTGAATGCTTTGGGGCAAAATGTGACGAAAAGTATGCAAATTGTATTTTTTGTCAAACGTTGAACGAGATTATTATTCTATGAGAGACCTGTAACTTTTTGGATGTCTCTTTCGTCGATGTATGATTTCAAACGGCTAAAGCCGTGTCATGATCAGTTCCTTTTTCATTGATAGTTAGATGGCCTTTCTTTATAAAAACAGTGTTCTGGTTCCTTTTTTTTTTCTTTTAATCAAAAGAATTGAACATCATTGAATATTTTAATATAAACAAGCTTCAACAACGAAAACAAAAAAGCCTAATTCAGCATCATTCTGCATCAAGCGTTTTGATTTCTTGACCAAATTTAAATAAGATCATTAACCACCTAGCTCTTAATGAACTGGAGGCTTCCTGGAACTGTGCTAACTTCGAGTGGAGGCACATCCCAGACGACGGTGCAACATTCGAGCTACTCAATCGCACTCGGGTGAAGGTGTTTATTAAATTCTCAACTTAAACAAAGAATTTCTTTCCTTTGAACAGCTCTTTGTACAGTACAGTACCTTTGTACAGTATTGGGATTATCTTCTCAACGATTCTCCGTCGTTAGTTCGTTTGTACAGTATTAGTATTATCTTCTCAACGTTTCTCCGTGCATTAGTTCGTTTGAACAGTATTAGTCTTATCTTCTCAACGTTTCTCCGCTTCGTTTGTACAGTGTTAGTCTTATCGTCTCAACGTTAGTTCGTTTGTACGGTATCAGTCTTACCTTCTCAACGTTTCTCCGTACGTTAATTCGTTTGTACAGTATTAGTCTTATCGTCTCAACGTTTCACCCTACGTCAGTTCGTACCGTATTAGGCTTATTCTCGACACGAACGTATTAATCTTGTTTTCACGGCTGTTTTCCGTAACTGTAAAGTACGTGCATACAGTACCAGTCTTGTCGTTTAACATTTATTCGTATGTTACTTCATACGTTTGGTGTTAATGTCGCCTTCTTTCCGTACGGTAGTTTTTCCGTATGAAATACATCTTGTCGTCTCCCCGGTTCTCCACACGTAATTACGTTCGAACGTTTTTAGTGTTGTCTTCTCGGCGTTTCTTCATATGTTAGTACGTTATTACTCGGTGTTATCATATATGTAATGCATAATATTTTCTACGTAATGTTAGACTTGTCCTCTCACATTACAGATGCAAGAAGTAAAAGTTACATTGTTGCTCGAGGCATTTATATTCTACAGAGTTCAATTCTTTCATTTTTAGTCAATGTGTCGAAATGTGACAGACGTAATTTTCAAAACTGGCAGGGATAAATACCTGAATCGAATTTTTTTATTTCAGAACATTGCTGTAAAAACTTAAAAGATACGTAAGATATTCTACCCGCCCAACTCAGTTTTGACTTCCCTGACTTTTAGTCACGCTAATAGTAGATAAAATAGCCATTTTTGGAAGTAGCCCTACATTGGCTTTAACACTTAATCATTACTTCGACAAGACATTTCAAGACGTCACTGTGATGTATTTGCACGCTGTATCAGTATGTTTTAGCTCTAGATCTGCTGTCATGAGCTTGTCCATAAAAAATCGGAGTTGTTTTGAAGCACGAAGAGACGACATCAGTCGGTTTGGTAATCTGCTTTGATGAGCTTCAATCAAATACTTCAATGATAACACAGTACACCAGTGAGAAACTGAATTCAAATAGCGGTAAAAAGAAAAAAATTAAGGCTTGTTATCACAACTCATTAGTATCATCTGAACAATAATGACTGTAAAATAAATGTTGACATTTTGTGTCGAATAGATAAACAGATTATAGTGTTTAAGAGAAGTGTTCAACTGCTAGTGTAAAATACGTTGTAAATCAGGTAGTTCAGATTGACATAAGTTTCTTTTTTTGTATGCAAATTACATTATGCTAATTAGTGTCCGACCAAATTTGTAATATGACCGACCAAAATGAAGACTTGAAAGGACACATGTCCTGCTAAGTAAGAAAAATTATTTCCAGCACTGTACATAGAAAAACATTCCGTTGAAATTTGGCAAATTGGCACTTTTTCAAATCTGTCAAACCACACTCTCTGTTGAAAATTGTTGTTCAGCTGATAAGAGGAGTGTGAAAGAAATATTACTATTTTTGCGAAGAAGAAGGCCAGTTTAATAAAGAAACATCGTTTGATTTATGATTGACTAAAGTTTGTTTTGACAAGAGACATGCAAAGTTGGTAAATTTTGGAACATTTTTTGAGCCAAAATTGCTCCCAGGGGGGTCAAACTTAAATTGCCTGTCACGTGACCACATTAGTATTAGAAGACAAAATAATGTCGATTTGATTACTTGCTCATGACTAGCTTTCAGCAGGCAAAGTTTGAGGTAGGGTTGTTTCTGACCATTTCCCAAAATCTTTGAACCTCTCGTGTTAATTATCACGAGCTTCCAGATTAAAACAAATGAAATTTAACATGCGCTTTACACCCTTGAAGGACCTCTTAACTTAAAAATAATAACTCTTTTTTCCCGCCTGTTTTGGTTTTTAAGTGAGTAGCCCCACAGCTCTTAACAACCTCTAATTTCATTGGACCTTGGTATCACGCAGCTCTATTGTTTTCGGGGCTAGGGTCCATTGTTTTGTTGTTTGGTGTATTGTTTTCTCAGCAAATCAGAGAAGACCTTGTAAGAGCTGCGACATCGCCCTTTTAAGTAGTGAGGTTGCCAACTTACGCAATTTGCATGTCTGGCCTGGCGTTAATTTACGCCTTTTGCCGCTCCCACTGTTGTGGGCTCTAAAAAAGCGTTTTAACGTATTCCCAAAACGAAACCCGTTTCAATTACTTGTGGCCCAAGATGGTTTACAGGGCAAAAATTGAGGGAAAACTTTTTCTGACCCGAAATGCAGTTTTGATAGATCACTTTCTTTATCGATTATCTACGTTTTATGAAAAATTGAAGAAAATCTGTGTTGTGGAAGTTTGATGTTTTTTCAACTTTTCTGCCCACGCATCATCGAATTCCGCTATTATTTTAGCTGTACGGTGTTGGCAAAAGCCCATTTCAAAGGTTGAGTTTAGCTGAAAGGATGATACCGGTTTAAATTATTTTCTTGGCATACCCACTTAAATAAAATTTAACTGAGAAAGTGGTTCTTCGGCGAATCATTTTTAATATTTTTAAACTAACCACCACTGAGGTCATGTCGATTTATGAGGATCGATTTGTCAAAATTGGGGTAGTTATCCACGCACTTTGTTTCGCAAATGAAGTCGGTGACACCCCCCCCCCCCCCCAATTTTTAAGTGCTTTTGAGCCTTAGTATAAAGTGCTCTAGAAATAATGAATTAGTAATTAGTAAACCTCCGTCCACTTGGTCAACGGTTTTAGTAAATTGACAAGCAAACCACTGATCAAAACATTCCTGGAAAGCTGCTTGTTTCTGTTTTTCTCCATTCATGAAAATGCTGGTATTGGCTATTCAGCCTGTAAACGTGTCATTGTACTGGGATGTATGAGCATAAGGCTATGTTCACATGGAACGGTTCCCGTCTGGTTCTGGTCCGAAAATTGGTCTGGATAGGCTTTCTGTTCACACAGGACCTGCTATCCGTACCGGCTATCTGGTCTGGTTTAGGTCCGATTTTTGGACCTGCAAAAAAGTGGGTGTAATTTTGAAACTGTTCGAGTCCCAGATTGGACCGGCACCGTCTCGGTCTGTTTTGGTTCCAACAGCACAGTTTAGGCATGGGTATTAGCTAAATTTTGCACTCTGTGTTGTGCTTTGTTTAAAGACCTCACGCAAAGGCTGAGGGAAACGTCTTCCTAAAGAAAAGTTAACAATATTTTAATCTACCAGTATATGATTGTACTACTAGTGGAATTTGTCTAATCTGGCCAAAATATCTACCAGCTAAATCAACTTCATAGAGTAAATCAACTTCATAGAGTAAAGAAAATTTCTGAGGCTTTTTGTGATTTGCAATCAATGATGTCTTGAAATAGCGGTGACAATTCATCATCTGTCCAGTTCGACGCCATCAGAGTTTGAAACTGCTTCATACATTCTGTGCACGCTTAACTGGTAGAAACAGCTGATTTACTCATGTTGATTCTGTATTGGACTGGTACTGGGTTCCTGTATGAACAGATGCTGATAAAAGGAACGGTACTGTTTGAACAACCCCAATCTGGTCCAGTCCTGGACCGGGACCATATGGGAACTGTTCCGTGTAAACATAGCCTAAGATTGTATCCTCTTTGCTTAAGGTGATTCTATTCAATGGGCCTTATGCATGATTACGTCACTTGTCCAAAATTCACCACCAAGCCTTTTTTGCACTAAATTATTCTCATCCTCTGGCACGTTGCACGTGGATATTCTTTTCATTTTTGCTGCTTTGAGATTTTGTTGGTGGTAAAATATATAAATTTCTACTCTGAAAGCGAGGCTTGGTGAAATTATCTAGTCAGGCATAAACATGCATAAGGGCTATTGCATTGCGCATCCTTTCTGCACATCATTTTTTGCGTGATTAGCCCCAATCTCGTTCCCAGAGGCTGCATTCCTTTTGTTCAGCACCAAGGATGCAAGACCTCTGGGATAATCAATGTCAAAATGCTGGCGAATCGAAATCTGACTGGCTACTATATTTTACCGGAAGTCTACGAGAAAGAAGTGTCAAAACAGGAAATAAAAATACTTAGAATGCTTTTGCTGGACGTTTTCGATCACGTCAGAGACGGACAATAAGAAAGAAATCTGAAAATGGGCGATGCAAACTAACAAAGAATCGAAATACAGTCAAATTCAAATTCATGTTAGAGAAGACGCAAAAAGCTAACTGGTGTCGATCACATGATTAAAACGAAGAAGGCGCCAAAACCTTGTGATATGTTGCAGCGGTTCTTGAGAAAGCTGAATGAATACCTGCTGCAAGATAAACGACGCGACGGTTGAAGAAGGAGTACAATTTTTGGATTAATTCCTCTAATTTCCAGCTCTAAAGTATGGTTCATGGACACTGATGGCTTGAAAATTGTTCTCAACATTGTCTAAAGAGGATGGAAGCTGGCAGTCTTTCCAGTGCAGCCGTAGAAGTTAAAATAAGCGGCTTTGTTCTAAAAATCCGTTCGCTCCGCGGAGCCATGTGCGAGTTTGATGGAACAGAAGACAGAATTTAAGCTTATTTTGTTGAACTGGAACCGATAATCTCACTGTAGCTGAAAAGTGAATGGTAGATTGGATTCTTGAATTAAGTGCTGCAAAAACTGTTGCAGCGACCGGACAGAATGACAAAAACAACGAGAACAGCGATCCTGTTTATTTTTGCAAGACATCGTAGCTGTCGTATTTGTAAGCTTTGAAAGTTTGCAGCTGGCAAGACTGATAAACCTCGTCGACTGTAGGTAAAAGGTCTTTCTCTAGTATTAAATTGTTTCACTCTCAACTTTGATTGTCTGTGTAAGAAATCGTCCATCCTTGATTGTGATAGATTTTTAATGTTTCTAGCTGTACTAAAAAGTGGCTGTTCAGTTTGCCTTGATTTATTGAGTTGGATTATTTATAGACCTGTGATACTCGTTAATAAATTGTACCTAAGTCATTTTTTTGCATTTATTCTATGTAGTGTTTTAGTATTTCGGCAAACGAGCCTTCCGTACAAGACTCATACCGTAGTAAAATATTTATCGACGTAGTGGTGGAGAGAACACAACACCAGCACAGTCGAAAGGCGAGCATAACACTGTCAACGCCTGCTCAGGCACGTTTCATAAATAAATGACCGCTCTACTTTGTCCAAGACCTTTTAATAGCATCAGTACAGTTGATTTGCTCTGTGTCTTCCTTATTAAATAAGCAGTCGCACTCTGTAAAAAATGTAAGCTAATTTTTACGCGTATATGCCGCGCGCTAAAAACGTCAAGTTTTTTTAAGGATGATTGCTTGCTCAATTAGACTTTTCAAATTAGTAAGCTTACACACTATTCGACTGCTAAAGAACCTCGTCCATGACTATCGTTTTCTTTCAAGATGTCGCTGAAAATTTGTTAATTTTGTAAAGGGCCGTAAAATGTGAAATAAAATTTGCGGCGGCACTTCAAACTCCTCGACAATGGCTACGTTTTCAGTACCCTTGAAAACGTTCATGCTTGATATTTGTTCTTCTATCAAAAAGTTTAATGAGGATACGACTACAATAAAAGAGTTAATTTTCTCTTCACCACTGTTGTTTAAAAAACACACATTCAGTCACAAACGTATGAAGGCAGCCAGTCACTGAGAGATCTTCCATATTCACCTGGGCCATTCCATTTTATATCCACACCCCCCCTATGGAAGAGGTCAATCAAAATTTACCCCCTAAGAATCAAAGATCAAAAGTGCCGACACGTGCCCCCCCATCAGAAATGACCTAAATTTTCTTTTCCCCTCAGAAAAAAGGCAATTTTTTTCCAAACCCCTCAGAAATATTTAAAAGATCAAAGGCGCCGACGCAGTGACCCCCTCAGAAATGACGTTCAAGGACCCCCTCAGAAAATCTCTTCCATCGGGGGGGGGTGTGGATATTAAATGGAATGGCCCCCTGGCAGTACACAAATGGTATCTTTACCATCAACAACAACAGTCTTCAGCGCCTCGTATTGGCATTCTTTGCATTAGAGGTCCGGTCTCCTTTCTGAACTGAATTTTCTAACGCGAAGTGAAACAAATTTATAGAAACCGGTGCGGCCATCTTCGCGAGACTGCGAGCGGGGATAATTTTCATTTTCACGCGAGTCTCGCGTGAATGTCAATGGCGCCAAAAACAAGGGGACGTCGTAATATTTCGCGCCTTTTTTCTCTTTACACGACCCATAACGCATGCTCAGTTCGTAAACTGTCGAGCATGCGCTCTAAAAAACCGGAAGCCTAAAAATTGGCATCCGGTTTTTGATTATCCCCAGGAGGGAGTGATAAACTTAGGCCTGGGCACTAGTGCCGGTATTGGCGAACGAAAATCCGAGGTGTCGGGCCATCGTGACGTCACAAATAAGTCAGTCCGGGAAATTCAAAGGAAAGTTAACGAATGCCTTCCTTGCAAATGTTTACAGTCCAGTTTCTCAAAAAGAACAGATCAAAACGATGAAAGAACAAAAAGTATGCTGCATGCTATAGCATAAAAAGTATTCTTAATCGTCAGTTGTGGATCTAAGTAGACTGTCAAACTCTTTCTAAAACATTGTGCAACCTCGACAGCAAATCTAGAGGAAACTGGATGTATTGAGAATAAATCACTGAATCACTGATCCAGATGGTACTCAAATATATCTATTAGTTTTCATGAAAAAGGACAGAACCAGATCAGCGAAAACTTGTTTCCTCGGGCGTCCGCATAATTTGCGAGCTGATTCAGATTTTTATGTTGTTCTGCAAAAGTGTAGTTTACACGGGTTAAATGAGGTGGCAAAAATTTACTAAGTTCGATTACTCTGTCCCTAGCAATTAAATATCACTATTCTTCCCTTATACAGAGGATGGAAGCAAATACTGTAAGAAAAGTCAACGTTTAAGTGCTAAACATACTCTTCTAGGTTCGCCTTCTTTTATACTCAGCTAAACAAACGGACTGATCATTGTTTAGGTAAATACTATACCACTTGTTTTAAACTGGGTACTTTTGTTAAACTATAGGCTAGTCCGTAGCCAAGTTTCAAGTTTCCCTGTGGTATATAACTGAAATAAAAACACTTTTTCGGACGTGGACAATAACAATTTTCCCGCATAATTCTTCGATCGTGGAGAGTAAACATGACTCTTAAAACATTATTTAAGTGTGATTTTAACGTTAAGACCAAGAGCCACTTACCTATATCGATAAAAAGGATGACTAAAATTGCATTTCCCAAGAAAACAAGCTTAGCTGAAAGCTTAATGGCACAAAAAATACGTTTCTTGCCCGAACTTTAACATCAGTTTGCCAGCGCCATTTTTGAAGACTCGGCAAACTCGCGCGCTTTTCACGTCGTGACGTCACGATGGCCAGACACCTCGAACCAGCTGAGCAGCGAGTTCATCACTCCCTCCTGATTATCCCAGAGTCCGTGGCATTTCGATCCTGCTGACCGTAAATGCGCGCGAGTTCTGGGGACGAGATTAGATTAGCCCGTGCACGAGCGCGCGCACATTCGGAACTTGTTAGGTTTTCTATGAAAGCTGAGCTGTTCAGAGAAATAAAAAGTCGTTTTCTCTTTAACGAACTCAGTTACCCCACTGTTTTATTCCATTTATTTAAGGAAAGTACGACTCTATGTGACATCCAAATTTGAAGAAGTTTTCATCTTTCAATTTTAGGCGTTTCATTGGAAGTGTGCAGACGTTCGATTTACCTATTATTTCTTTACATTCACCTTTACGACAACTTTAAGGCGTTTTACTGTAACATTGTTTGTTATCACAAGAATAATGCTTAAATTTCTTTGCCAGTAATAACTTTGTTAAGGCAATGGGTATCTCTGGTACAAGGATAGGTTTTTTAATGCTGCTGTCAAAAGCTAGCAAAGTACCTATATACTACAGCCCTGTAGCGTGAAATCAGACACGGTGACCCCCTCTTTTTAATCTTTTTTTAATGTGCTAGGTGTTATTAATAACTGTGCAAAGTTTCAACAAATTCTCATTACAACTTCTTTTTCGATGGAATCACCTTAATAATGAGTGTATCATCCTAAATTTTGATTATGGTACGTCTCGCTTTTTGTTGACTGATGCCACTGTATCATCCTATTAAAATTGTCAAAAACTTTGAATTGATTGTGGCACTATTTGCTTTCATCATTCATTGAAAAGTGGCTGTAATTCTGGAAGAACCAAATATGAATAACAAGTGAAATGATAGAAACTTTGATTTTTTTTTAAAAAAAGGCCATTAAACTCACTTATGTTTGCATATCGGAGAATGAACTAACGTGAACTAAAATTGTAAACGTCATGTAGGCTTGATGCAGGGGCACCCAACTAGAAACTCTTAGCAGAATACTTAGAATGTCATTTTCTGGTTTCTTTGATTGTTTCTGAGCTTTTTAAAGCCATATTAAATATTTGTGAACTAATACGGGTTGAGCTACAGTACACGAATTTCACGCTTTGTTCTCTTCGAAATATCGCCGAACTTTCAGTCGGTTTTTCGCAGCGTTCGCGCAACAATTAAACGAAATTTCGATGACAATTCACCAAGTCAAGCGAAACTTCGCAAGACTAATCGAAAAATCGCTTCTTCGAATTTTCGAACAAGTGAAATAGCTGACCTTATTTTACGCTCTAAGCGACATATTTGTCCAGCCGAAAATAATAGGAATTAATCAGTCACCTTTTTACGAAAATCTGAGGTGATGTTCCGCCAAAGAAATTTCTAGTTTTCACTACAATTAAATCCGAATATCTCAGGTGATTTAGGTCTGACGAACAGATATTCCGCTGAAACACAGAACCAAAAAGATGCTGTTTGGGAGCTCAAAATATTAGATAGCAACCAAAACGATTTACAGCACATTCGCGTGAATAAAATCAAGGATCATCTTGATCGAGAGCTAATACTGTTACATTTCATTTATATGATCCAAGAGTCATACAAAGCATTGATTTGCAATGGTTTCCTTTCTGTTTTGCTTGGCTAGAATTTATTTTCGTGTCAAATTTGCATTGTTATTTTACATAGGTTATTCATTTTGAACTTAACCTTTTATTATCTACTGCTTATAACTTGAATTTTTAAGACACACTCTTTTACACATTCTTGCAAGAAAAAAAGAAGAGAAAAGAAAAGATAGACAATATGCAGTACAGGGTAAAAAGATCTACAACACTGAAAAACAATACCTGAAGTAAGAAAAAACGAATTTTAGTTCCCAAACAGCATGGCAGTTTGCATTTTCAAAATGAGTCAGGCATAAATGTAATCACTAGTAGCAAGCCACGCCTCTACTAAAAAGCGTGAGAGGCCTAATATAAATGAACAAAGATCATGATCAGACGAACAGGTTTGAATTAACAGTCAGTGAAAGCTTGCATCTGATGTGTATGTACATCCTAGCCAACTCATAAAACTTGTGTTTTTATTTGCAAATTTAAATGGAACTGCAGGATAAAATGCTCTCTTACAGTGGAGCCTATTTGACTTCAGTAATGGCGGGTCACATGATTCGTCAACTATGATTACCAATTTTTTATTTCATTATAAGCTAAACTTTGTTGAAAAAGGAAACAAAAATTAAATTAAATTCTTGAACACTTTCCAAAACACTCGGCAGTACTGTTTTTGTGATTTGTCTCTTTACCATAACCAATTATGATGGTTTTATTTGTCTCCTTTTAACTTGTCAGTTTTTCCTGTTTGTCTTTTTGTTTGTTTGTTTGTTTGTTTGTTTGTTTTTTTGTCCCAAAAACGTTCAACACATAAAAGCTCAACACAAAAAGTTCAACACATAAAAGAAGTGACATACACGAAGTGAGAGGTGTTCGTGCTGAGGTTAAAAAACCATGGTAGACTTGTATATAACGATTTAAACCATGTATCTGAAAACGTGTGTTATGCACAGCACAAGAATCATTGGTATTGCATTTTCATCTAGCAATACATTGTCGAAAGGAAAAATATTAACTTTTAACTGCACTTAAGATTTCAAGCCTTACCACCACCCCTCCGGCACTTTATTTTGGTTTTTGTGACATCCATTCCTCCGAATTTCCAGTGGCCATCCATGTGGTGTCTGGAAAAGCACATTTTTTATTAATACCAGAAGTCTGCTGTGTTGGCTGTTTGAAAAGCAGAATGATGTTCTGGAATGAGTGCCCGTGATGAGAGAAAAAGGAGTAATATACAAACCTAATAACAGTCATAAGTGTTTAACTTCGCTTGTGAGTGGATGTGTTATGACATGGCCACTCTTTCTGTATCATGTTCTTGTATAATGTTTGTTTTCTTTTTCGTCTTGCCTCATAGGAAGCAGAACTTGATGCTGACTTGGAGAAGAGAATATCTGGTATTTGCAATTAATTAGAAGTTACTCAATTTCGATTAGATGCGGCTATAGTTTGAGGAGCTTACAGCTTACAGTGGCTCATTGTGTTGGTTGTTGCTATGCTCTAACCTGTGACCATGGAGAGTAGGATAATGCGATTAAAGTGACTAAATTAAGTAATAATCATAATAATAATAATAATAATAATCACAATAATAATCATAATCATAATAATAATAGCCCTCCGTTGAAAATAAAAAATTGCTAATCGCTAAGTTGTTAGGAAGGTTCCTCTGACAGTAAGGTGTTGAATTGCCCCTGTGAAATGTTCCTGCGACATGCAGCATGCAGATAAATTACTTCAGTGCTTGTGGTGAAACTATAGCTGTAGTAATTTTAGAGAGGAGTTAACAAAATTTATCTTGGTAACTGGTATAAACAGTTAGTAACTTGATCTAGTGACAGAGGTCGGAATAAATTTGTGTTATCCTGGCAACCTGGAAAATACACCAAAGAGCATTATTTATGGAGAGTTGAGAGTGTTGGACGAAATGAAACAGACTGACTCTTGTTCTACTTCCCATTTGCCCTTTTCGTGTTTTTGTGGTTTTGTGTAGGAGTGGTCGTAATAGAACTTCTCAGTTAGCTGCTTTTGTAATGAGTAAAACGTTAATTGCAACAGAAAGTCCTGACTTGTCAGCCTCATAGTTTGGTATGACTGTTCAGAAAGCCCAATTATTGCCATGTTTTCAGTTTCTGGGAAAAGCACTGCGCTGCCAAGCTCTTATATTCCAGAAGATTAATGGGTTGGGTTGCTGATGCTCTGATGCCTTGGTTTTGTGTTCAGCTATCCTGCCAACGTAATAAACCTCTGAGAATTCCAAAGCACATGCCCTGCTACTACTCTGTTGTCATGTGTTATATGTGCAAGTATAATTACATCAGCCTTGCTTCAACCTAGGTTTGTATCTGTGCAACCTGACAGCCATTCTGCCACTCGTGTATTCGTGTAGCATGGTATAATCTTGTTATTAGGCATGTAGTGTGGTGGGAAGAAGTAAGAGTTTTGATGGGACTTTCCATCTCAAGTTCAGAGACTCGACTGCTGACGCTTTGTTGATCTCTACATTTCCTTAGACGAGAAACTTAAATCCACTTTGCCTTTCGTTACTAAGGTGCATAAATGGTCGCAATCCTGCTGTGGACTAGCAGCCACAGCCCCGGCCATATGGGCCACATCGGCCCCATCTGCCACTTATGCTTTTTGACCTTTTTACTATGTTCTCAGGTACTGATTAACAAGTTAACCATGTCACACTTGAGTGCACAAATTTACTGTACTCCACTCCACTATGATGTAAGATCTTAAACGCACGTCTTCGGGTCAGACAACCCTGCTTCAACTCAGAAGGACCTGGGCATCATTAAAAATTATTTGTAGCTAGTTACCTTGTATAAAAGCCAAGAACCTAGTCTTTTGGCCAAATTAGGATGGCTGCTTTGTGCAGGCAGCAGTAACATGTGATTTGAAACTGTAACTAAGTATCTTTGAGATATGCTTTTTGTTGGTTTCTTAACTCTAGCTGTGCTTCAAGATAGCAGGGATCCTGGAGTCGTTGACTTGTATTATACAATGCATTGCTTGTCAAGTGAGGACATCAAAGGCTTGCCTCCAGGCGGGGGACTTCCAGCTAAGTAAGAACACAAGATAATTAAACTGGCTTTAACTCTAGTTCTTAATGTAATCACTTGTCTGAGTTTTTTTACAGAACAGGCAGTTGACATTAACAGAAGATGATAGATCTAACAAAAAGCAAACTTGGTTCTTTCGTTTTGGTTCATCCAATCCTTAATTTCAAGGCACTTTTCTGTTAGAATTCTTCTTATATCAGTACAATAGGAACGGTACACACAGTTCCTTTATATTATTGGCTATCACGAATAGCTAAATACTGAATTGAAGTGATTTTTTTTTTGTAGTTGCTAGGTAAACTAATGGTGATTTCAAGAGGGCTAGGTTGAGACACAGGTGATGCAGCCCAGTGTTGAGAATGCGGCCAAGTTAATGCGTTATTGCCATATCAAAATTGCACCTAGTTTTGTGTCTCAATGATTCATTTGTTTTTCAGGCAAAACGAAACAGAAATCAAACACTGACTTTTCCTGCTATAAATTGTCATCGCAAAAAACAAGGCTTTCTAAATGTTCAGGTGTCAACAAAATAGGCAAATGACGCAAATTTTGCAAACTTTAGAGATTAGCATGCACGAGATATTAGCACAAGAAAAACAAATTGTTCACACAAAGGAAACGTGGCCTTAAACGTCACTTTACCATGAAGTACCAATAAATAAGTATCCATTCATCTGGCAATAACAGTTCACACTTTGAAGAATTAAAAACTTTTGGCTTTGTGTCTGAGGAACCCAACCAAAACAAGTTTACGGACCTCTGCTGCGGCCAAAAAAAGAACTCGATACATACCTCACTCTAGCTCAAAAACATGCTTGCAACTTGGGAAAATACAGATCAGTACCGTTTTGCTTGGATCTTTTCTTGGACACACTGCAGTGTCCCATCCAAGTGTCTTTCGTTACCCAGGTGCATAGATGAGTACCTGTGCAAAAATAAAGGTGTTAACCCTGCGACGGACTGCAGCTCATATTATAAAAATTAATAGAAAAAACAAAGCAAAGCAAAACAAACAAATAAAAATTTTTGTTGTTCGCTTCTGGTGTTAAACAAAAGTGAGGCTCCCCGGATGGACAGGTAGTATCGTGACCAAATGCATCCAGTTTATATGGTTATATCTGCATGCAGCTATTCTACTCTGGGTTTTTTTTTTTCAGTGTACTATAATTGGTTATTCTTGGTGACAGTGATTTTTTAAATTAAAATACGATTTTGTTCTCTTGAATAGGCAAGTCTTCATTCACAAGGCTTTGGAAAAACTGATAGCTAAACAGACAGAAGAGGTGAGTTAACAAATCTGTTGGCATTTCCATTTGCTTGGTATTGGTTAGATTCGTAGGTAAAACGAAGAGTGACATTGTATAAAACATCTAAAGCCTGCCTAACTAATTAGTGACGTCCTTAACGGTTTGTATTTGCTAATAATTTACTGTGTAAAATTAAGTATTTGTGGGAAAATTTTTTGGCATTACAAAGTGATTTTGCCTTTGATCCTTCCCAAGAAAAGATACCACGGACTGTATAAGACAGTCAACATCTGAAGTTGAAAAAATTTGCCCCCACAAGAAACGCCAATCTGCAAATCAATCTCCCACATAAATTTCGTGCTACACAGTCATAGTGTCCTCTCATCAAAACAGAATCACTGCTTCGCAGTATTGCCATTTTGATTATTACTACAAGTGGTTGAGGAAGGTCTTGTAGTAAGATTATCTGATCGGAGTCTCGTGCCCCATTCTCGTCCCTAAACCTTTTGGTTTCTCTTTTCCAGTCCCTACACCAGCTGACAGCCCTTAAAAATTAAAATTGCTGCCACTTGACATTGCCCGTGAACAGGCTTTACGGTGGGGAAAATAACGCGAGAAAATCGGCGAGCGAAAAAAAAACCGTGAGCGAAGCGAGCCAAGCGCGGACTACGGGAGAGAACGGGGCGGTGGAACCTGCAGACTTCATTTTGATGCTGCTATTCGGCCCTCCTGTAATTGCCACTATGTCAACAACAGGAATTTAACTGTCACGGAGGCTCCGCCACCAAAAATTGACCTTTACGCTCAGACCATATCGCCATATCGCCAGCTGGGCAGGCTGTGTATGTTCTTCAAAACCACGAGCAGACAAGGGAGCAATTGGAATATTAAACTCTTGCAAAACCAGTCGATAGAACCCAGTAAGCACGCTTTTTAGCCAACGATTTCAGGCACAACTTCTGCGTTTCGTGTAATTCAAGGATAATGCGAAAATTGTTGCAAGGAATTACCGAAGCTTGCTCAAATTCTTTCGTTCTTTCGTTCAGTTTTCTTTCGTTCTTGCGCTTGTCAGTGAGGTTCAACACTCAACACAGCTGTCCACAATAAGCTGTCTGACTAATCAGGCCATGATATCGGAATCTGGTATCACGGAGTGACGGCATTAAAAGAAAGTGTACAGGCTCCGTCACGCCGTTCTCTCCCCTAGTCTGCTCGTTATTTTCCCATCGCGGAGCCTTTTCACAGACTACAGTTGATAAGTACACCGAACAACAGTTTGATACAGGGGCGCCCTGTGCTCAGTAGGTCAGTCAGTTGAAAACAGATCCAATTTTGCAGTGCTAAAATGTGTTTACCCGGCCACCTAGGGCACGCCTGATTTTTGTCAGCCGGGCAATATCAAATAGTATCACGATTCTCAGTTTCTTCTTTCGTTTCTTCTTTGGATTGCTTTTGAGACGTCAATACATATATCTTAATAGATGTCGAGTGAGAGACTGGACGAACAATTAGTGTCTAATAGTCAAAAGTAAACAAAAGAAAACAATGAAATTAGTATGTAATAGTGTTTGATTGTTTAGTATCTATTTCACGGGTTAAGTAAAATCACTCTACGATTACTTGAATTATATAGGAAATTAGTTTTTATATATATATATTGTTTAGACATAAGTGCATTTTTTAACAATTTGTAATATTATTATTTAGTGTGTCCCCAGTTAGCACCCTGTCTTTACAGGGTGCTAGATCAATTATTATTATTATTATTATTATTATTATTATTATTATTATTATTATTATTATTATTATTATTATTATTATTATTATCATCATCATCATCATCATTATTATTATTATTATTATTATTATTATCATCATCATTTTATTATGTTTGGGTGTGAAGTATCGCCGTCTATTTTTACGAGTTGTACTGTATTTTGCGGGCGAGTCAAAATACAAACAACGAGTAAAAATATACGGCGACACACCCAAACATCTAATAAGAGATTTCTTATCCAACTTAACTTTCTTCAACCTTTTTCAGTCACTTGAAAGAAAACTGCAAGGGTAACAGGATGAGCGCGCACGGTACTGTACAATAGCCAACTGTACAATAACAATCCGTATAATATCGGGGGATATTTGTACTCGTTTCGCGCGCTTGGATAATAAAACTACGTATTGACGTCTCAAAATCGTGCAAGTGATTGGTTGAAAATTTCGCTCCGTTTTTGTTAGGCTCCTCCCATTCAAAGCAAAACAAAAAAAATCAAATGTTCGCTTCAAAGTTGGCGGCCAGAACTGTAAATTACCTTGTAGTTTAAAAGATGAGGGAAAGCGATATTCAACTTCAATGACCACATTATAGAAAAGCCAAGGTAAGACGAGGATTATAGCGTTTTTCAATTTAACACTTTTTTTTTGTGGCGGTGTTTCTGTGCGCGCGCTAATCACGCAGTCATGTTTTAAAAAAAGGTTTGAACAAAAGCTTTTCCAGTTGCGTTATTTTACCTGTTTTGTCGACGTCTGACACTTAAGGTGATTCCATTCAATTGCATTGCGCATCCTTTCTGCGCATCATTTTTTGCGTGATTAGCGCGCGCACGAGCGCGCGCGCGTTCGGAACTTGATAGGTTTTCTATGGAAGCTGAGCTGTTCAGAGAAATAAATGGTCGTTTTCTCCTAAACGAACTCGGTGACCCCACTTTTTTATTCCATTTATTATAGCAAAATACTACTTTACATGATATATTCAAATTTGAAGAACTTTTCATTATTCAATTTTGAAATATTCCGGTTGATTCACTATTACAGCCACATTTTAGGCGTTTCACTGGAACCGTGCGGACGCTCGATTTGCCTATTATTTCAAATTAGTTTCATTGTTACGGCAATTTTAAGACGTTTTACTGTAACATGGTACTTCTATCATAAGAATAATGCTTATATTTCATTGCTGGTTGTAACTTTGTTGAAGTAATGGGTGTCTCTAGTACAAGGATAGGTTTTTTTTAATATTGCTGTCTAAAGATAGCAAAGTACCTATATACTGCAGCCCCGTAGCGTGAAAACAGACACGGTGACCCCCTCTTTTTATTTTATTTTTTTAATATACTAGGTGTAATTAGTAACTGTGCAAAGTTTCAACAAATTCTCATTACAACTTCTTTTTCGATGGAATCACCTTAAGAAAACTATATAAAGATGCAATTGCGAATTTACCGTGTGCCAAGCAATGATTTATGGCGAGGAAAGTCCGCATTTTCATAGTATTTCTGCAAAACAAAGACTTGATTACGCGGACAAACATTCGTGTTCAACACTTGACTACTTGTAAGAATTTATCTTTTAATCAGGAGAAGAAATTCTTAGTTCTGCCTGTTTTCTCCGAAAAACGATTGAATCGTGATACAAAACTAATTGCGGATTTTGAGACGGGAATTCTGCATTATATTGACGGCACTGGAAGAAAATATGTCTCCGTGTTGGACTCCGTCGCCAATACGGAATATATAACTAGCCGTCAATATAATGCAGAATTGCCGGCTCAAAATTGCAAATAGTGTATAAAAGATATATTGCAACAATTGTGAATCCTGACCACTGAAAAAATTTAGCGGCTCAGGTGGGATTCGTTTGTAGTTCAGGTGAGTTCAGGTTGAATTTGATTTGTAGCTGAGATGGTAGAGCAGTGGATTAGTAACTCGAAGGTTATAGGTTCGAATGCCACCTGAGGCAATGAAGTAGTTAAGAGCAAAACCAGATCATCACATTGTTCAAAATAACTGCAGTTAAAACATCGCTCGACGGACAATTATGATTGATAGTGATTGATTTCCATGGTGAAGCTGGAATTTGAAGTTCTCAACTTTTTCAGTTAAGGAAAACACTATCACAAAACTTTCTTTATTTAAAAATGTGAAACTCTGGAATGTTTTGCAGGAGTTTTATTGTGCCGATTGGTGACTGTGTAGATCTATAGGAAGGAAGATTTAATTGTTATACTTGTAGGAAGTCATTCCAACCTGGGGTTGTTTTTTTAACAAACCTAAAATTGAAAACTTGGTAGTATCGGATGCAAGTTGTCGTTATAAAATAGAACTCAATCTACTGATCATATACGTATATTTTCCAGGACTGTAGCCATTTTCTGTGATGCCTGTAGTTCATGCTAATTATGTAACAGTATCCTCGTATTTTAGACATTTTATAGTGGAGCAATGGAGTTGCCTGATGGTAATGTTGCTTGGAAAACCCAACAGTGGCGGGAAACGGGAATGGGGAGGTAAAGGATGTTCCAATTAACCTGCGGTTGTAATGTTTTGTTTTATAGTCAGATTGAAAGAGCAGTGAAGACGTAAACGTCAAGTCAAGCATGACCTACTATGGTTGTTGCATTGCTACTAATATCGATTAATTTAGTGTAGCTTTACTAACAATTTAAACTTAATGTGCTTTTTCTCCTCAAGTTATTACATTTGATTAATATTTATACCTAATCGTACCTTTTTGGTACGCTTCGGCGGCATATCAGGCGAGTTTGGTCGAGCCATGGTTCGTATTTTGGCGAGACGCAGTCGAGCCAAAATACCCATGGTGAGACCAAACGAGCTAGATATGCTGCCGAAGCGTACCAAAAAACGTGCGATTAGGTATTTACCGTATCCAAATTCGTCCTGAAACCCGGCGTTTTTTTTTTTTTTTCAGTTACCATGATCAGTCAGGCGTGGTAGAGCGACACGTATTTACACTTTTATGGTCGTCAATACTCTTCTCCAACTCCTCATCTGCCATTTTATTTTTGTTTGGAGTTTGTTTTATGTTTGTTTGGAGTTTCATTTTCTGAATCTTGGAAGTCCAAGTTAAGAAAGAAATTTGGAAAATCCGGCTCCATTTTGAAACCAAAAAAGTTTCAGCGCTGTCCATAAAGTTCACGCGAACGCCCGCCAGTGTAGCCGCTTCCAATTTTGGCGCGAAATTGTATTTTTTTTTCCTTTCTTAACGTGAAACAAATTACTTTCTCGTTTAACAAATTTAATAGTTTTACGTTTCGTTGTATTTCTGTTGTAATTTTCGCCTCTAAAGTCTGCAAAAAAATGCGAGTTTCACAAACTGTCCATGATATCGTACGATATCAGGTCAGTGACTTGATATCGTAGAAAATCATGACAGTAAACAAGGCTTCTGATTGGCTAATTCACAATTTGGGTACGGTAAGCAGGTAAATCATTTATGCATCTAGCAACTGATAACCTATAGAAAGTGAAAGAGTAATCATGGTAGTTGTGGTCTGGAAGTATTCATCCCTTGTTATCTGTTATAGTGATTTAATTGTGAACGTAATGCTATGTTTCACTTTTGATTTACGTGAGTCTTGCCAGTGTTGTCCCAGGTGTCTCACAAGACGCTTTCAGTCAGGGCAGTTGTTCCATGTGGAACTAGAAGGTTACGTTGGCTTTCATTTTGTTAGGATCCTTGGATGCGTGGTCTAGAAGCATCCAAGTAACTGATGTTAATTTATCTTTCAAAGGATATATTTTCTTATTCATTTCTTTTCAAAACTTGCCATGTTAACCTTAATTTTCTAGTTGAACATCGATACAAAGGAAATTGTCCGATGTGACACTGCTTCTCCGTGTTTTTGAAAAATTGGCTTTCCCACCAAAACCTAGCCTCCCACGCACGACTCCCCTAAAAACGACTGCGTGGGAGACTAACCAAAACCATGTTTATTAAGTCACGTGAGAAGGAGATATAACCTTTAAAAACAATATATTTATACTTATATATACATCTGACATGTAATCACCAGGGGCTTGCCTTTATTGGCTCTTGTATAAAGTACACTAATTATCTAAGGAGCTTAGTATTAGCAAATCAACAAGCCTTGTCTTCCAACTTGCTTAAGAAATAAATTCACCTGTAATATATCGACGGCTTATACAGTAGTTCCGAGAGAGGAGGACTTGCTTAATTTAGTACACTCGAGTTATCCACTTCTGAGTAGAAAACATTTAGCGGGCTTAGCAAAGACATGCAACAGTGCAGTTCAGTTTGGTATTGGTGCTGCCATCCGTGAGCCGACCCACGGGGGTTTTCGCGTTGCAACCACATCGTAAACAAATCCTTGGGGCGTCGCCGGCATTTTACAGTCGAGGTAGGTCGAACGCACCCTAATAGAATAAAAAATTCAAGTTGATGTATTGCAATATTGATCTAATTATTCGATTCAACAATCCACTTTTCAAAGGAAG
This sequence comes from Siderastrea siderea, assembly GCA_964030785.1. Classification (NCBI taxonomy): domain Eukaryota; kingdom Metazoa; phylum Cnidaria; class Anthozoa; order Scleractinia; family Rhizangiidae; genus Siderastrea; species Siderastrea siderea. The sequence goes on along the minus strand of OZ034970.1, from coordinate 19,075,400 downwards.
AATGATATATTCAAAATGAAACTCAACCCGTTGTTGCCAGGCACGTTGGAATTTGACAGGTTTCCCCGAACTGTATTCCAACGGTCATCTGTTTTTAAAATTTTTTTCTTCTTTTCTCTCCACTACCAGCTTTTCGAAGCAAATCAGAACACGGAAAAAAACTTTGAGCATTTTGATGGGACTGAAAGGAGGTGATCGCATTAGGAAAGCAGGAGTAAAAAAAAAAAAATGTGAGAATCCGTTGCATGGGAGCGGTTTATGCAAATCGGCAAACCTGTCAAATTCCAACGTGCCTGTCGCATGAGTTAATCGAATCAAAAATCGAGTATGGCATCGAGTTTCAGTTTGAATATTTCATTCTTCATTTGAAACGCGGATTATTGAAGCAAATAATGAAATCAATATTGCAATAATCAACTTCAAATTTCTATTATATAGGGTTACGCTTGACCTGGCTCGACTGTAATATCTAGTACTACTTAACTACTATTATTCTTTTTTCTTTATAAGAACCATTTTTATAAGAACGTTGGGGCTGATATTTGCCCCCAAATTTAAGAAAATGTATGGGCGAAAATAAGAACATCCTCAGGCTCGGCCAAATTTTACGCGTTCTTATTAAAAAACGAGTGTACTACTTTCATGTTCCTGTAGCCATTCGATGCAGGGCTATAAGTACGTTATGTGGCAACAGTGTTTGTAATCAGAGTCCGGAAGTGGCTATCGGGATGATATGTGATAGTTTAAATAGTGTTTGGTTTGTGAAAATGCTTTCAACTTCGTTAGTAATTTATCGTTAAGGATTAAACGTGTAAGAATACACTGGCTGTAATTGTCTTGTTTTGGGGTTTTCTTCAGACGTAACTTATCGATGACACCAATAAATAATCCATGGGTTATTAGTTGATTTGCTAAATCAGTTTGAACCCAGAAATCTCAGTAGACTGTCTAGTGTGATGGTCTGCCTAAAAGTAGATAGTCTGCAATTGTTAGCGTTGTCACAGGGCACCTGTGTATAGCCGACAGTTTCCTTGACCCCGGGAAAATCCCCATGGGTACTAAAATTCGACCCGAAGAGAGCAAAACAATATGTACTGAATATGACACGGACCACCGAAGAGTAAACAATTGTCTCACTTTTTATTCAAAAAGACAATTGTAAGATAATAAAAGCCCACTTAGAAAGAAAAGTTTAAGTTGCCCTAAAATTATTTACAGAAAAGACAACTCTCATTTCGTAAGGAAGACTGTTGGAAAGTCAATGCTGCGGCGGCAAACGATCTTGCACCACATAAGTACAGAGACGAGCTTTTTAGGTCAAACGTAAAGTTGTGGTGGCAATATGTGCTGAGGGTACGAAGGTGCTAGTAGGTAGCCAATTAAGATGAAATATTAGGCGTGACATGTTCATGTTTCCTTCACAATTTTTTGCACTTCGGAAGAGTCATTTGATGGATACTTCCTTTTGCGGTGAATGTGGTGAAGTGAGGATTTACAAACAATTCTTCGTGAATATATGAAACATATAAGTTAAACTGCAGATTAAGAAAGAAATGATGTTAAAGAACCGGAAAAATTCAGGCATCAACTGGACTGAAGCCCATGACCAGTGCAGCGCTCAAACATAACCATTAAACTAACTGGGAGCTGGTCATTTTTGAATTCGTACTAGTCCCCTTGATGGATAAGAAATTTGTGTGAATATACATGAGCTGCGGATGAGATAAGCCTGAACTGTTTCAGGTTCTTTATTTTCAAGCAGTTGATATCTTTAACGTCGATGGTCGTCATCATTTCTTGATTTACAAATACTTGTTAATATGGCAATTACATTTGAAATATCTGCCAAATTTAACACTAATGTTTGTATGAATTTTTTTTCAAGGTATTGCCGTCGTCTAGACTCGTCAATATACTCTTCCACAGTCTTCCTTTTCTGCATCTTTATCTTTTTTGTGTGTGTGTGGGGGGGGGGGGGGGGATTTTCTCTAGAACAAGCCATGTTGCCGTTAACATGGTGCATGAGTTAATGGAACATTAATTTTTTTCGGTCGTTCTAGTGGAAAATTTCCGGGAGAAACCGAACTTCTGAAATGGAAGTCCCGTTTCCCCGGTTGGAATGTTCCAACCGGAAATTAGTGTTCCTTTTATTCCTGTTTCTTCTCTGTTACCAGTTCCAGACCTTTGACAGCGAATTTCGCGGCCATTCACAAACCCCGATTGTTATTTAACAATTATTCGGCGAAGTGGATGTTGTGGAATAATGTCAAGGGGATTATTCCACAATACTCGCTGAGCCTGAGGAGAATAATTGTTTTAGTATAATGGCTCAGGTGATTATCAGAGCAACTGCATTTTCTTTTTTCTTTTCTCCAGGAACATCAAAAATTGCGCGGTGGCCATTTTGAAAATCAGTGCTTCAGTATTATAAACACCTCGCGCGGGGTGATTACAGCAAGATATGACGTAATCCTCGACCAGTCAGCGCGCGCGTTTCTTCTATAATCACCTGAGCAATTATACTAAATGCTAATAAGAATCGTCAAATGCTAAAGACAACGAGAAAAGCACACGCCAACGTTAAACCATTGTTTCGAATTTTCAATTGTGCTCCTGCTGGGGTGTGATATCTGACTGCTTTGCACTAACAACAGACAGCGGTAACAAGTAACGAAATAATGCAAATGGTACGCGCGGGCTTTTAATCTCTATCCTGACTCGCGATCTTGGCTGTCCGGCCTCTAGCCTGGCTCTCATGGATCCCGGTCCACTTGCTCGCGCATTTGTGACACTCGCCAAACTGCAATTTACACAGAAGTCACGCATGGCTCGCAAGTACACTTAGGGCATCCGCTAGACTAGACATTTAGTTGTCGACAACTACTTGTTATCGACGACTTAATGTTATCGGCAACCAAAAAACCTGTGTGAGACGAGTTGTCGACAACTAAACGCTAAATTTTTAGTTGTCGACAACTAGGCAGTTTCCCTTGTCGACAACTAATAGTCTTCGACAACTACGGTTTTTTGACTGTTTTTCCTGTGTGTTAGATTGGTTTAGTTGTCTACCATTAACGTAACTGCGCACGCCATTTTGGAAACGTACGGTGTAATGCGGAAACGTAATGCGTAGTGACCGTTAGTCCCCAAGATCTCGCTGGCCTGACTTAGTTATCGATAACTAACACTCCAATGTGTGGAATGCTTGCATTGGACAGAATTAGTTGTCGATAACAAATAGTCGTCGACAACTAAATGTCTAGTCTGTGGAGGCCCTTAGACCTAGCAGAGCAACTAATACCAATAGGAACCCTGTTGTGCAGACCTTATTATGGTGTATTCTATAGTGGTGTGGATTTTTTACTGTTGGAGTTTTGTAGCTTTATTTTAAATATCATTTCTCCTTGTACAATCATCAGTCAATTATTTCATTTGCCTTTTTTTGCAAAATGATTGCAAGAAGTAGCATAGATCAAGTTATACTCGGACAGGAGCTCTCAGGACGGCTTTACGACGAGACCCCTGATCAAATACACTTGTGATATGTAGATTAAAAAAGAGATGCATATCACGGGCGTGACATAAACAAGAAATCTGTAGAGTCCTGGCAGGAACCGGACCCTTGCCGCACTGCACACCGGTCTGTTCTATCCACTGAGCCACTGGGAGACCGGTCACTACTAGGATCAGCAATCTCCAAAGGGTCCTGTGTTGCATGTTGTGGAGTAAATCGAACGAACAAGTCGAACCAATCTCGCGCACGTGGGATAAACACGAACAGCCCGAATTTCCAGTTGAATCCTTTTAATTGCACCAGCTCATTCAGCACTCGATTCACAAGCGGAATACAGCATAATCTTCATCTCCCCTGTCACCGCAACGGAATACATCACATAACAAAAGGATACGAGGAACAGGAAAGCCATAAAAACGGCAAAAACAGCAAACTTAAAATTTCGTGGCTGAACTCACAAACAATGAAAATAAATTATGATAATTTGAAAACGCGGGAAAAGACATGACACATGTCACTACCGAACTTATAAGTTACGTTCTTTCTTTCTTTATCAATATACAGAAACCTTTCGACATTACCGACCCTAGTGATGTGCAGAAGGCAGTACGACTGTGCTCGCCACATTCCTCCCAGTATTTCAGTGGTTAGAGCATCTGACTGTTTTTAGGGGCTACTCCCTATAGTGGGCTAAACGGGGAGGCTGCGCCCAAATGGAGTGCCTTTTTGCGCTTGCAGAATAAGAAAAGGGTAAGGAAATTTGCTGGTGTTGCGGAAATTCACCTTACACCGAAAGAGATAAACAATCAACACGAAAATCTACGAAAGCATGGATCCTTCGAGCTGCTAAAATCCTGCGATAATCAATTTTTTTTTTATCTCGTAGTTGCTCAACTACGAGATTTTGTGGTACGGTTGAGCATGTTTCTTAACACATGCCTATGGCTATTTCCATGAGCTCTCGTGTAGATTGGTTGATGTTCGAGAGATCGTCCGTTTCCCAAGAGAGGAAACTACGCTGTATCATCGGGCTGTGTCGGGCTTTTCTCAAAACTAGCGAAAAAATGTCTTGATTTATTTTGTTCCAGAAGATGAAGACCCTCAAAAGCACCGCCGGCAAGGTCCTTTTCTTGCTAGCCATTTGTCATAATACTGTTAGTCCTTCCATTGACGTCTAGTAAGGCTAGGTCAAATATCTCTTGGCGCAAAACTTAATATCAAAAATTTCACAGTGAACCATGTTACGTCACAACATGGCGGCCATTTCAGAAATCGCGGATTTTCGTACTCGGTCCGCTTTATTGGTTATTTGTTCGCTAATACTCGGGCTATCCACCCATAGTTCTATTCGAGAAAGCCAGGGAGGGAATGAACTCCACGTGTGCCAAAGATGGCGGATGAAGACAAACGATGAAGGAGCGAATTTTACTCGCAAAGAGAAAGAACACTTCAAATTCTGCGTCCAAATCAGGTATGTTTTTCCACTTTGCCGTTTAATTTGAGTTGTTTACAGAATTTTGTAGCATCCACAAAAAATTATGTCGTATTCTTTAATGTTATTCCTTTCGATGTATGGTTTGTTTATCGTTGTGCACGATTTATTAAAAAAGCGCACTGGTGTATTTTGATTTGCAGTCCGATTGCATCACTAACCGCCATTTTGTGTTTCTATTGACTGAGTCACTTGATCCTTCGTGTCTAAGATGCTCCGTTTTAGATTTTTGTGGTAATCACCAGACGTTGTTACGCAGATGCTTTTGAATTTCTGTGACAAATTTTTATACTTTTGGGGTTAGGGGACCTGCACGACTCCTACTTTGATATCTTTGTAAGCTGCGTCTGATATATCTCGGTCTTTCGACCAATTTTGCTTCTTGTACCTTTGTAGTTTCCCTGCTAGCAGAGGCCCCTTTTCCTTTGTATTCACTGAGCTGACGGGCGGGACGAAAAGGGACCTCTGCCATGGGTCGAAACTCCCTTTGATTCGCCCGCCGTCCATGGTCGTGGACGGCGGTTTCCAAAACGGATGCTCCCTATGTTGTTTGCTGACCATGACTTGAGCCCACTGTATCTCGCGCATTCCTTTACAGTTATTCCGCTGTCATTTATTGAACCCGCATAGTAACACGCCGTCCTGGAAAGAGAACTAAACTCGTGAAGAGTTACAACGTTTACTTTCTCTCGTTTTTGTTAACATGGACGACGGAAAGATAAACAATCGAAAGAAGAAGCTCTAAGAAACACTCGACAAGTTAAGGAACGGAATTTAGAGCGAAGAAAACATCTGTCAAGGCGAAGGACAACCTTCGACCTCCAAAGATTTTTCGAGCTGCGGACTTTCTGTGAAATGCTCCAGCACTTCTACGAGTCTACGGTAGAGTAAATTACACATTTGATTGTAAATTTGTATCGAAATCGCTTTTTAATTGAGGGATTCTTCATATTCCTTACAGTTTTCGTAAAAGTTTTTAAAAAATGTGCACAGTTCGCATCACCAAATGCTCTTCAAAATAACTTGCGCATCGAGCGAAGAAAGAAAGAAGAAAGAATTGAACGCGTTTGGTCTTCAGAAACAAGTATTGGCGTGTTTTAATAAATGTATTATTTAGAAAAGCTTACTGTCTCTTCTTCTGTGTACCTTCATTCATAAAATTTCGAAAAGTAGTAATCTGACCTAAACAGACACAAATGCTCCGTTGGGAAACCAGTGGTTTTGCCCCGTTGCGATTTAGCCCCCTCGAGTTAGCCCCGTAACGAATCTAGTTCGCCTCCCAAATATAGCGAGTTCGCCCCACGTAAATCGAGTTCGACCCCTATATAAGAAAGTTATACTAACGGCTTTTGATCCCTTCTAGAGTTAGTCTTAACTGCTAGATGAACCGTAGAATCTCCGTTGTTGCAAATGGCCGAACATCGCATTGTAAAATGTTCAATGATGTGTACCGCTGACAAACTCATAGCGAGGCGCTGCTACTCGCAGGAGTTCGAGAAAACAAAACAAAGTGTTTTCTGTAAAGAACCAAATTCACACGCGCGTCTTTTAATTATATTAGCATTCAGGGATTTAGTTGAGAAAAAGTCTCACTTGTGAAGCCTCTTTTGAGTTGAGAAATAGTCTCACTTGTGAAATCTATTGTGTAAGCCGTCTACTGTGTGAGTGCGTAGTCAACTTACCTTGAATTTGATTGTTTTGTTCTAGAAATCAAAACAAATAGAATGCTTTCTAGTCGAACCAAATTGTTGAAGTGCGGAGTCAACTCCCATTTGAATAACGGGCGTATATCTTTCTTTCTAATCGTTCCAGTCAAGTCTTTAATTCAACATTCAAAAAAGTTTAGTGAAACGAAGTATTTATTTAGCCGCCACGCGAGTCTTGTAATTTTGTTATTATGAAGGAACTGCAGTGAGAAAAAAAATCATTAGGCAAGTATTGTATTGTGTTAACGTAACATAATTAGAATGTCAATAAAAAGTTAACTCTTTCATCTCTGTTGTTGGACCAGTCTTTACTTGTTGCATACCTATAAATTTTATGAAGCAGATCTTTCTCTGCCGTTCTCTTGAAGAAACTTTTCCATCCTGCGCCAGAGGATTCGACGTTGCACACGTGAGTCTTTTAATTTTTATCAGTATTCAGGAATTAGGGTGAGAAAAGTTTCATTTGCGTTGTTAGCATTCAGGAGTTGAGGTGAGAAAAAGTCTCACTTGTGAAGTCTATTATGTAAGCCGTCTATTGTGTGAGTGCGGAGTCAAGCTCCCTTTGAAGTTGGAATTACTTTTTATTGTTTTGAATGGTGTATGTTTTTCTTGCGAATCGTTCGAGTCAAATCTTAACGTGAGATTAACTACCCAAAAAACATGTTTAGTAGACCTAAGTATTTAGCGGCTGACACGCGAGTTTTGTAACTTCGTTATTACAAAGGAACTGAGGTGAGAAAAAAAACCTCATTAGGCAAGTAATTTGGTAACGGAATTAGAATATCAGTAGTAATGTGCGCCCATATACCCAACTTTGGACTCGTTTGGATGCGAGCCATCTGATTGGTCGAGAGGGATCACGTGACCTGGGAACCGGAAGGGACGTCATCCAATAGGGCAGACGGAAGTCGCGTGGTTTGGGTGGGGTTCAACCGGAAGTGACGTCATAATGAACCGGAAGTGCATGGAAAGGGGAGGTCATGTGATTTGGGGTGGGAAACCGCTGACAAGGAGGAAAAATAGGATCGCAGGCTCATCCAACATGGCGGACGGAGGTCACATGGTTTGGAGTGGGAAACCGCTGACCAGTAGGAAAATGCATCGCGGGCTCATCCAACATGGTGGACGGAGCTCACGTGGTTTGGGGTGGAAATCGCTGACCCCAGGAAGGGAAAACCGCGGGCTCAGATCAGACAAGAGATGCCATTTTGAAAAAACATGACATTTTTTAATCCAGGCTTTTCCTTTTGTTTTAAGCCGCGGCTACACGAGCGATTTTTTGCTTGCGATGGTGATACGACTTTTTGGAAAATTGTCGCGTCACCAGCGCGTGGAGAAAATCGCATGTGTAGCCACCCTCACACAGGTGATGCAACAGATGAAAAAATCGAAGGAAAAAATCGCGAGAAATTCAATGAGTTGAATTTTTTGTGACAAAATCACGGACTTCGTCAGCGGGTGGCTACACATGTGATTTTCGCCGCGCGCTAGCGACGCGACAATTTCAAGAAAATCGCATCACCATCGCAAGCAAAAAATCGCTCCTGTAGCCGCAGCTTTACAAACGGGAACGCAGACCCGAGTGGTCAAAGCGGCGCGTCCCATGTTTTGTCTAACAAGAGTCCAAAGTCCAAACCATGCACCGCGTGAGGTCTGGGTCCGAGTGAAGAAGAAGAGACACACCAGGGTCGCCATTCTGTTATTAGGCGGTTTGGTATCCGTAAGGGTAGGTTTGAAAGGTGACGGAATCAATGACTCTCTTGTCGTACACCAATTGGTAACACTTGTAGTCAGGACGAGTTTCCAGTTGGTACTTTTTGGTGTCTCGGAAGATCTGGTAAGAATTGACGACTTGGGTTTGACGCGGTTTCTTTTGGGGGTGCTGGATTTCGTCGAGGACGTTTTGTCGCATCACCTCATAATTCAATTGGGTTTTGCCTTCGCTGTTCAGGCGGAACCCCCGCACTTTGCATTCGACGTGTCCGTTCTTGGTGGTGTACCCGTAATTCTTGGGACCACCCGACACAAATTCTTCAATGTAATCGTCGTCGTCCAATTCACTCGTAAACTCCCCGAGGTAATCGCCCAAGACCGGGCTGGGTTGCCCCTCCTCCTCGACGTAAATGACCGAGTCGGTGTCATAGGACAAGACGCGTTCCCCTAACAGTTCCAAGGCTTCGTAGATGCGGAGACGGGCCCAACAGGTGGTGAAACAGGCTACAAAAATGTTCAGGTGGGGAGACAAGGGGATGTCCTCGTCTTGGTACTGAAAGTGGACCTCCACCATGGTGTCGTTCATGACGGACACGTGACGCACGTCCAAGGTATCGGTATCCAGGAAACGGTGAAAGGCTTGGGGATCGTCAAATTGTCGGACTTGGGTCTTGTTGAGACGTTGTCCGAACTTGCCCCACATGGAATTCAACATCATTTTGGCCAGCGTGCGCAGACCTGCATTGTATTCGATCTTATCGTACTCCAACTGGATGCCCTCGTGAACATAGTACTCGCGAATGTACTGCTGACGTTTGGTTTCGTCGTCGCCTACCCACGAAGGCCACCCGCTGGCTTCTTGCTTGATTTTCAACCAGGTGTTGACGTACTCTCGGAAGAGCCCCTCACAGGTCTCGTCAAAATGCCACACCTCGTACAGGTACTGGATCTCGTACCCCAATTCGACGGCTTTTTGCAATTCGGGACTACACCACGTACCGATCAGGGCGCGTTGTTCGTTGGAGTGGTCGCACTGGGTCGATCTCTCCAAAGGACGTTTGGTCATTTCTTCTGTGACACAAGTCGCACACAGAGGAAAGGTGAGTTTACCCTCATGGCGGTAAGGCAGTAAGGGATGGTACAGTTCACGCGGAGGGAGGACTCGGCATTGCATGACTCCAAAGTAGAGGCTGATGTCCGTGTGACCCGGTTGCGAGATGAAGCGAGGATGGCCTTTGGCGTACACGCAGGTTTTGTTGACCCAAGGGTACAAGGAGGTGTAGTCGATGTACTGGATCTTTTGACCCTGGGTCACACGATGGTAGAGTTTGACGGCATTGCTACGACCCCCACAGAAGGCGTCACGCGGGTTGAGAGGCTTGATGAATTCAAGGCTATCCACGAACGTTTGGATGTCGGGAGAGGTTTCTTTGAGGCGTCTCCAGTCGCATTCCCACATTTCCACGACGTTGTACGCTAGGGCTTGAAGCTGTGTTGAATGTACTGGCGATGACTGGGATGCGGATGGTCAGGATAGGCGCCAGCCATGAGATCGTGATCGTCCAAGTCTTCGGGGCTGAGTAACTCCAGGGCGTGCTGGCGCTGTTGGTGATCGCAGCAGGTTAACCATTCGAGGGCCACCCCTGACTGGTTGATGCGATTCCGCCATCCTTTGACGATTTCACTGGCAATACTGTTGGGAATCATACGGTTGATGCGCAGATCCCGGTTGCAGGCCGAGGCGATAGTGATATGTTCAAAGGGGTTGAGCCCCGCTTGGGCTTCAAACAAACGTTTGAATGTCAAACAGCCTTCTTTCAAGAGGCGCACATCCGATTCGCAGTAGGCCACCAATTCTTTCTGGAAATCGAAGACTACCTCCTTATCTCGTTGCTCTTGATGCCACCTTTCAAATTCTTGACGTCCTTTGGAGGACATGGTTTCGGGCATGTAGTAGTCGAGAGCCGGGACGGGTCCCACGTACCTTTGGTGGTCGGGCCTGTTGAATTGATGGGGGAAGTTCCGTCAGTCCAAAGGTTTCGGGAAAGGCAGACAGAGGCATCTGGAAGAAGCTGAGAGAATCGATGAAACGGACGCGATCGTGTTTGACTTCCAAGAGTTTGCACCCGTTACGGAGCTCTTCGACGATGCGGTTGTCGCTGTGGTATTGATGGACGACAAAGTACCCATCGTACCCTTGGAAATTATGGGCCAACACATTGACTTAACGCGTGTCGTTCTGCGTGAGGGTATCCAACCATTCGACAAAATCTCGGAGACAATGCTCGCCTGGGAAACGAACGGGGCGATCGTCGTCTTCGGTTTCAGCCACGACCAGATTGGGTATGTGTTGTTCCTGGGGTTGCATGGCTTCAATGTCAAAAAACACGTGGAGGGGCGGGGGGCTGGTGTCGTCGTCGTCGTCGTCTTTCTCCTCCTCCGCTTCATTGGCTTGTAAAGTTTGAAGCCCCGCGGCCGCCCCTCGTTTGGCGCGAGGACCTCCTTGACGCGAGCGCTTGCGTTTCTTTTTCTGTTCGCGAAGTTCTTGAGTTTGCCCGTCCACGCACTCGCGGCAGGAAGGACAGTCCAGGTAGTCGCACCGATGACGTTGAATGGCTTGGTCTCCCACTTCCTGTTTGAAACAGGTTGGACAGCGACGTCGACGAGAGCAAACGGTGGACTGTGGGCTGGTCGCCGGTTTTCCCGTATGGTGTTTGGTGCAATGGCCTTCGTAACAAGTGTCTCCAAAAAAGTCACGATGACAGTGTTGGCAACGTCGAGTGGCTTTGAAACCCCGCGGGCAAGCCTCAAGGAAATCGGGGCACTCTTTTTGGCAACAGGCCCGGCAATGGCCTTTTTGTTTGGTACATCGATGCTGTCCTTCGTGGTCATAAGGTTTCCAACAGTAGGCACACACGTAACTGGACCCAAAAAATCCCGGCAAACGGGTGATGACATCGTTATGGTCTTTCTCGTGGAGCAGGATCAATTGTTTGTCTCGGCGGGGACCAAACGTCGTGATGTGAAAGGAACGGTGGGCGTCCACCAAAATTATTTGATAGCCGACGAGGGAAGGAGCGGCACTGAACTTGGTCAACTCGTCGTAACTGCAAGGACCGAAGGGAACGTCGGCTTCGTGGTGAAGTAGCAACGCTTTCTCTTTTTGTACCTTTCTACCCTCCTTAAACGATCGGCACTTGGGATGTTGGTCTACAATAGCTTTGGCGGTGACGAGCGCCCGGGCACAACAGAGGACATCCTCGTTGCGGATGCGGATGACTGAGTGTTTCTTGGCCGTTAATACTTGAAGGGTGGCATACCCCGGCTTGGTCCGGCGAGGTTGGCCGGTTCCCTGAGGGGCATGATGGACTTGGGTGATAGACAATTGAAACGAATCGTCCATTTCAAATTGTTCATTGCTGTTGAGAGCTTGCGCCAACCGTTGGAACAAGGCATCCAAGCGAGCCCCTTCCCTCCACGGCGCGTCGTAAACCATCTTCTAGGGCCGGAATTATACTGGATTGCTCAATGAAGTTGCCGGTTTGACATAAACGGGTATTGAAATGACGTTCGCGGACGCCCATGCGAGTACTCTGTCGATCCACAACGTTTGTGGTCTCAAAGTCAAAGGTTCCCACCGAGGAATCCAATCCACCTCCACTTTGTTGAAGGAGTTCGGTTTGAAAGGCGCGTTGGCGTTCGAATCGGTCCAAGGCGGCAAGGCAGGCGTCGTCGTCACTATCGTCCAGGAGCTCTTGACCTAACAAAGGTTCATCCCTCTCTCCCAAGACTTCTAGCGGCTCAGGGTTTGACGGGTTTTCTTCTTTCTCAGAGGTGGACTTTTCCCGGCCTCGCAAGGCCAAGTTCTCTTCGGTGGGTACGCCACTAGGCCCCGCTTCTTCCTCGTCTTGATGAAAAGACATGCTGGATGACCCACCGGGAGGTCGGTCCCCGTTTTTATAGAGACCCAGTGGTCCTGTGGGAGGAGGGAATAGACCAATGACCAAAACATGGTCATGTGGGAGGAGGGAACGGACCAATGACCCAACAGGGCACGGGGTGCCCCTGGGAGGGGTGGGAAGGGGTGGGGGGACCCACCTCCCCCCTCCTCGTTTCCCACCAGGCCTAGCGGGGAAGGACGACGAGAGACCATAAAAAGAGATCGAGCCTCGGGTTGGGTCATCCCATCATGAATCCTGAGCAAGAAAAATTATTAAGCGAGTTTGAAGCGTTTGAATGCGATCTTGAAGTCGAAACGATTTTGAAGAAAGTGAAGAAGGAGTGTGCCCAAGACAAGAGTGTGACGGAGTTTTCAGAGCAGTTACAACAAAGAGATCGAGAGAAACGGGAGGCCCAGGTGGCACGCGAGGTGCAGGTGGAAGAACAGTGGTCGCCCGGGCATTACCCGCAGCTGACCTGTGATTGGTTTATTGAAGGCTTGGATTTCTGTTGCAACTATTGGCGCTATCAATTTAAGAGGCCTCTCACGCCCCCGCCAGCACCCCCGCCATCCCCCACACAATGGAAGAGGAAGACGCCAAGGAAGCACTAGCCCAACGAAGGGCTCGGGTCGCCGAACAGAAAGCCAGGTACCGGGCCAAGTACCGGGACAAAATAGCGGCCATGAACAAACGATCTCGGGAAAACAACCGGGCCAAGATTGCGGAGGCCAAAAGGCGCTACAGGGAAACGCACCGGGAACAGTGCCAAGAGTATCGAAGACGAGATCGGGAGACCCATCGAACCCAATTGGCGGAGACCCGAAAACGCTACAGGGAAACGCATCGAGCCCAATTGGCGGAGGCCAAAAAGCGCTACAGGGAAACGCATCGGGAACAGTACCGAGAGTATCGAAGACGATATTGGGAGGCCCATCGAGAACAAGTCAATGAGAAAGAAAGACGAAAATGGAAGACAGGCAAATACCGGGCGTATAAAAGACAATATCTGGCGAACAAAAGAAAAAGAGACAAAGAGACAAAGAGAACGGCGGAGAAAGTAAAAGCATTAGGACCTCTTCAACTGACGGTCACGCTCACCGATTATTTGAAATCGCCTTGTGTGGACACCCCGGTGGTCACCTACTTGGACACATTTTGCCAATCCCTCGAGGCCGATGATAGAGCTCAGCCCTCGGTGGAGACCTGTTGGAATGGCTTTGTGGACTCCCTCGAGCGACCCCCTGCGGACCCCTCGGGGGAAACCTACATCGAGTCCTTTTGTCAACTCCTGGACGACTCTTGGACTCTGACTAATTTGGATTCGGGGGACATCCGTGCCGTGGAACCCCCTGTATGGGACCAATGGTTTGATGATTTGATGGAGGACATCGGTGACTTGATGGAGGACCCTTCCTCTTTGGAAGACAGTTTGAATTTGTGTGACTTGTTAGAGGACATGTCCCCCGAAGATTGGGAACAATGGATGGAGGATGTGGTCGATCAGTTTGATTTGGATGCGTTTGTTTCATGAAAGACAGTACCAGACATTTTTTCTTTTTTTTAATTTCTCAAAATAACAACAACAAGCGCTGTAAGCATAGGGTTGGTATCATTAAATTACAATTTCAAACATTTCTTGGCTTGCATGATTTTTTTGACGACGCGTTCCGTCTTGGTTTTCTTGCCGGGTAACCGATCAATGGCCTGAATCATCTTGGTATCGGCTTTCCATTTGTCTTGCAAATTCCGAGCCTGGCAGTAATCAGTGTCGTGTTGTTTGGCAATCTTGTCCAAGAGATTGATGCCGGGGTCGCCTCGTTTCAGATGTTTGGCCAAATGCGTGCCGGGGCCCATGTACTGATACCCAGGCCAATGAAATTCCTTCCCCGTTTTGGCCAACCATTTTTGAACATCCACCGCCCCTCCTTGTTGGGATCGTCTCCTTTTGGTTCCCCTTCTCCTAGGGGTGGGTTTGTTTCGTTTCTGGGTTTTCATCTTTTAGTCACTGTCGTAATCCAGCTGACGTCGCAACTTTTTGACTCGGGCCCAATCTTCTCAAACGGGTAAGGGTTTTAATCGTTCCACTTCACGAGCGGGTCCTTTGCCTTTGCCTTTCCCCAAAGCACTTGCCGCTAAATGCTTTTCCCAGGTCTTGCGACGTTCTCGAACGGCTTCTAAACGTGACCGGATATCGCCTCGACTGGTGGAAGGACTCCCCTTCTTGATGGGAATTTGACTGGTGGAGGCTGCTTTGCCTTTCTTCGCAGAGGTGTAATGGGGGGTTTAGGGGTCGACGGGCTGCCTTTTATCATGCGCTTCAACCATTGTTTCACGGGTCCCGTCACCAAATCCCCTTCGTCTTCCTCGCCTTCCTCGCCTGGGGGTCCACCCGGCGCACCCACACCGACCCCTCCAGGAAATTGACGGATGCGTTTGGTTAACATGGTTAATTCTTGACTCAATGGTTTGGTTTGGGCATTGACCAAGGCCGGGGCCAGTTGAGGGTCGGCTAACAACACAGTCATGTTTTTTGGCGGCTAAGGTGGCCGCTTTGTTCAACAAGGCATTTTCGGTTAATTCCCCTTTGTAATATTGAATGAGTTGCTCCAACTCCTTTTGAGGAATCATGTACACCTCCTCCATCCTGGTAGGTGGTTACAGTCGGGTCACGACAGGTCACGTCACGACAGCTCTCACAAAGAGTGGACCTCAAGATATGCCTATATTCCCGATACAACAGGTGATATTTATGCTACCAATAATGACAGTCCTCTTTCCACTTGTCTGTTTCCCGATTGGCGTCTTGTAACAGACGCACCCACGTGGGTAGCGTTAGCGGGTGGGTCGAACACATTGACATAACACGTGGTGAAGACCTTGAAACAACGCTCGTCCTTTTTGCGAGATCAACCACTGACAACGCTTTTTCACCGAATGTTGACGACGTCCCAAGTCGCGCAGCATCTTTTTATAGGGTCGAAGCTTTGCCAGGATGGGAGGTGTGACAGGAATCTTGTTTTTTAACAGATTCAAGACCAGTTCGCTCACAGCGTTGACTTGATCTGCATTGGCATGTTGTAAAAGATCTTGACGTTTGAATCGATTGGCTTCTTGTAACACGGAGCGTAAAAACGGCCATTGACGTCGAACACGTTTCATCTTTACCGACGACGACGATACCGTTGTTTGGCTTTTTGAATGGTGCTTTTTATACGTTTGTCCGTTTCGAGAGCCACGGCTTTCCCCAACCCCGCCATGGCTGGGACCCCTTGTTGACGACCACGTCGTCGTCGTCGTCGTCGTGTCCTTCTCCTCACCATCGGTTCATCAACAAACGCTGAAGGGCTTTGTTTTGTTTGATGAGATCCCGTGACTCTTTATAGGCTTGCCGGGTATGGCGTTTAAAATCACCACCCACTGCCTTGTTGGGGTCGTCGTCGTTTCGTTCTTCTTCGTCTTCTTTTTCTGACGGCCTTGGTTCCAGGAGTGTGGGGCTGGGAGGGGTCTCCTTTTTATCCTTTTCCGTCCAATACCCTTTCGACATCAAAGGACGAGGACATCCGTCCACGTAGCATTGCGCTTCCACGGGTCGGTACACAAGGTGACGGTGGTAATCTTGCACACACCTTTTGGGTAACGGGGGTGTGAAATCAATGATGGTAGCATCCCACGTTTGCATCTTGATTAAAAACCCTTCCAATCCCTCCAAGGGAACGCCACGCACATAGGTTTTCAATTCGGTCAAGGCTTTGGCATAGGTGGTAAACGCAAAGCGACTCATGGCCACTTTAAACTGGTATTGTTTAAAATCGTCCCATCCTTTGACCACCGTGCCCACGGCCGCCAAACAGGCCACCAAGGTGCTGTTTTCTAATATGGGCCCGGCAATCATGCCCGCGGCCAGCAACAGTAACGCCAAGCCATTGAACAAAGCATTGCAAAACTTGAAATGATTCAACATTTTTCGATAACACCACCATTGTTGGTGGTAAAAGGCATACAAGGAATCCATGCGTTGTAACAGTGCCGGTTGGAATTGGACCCCATGACGTCTGGATCCACTCAATAAAGACACGACGGTTTTTTCTTTGGGAGCCATCTCCTCACGACGAAAATCGGGACGAAGTGCTTTCCACGGCCGGTCGTCCTCCCTGTTTATAACTGGTCACGATGCTATTGGTCATGGTGACATTGGCAATTTCCCGGCCTTGCGCCATTTGTTCTTGATCTTGTAACATCCTGCGTAAACGACGTTGTAAATCCGCTTGACCCAACGTTCGAGGAGGGGTCGCTTGTTGTGAGGGATCGGGAGGTGTCCAAGGCAAGGAGGGAGACGGTTGAGGGCGTCGCCGTCCTCGTCCCGGCCGTCCACGCGGGGTACTACGACGACCACTGCCACCACTTCCCCCACTTCCGTCACCACCCGCGCCAGCAGCCGCCAACAAGCGTGCGCTCCCCCAACTAGGCGGGGATCGAGCGCCTGACGACGATAAGCGTGGACTCCCGCGATGGGGGGTGCGCGCCCCCTCGGTCGACGGGGTGGGGGACGCTTAACTCCCTACCCCAGCAGGGGCCACCACCCCCAAAGCAGAGGGGGAGGGCAGCGCTTGCAAATAGGCCGTCAGGTCATCGACACCCATTTGATCAAGAGCTTGGTCGATCAAGTCCTGGTCCCCCGTATCCAAAATTTCTTGTACGGTGCCTGGGGACACTTGATTGGTGGTGGCCGTGCCGACCCTGGCCGGGGACACGGTGTCATACGCTTGCGGAGGACGTCGGTAATCCTCGGCCATGCTCGCTTTTTCGAAGGTCCGTTCAAAGGTTCTCGTCAATTTATAGACGCTTTTGATAGGTGCGTGTCCGTCCTTCGTCTTTTAACAGGTGACTCAACAAGCGTTGTTGATCGGACGACGCGGGGTGTAAATCCAACATCAAATACCCATAAGGACGCGTGGTGGCCTGATGAAAGGTCTCTAAACTGTCTTTCCAAGTACTGGGAAACGATTGAAGCAACACGTTGCACACCCCCAATTGATCCCGGGGGTTCTTGAACGCCACAATGTAAAGCGCATTGCGGGAAATACTTTTGGCATATTTGCCCACGGGAAACATGTCTTGGCACAAGTAAAGCACCGTCACATTTTGATGATGCGAATGTTTGGTGAATAAAACCAACACGCGTTTATCGTGACTCCCTTCGTCCATCAAATCATCCAACACGAGCACCCCTTGCCCTTGAGGAAACCATTGCACCAAGGTTTGATGATCGGGAATGCCCTCGTGAAACACCACCCCTTGATCTTGCATTGATTGAAATCGATCTTGCCACGCACCATAACAATAATGCACTTGGGTCGGTGGGGTTTCAAACAAGTCCTGGTTGTCTAACAAGAGTTTTTCCGTAAACACGGTTTTCCCACATCCCGAAGGCCCCACCACCAAAATACTGGACGGGGTATGAAAACGAAACGGTTGGCCCGTTTGCATGACTGCCAGACAAAAATGACACACCAGGGGTTCATTTTCCACCATTTTATTAACAACAACGTTGATGATACGGGCTACAACACACTTGGTGCCATCTCGTTTCTTGGCCTACAATCAATTGTTGGATGCGTTGACCTACTTGATGGTCATTGCTTACATAATTGTGATTGGAAAAATCATTTAAAAACTCTTGCAAGGTCCGTCCACGGGCTTTGGCTTTCAAGTACAACAACGCGTAACCGCCACACGACTTGCTAGGGATGGCTTGCAGGGACTTGCCATTGGTCACCACGTACTTCCAATGTCGCACGATCCACTCTCGCAACGGGGTGGCTTGCTCGTACCGTTCCAACGGCAACGCATAACTGTCCAACACTTCGCACACGTTCTGATCGGTCCAAACCGCTAACCAATGTTGACCGGGTTGATCGTGAGGGTCCGTGTTGACAATGTAACCTTGCGGTGTGTTCTTGCGGGGGTCTTGGGTAATCGATCACAGGCCACCGTCCCGTAAGACACCGGTTTCAATTGAGGGTCGTCTCGTGCTAAATAATCCAATTGCACATTATTCAAGGCCACGTGTTCCATCTTTGTCTTTAATGCTGGTAAATGTTGTACAACACGGCTCCGTTCGAGTCAATCTCCAGCAAGTTCTCAAATTCACCATACACGAGCACGGTTATATTGGTATTGGGCGCGGCTCCAAATTCCAAGCTGAGTTGTAAGTCTCCTGTTTGCGTGGGGTTGAGTCTTTGACTGTCAGCACATCCATTGGCCACATTGTCAAACATGAACAAGGTACAATTTTTAGCTTGGCCCCAATCTCCCAGTTCCACCATATTGCCTTTCTTTTTGCACCAAGCTCCACTGACTTGCAGAAAACGGAAGTACCCTAGATTATCTCGGGTACCATTGTTGTGCACCAAGTGCAGGGTTTCATAAGGGTATTCTTCTCCTTTGACAATCTGTCGAATGGAAGTCAAACCAAATTTCTGGAAGCAGAACGGATCTCGGGTCACATCGACATTGAAGGCGCGGCTGTCCACCAAACCCACAATCAATCGGTCGGGCACTCTGTTTTGAAACAGGTTGAGGATGTCAAAGCGGACCAGGTTGCCTTGCATGCTAAAGGTACGGATTTCACTGCGGACGGTCGGGTAGGTAGCGATTTGTCCCTCATTGTGTCTTTGGGCAGACAAAGTCTCGTACACGGTTTCATTCAAACGCAGTTGACATAGATGAAAACGCAGCTTCACATCGCCTTCCATCAATCGACCAGCCAGACCCACGCCATTCAAAAACAGGTTCGGGCCATTGAAATGAAATTTCATCTTGATTTCTATCCCAGGCACCAACAGTTTGCCGATGTGAAACACTTCCAAGTGAGGGGTAAACACCAGACTGTGGGTGACACCTCCGGCATACTTGGCGGTTTCTGCCACGGAGGCAGCCAAGGCCCCTTTGTGATTGGCACTGAGATTCCTGTAGTCTACATGCGGTGTAGTACTGTTGGTATTGTTAGCGGTCCATTGGGGTGGGAAATCCACTTGATTGAACCAGCCTTGAGGTCCCAAAACTGTCATGCCATCTTCTCGGTCAAAATTCAACAAGTTTTCCAGGTAAGCTTTGTAATGATAGGTGTGTGATTGAGGACTGATCAAGGTGCCATTCAACTGCAAGTCAATTTGTTTGATGATGGAATGGGCCAAATTGTTGACGGGCCACAATTTTTCGTTGGCCACCAAGTCATAGTTCGTACTCTTTTTCAATCTCAATTCCATGGTAAAGTAACTGCGTCCCAAATCCACAAAATCGTCCAACCCTGGAATGATGAATTCCATGGGATTGATGCCGGTGGTGGTGGGTTGAATGGTGACCATGCGATAGGCATTGATGCTAATGTCGGTCGGAGGCACCTTGAAAATGCGCAACGCTGGGTTGAGGGTCCCTTCGGAACGCGCGTGAGCGGGGGCGGCTTCGGTCATGGTTAACGTCGTCGTCGTCGCCGAGTGGTGGCACGACGCCGTCGTGAGGGGTTTTTATACCGTCGTCGTCGTGCTAAGCGTTGTCTCAAATCAAACCCGGGCGCTCTCATCGCCTCGGGACTCAACCATCCTCCATGTTGTCGTCTCAGGAGTTTCCAAAAAGGAAACAGACTCCACGTTCTGGGAACCCCCGATCACTGCGAATCCGTCGAGGACGGGAAGGCACGGAATCCATTACACACCAAAAATATCGCAAGCGCGTTTGACTTGTTTGGGAAACAAGGCACTGGCCACACGCACGGCTTGTTTCACGTCCTTATTACTCAAGGCTTTCTTGGCTCGTTTGGTGATTTCCTTTTTGATGACGTCTTCGGCTTTTCGTTTGACGCCTCGTGATAACCCCGTTTCCAATCCACTCAAAATATTACTAGGCAGTTTCAAAGGATTTCGGATCCTTTTAAGGCCTTGGAGACCCCCACGCACGAGATCCGTCACCAGCCCTTTTCCACTTTGACCATGTTGATCATACCACTCGTCCGTGCGAAATTGTGTCAAACTCCCCTATCGCATGTTTTCTTCTTTGCTCTTCACCAAGGACAACTGTGCTTCACGTGACCCTTTCTCTCTCTTTTTATACCGTGGCCCCCTTTCATCGTCTTTTTTTCCGAATGGCCGCTTCCAACCCTTTTTTGGCTCCGTAACTAGCAGCACCGCCCACCGCACCCAACGCGGCGGCCTTACCCCCAGCGATCAAGGCTGGAATGAGAGCGGCTAGAGGCAATAGACCACCTCGTTGATGTCTCTTTCTTTGCACCCCTCTCTTTCGACGCGCTCTTGTCTTCGGCATATTTTCACTGACCGTCCCTTTTCAAGGGACCCTTTTTATGTCTTTTTGAAGTGTAACGTGACAATGGTGTTGCCTTCGCCAAACTTGACCAAGTCTCCCCCGGTTCCAAACGTTTCGGCCACTTGAATTTGAATCATTTCCACCACTTCATTGCGAAGAGACATGTATTGAATGTGTAACGCTTCAAAGTACATGGTGCCTCGTCCTTCTCGCTTGTACTGGATTTCTCGCAACAAATCGGTCACGCGATTGCCCACAATCGTACTGCCTGCCACGTCGGAGTACACGTGCAACGATCGAGCGGGTTCTCCCACCACCGCACGAAACGCCACATTCAAGTTGGTGAAACGCCAACCACAACTCATACTCAATTGTAAATAATCCGGTAAAAAAGAACGCACCGTCCAAAAGACCGGGTTGCTCTGATCGTCGTTCAAATTGTTCCAATCGTTGTCAATCGGCTGTTTCATGTTGGGTATTTCATCACCCATGAATTCTTGCTGTAAGTTGGGTCCCAAAATCAACCCACTGTCGATTTTACGTAACCATCCCATCTTGAGTGCTAACTTGGTGTAGACGGCCAGGGAGGGCGTGTCGTTTTTGCAATGGCAGACATTTGTGTTGTCGATGAGCAGATCGTCGCCTTCCCAACGAAACTTGACGTAGGTGTGTTTGCCCTGATCGTTGGTAAGACGTCCTCCTTGAACCGCCGTTTCCTTGCGTCGTTGTTCCAAGTGAGCAATGGTCGCTTTCATGAAACTCACCCCATGCACCACCCAATCCAAATCTTCGATGTCATTGATGAGGGTCTGCGCCGTCCCTATTTGCGCGGCCATTTCCCCGTCTTTTCCACCCGGTTTGGGGATGGTTTGGTCCCAGGACGTACCCATGATGTACCCCTCTTTTTTGACCAACTCGTACAAATTGACGCGAGCATCTGGTAAGGAAATGGCACCCAAGCTTACTTGCGATTGACCCCCGGATAACCGCAATGGTTGGGGTAAACGAATCTTGAACGAATTGGCTTGGTTGTTGGGAAATTCACGTCGGTTGGCATGACTGGGTAACGTCTTGTAGAACGACATCCTGTCTTTTTTTCTTCACACCACCACTTCCCTTTTAAAGTGGAGGGTCAGAAGGGTATGCCCTTCCCCAAATTGCACCAGATCCCCATTGGTTTCGGCCATCTGGGTTTCCACGATTTCCACTACTTCATTGCGTACCGGGACATATTGAATGTGTCGAGGTTCAAAGTGGGTGGTTTCTTTCGGATGATACTTGATTTCTCGTAAGAGATCCGTGATGCGATTGCCCACCATGCTGCTGGTGCCTACATCGCAATACACGTGCAAGGGTCACGTCGAGGGAAATTCCGTGGACGGACGAAACTTGTCGTTCAAATTCACAAACCGCCAATTGCACGTGACACTCCACACCACATAATCCCCATCCACTTTCCAAAAGGTGGGCTTGTTGTCGGCCCCCGGGACATCGGACGGGATGGGAATCGTGTCCGAATGAAATTCTTGCAATACATTCGGTCCCAGGCAATACTTGCCCCTGGAGACTTCTTCGATCCAACCCATTTTCAGGGCCAAGGTTTTTCCTCATAACACGCGCGCCACTTGTCGTTGGGCATCCACATTGACGGTATTCAACAACAAATCCCCTTGAGCGGTCCATTCAAAGGTCGGGTACAACTTGAGGCCGTCGTTCTCCGCCCATTTGTTTTTGGGTTGGATTCGTAAGGCACGTTCTTGCTCGTAGCGATACACCAGTTGGTGAAAAAAGTGCGATCCCGTCGACGAGGACAAACTGTCTTTCATGTCTCGACCCCTGACTGTCAATTTGCGACGTTGATGCCACCATACAACGTCCCCTTGGTCGTCCTTGGCATAAACCCGTTCGTGCCGTCGCAAGTACAGCATAGGATCTTGTTCGTTGACAAATTCTTCCCCTACCACGGGAATGGTGGGTAAGGACAAACTCACCATGCCCACATGCCAACCTCGTCCCACAAATCGAATGGGTTTGGGCAACCGGTTTCTGAAATGATGGGGACGGTTCTGAGGAAACTCGCGGGTACTGGCGTGACTCATCAACGTCACGTAAAACAAGGAGCTGGGAACGAGCGTCATGCTGGCCATCCAACTATTGGAGTTGTCTTTTGGGTCTTGTCTCTTTCGTACTGGCCTTTTTCTTTTTCTTGGGTTGTCGGGGAGAGGTCACGTCTCCACGGGCAATCCAACTATTGTACTTGTTCGGCCACCCTTTTCACTTGACCAACCAACGATCTTTTTGACGCTTAAGTACCTTTTCGATCCGAAACAAGGCTTGGTCGGACACGTGCACTTTTTGTAAATCCGCGTCGTAAAACGTGCCTTGGACGGGCGTGTCATCCCACTCACGAATCTTATGGGTGGGCACAGATCCAAACACTTCTTCGGTCCAACCGGGTACTTAGCCTTTTTCAAACGTACGATGAAGCTTGTTGAGACGGACACGATCTCCCACCTTGAATTTGGGTTTGGGACCTTTTCCTTTCAACCGTGGGTCGTACAGCCGTTTCCACACGGCTTCTTCGTTCTCCCACGTCACGTCTTGGGGGGGCCATGTCAATACTCCGAAGGCGCGTGGCATTGTAGCCTTGAACCAACTCGGGTAAGGCATCGTCAAACCGTAAGGTGTTGGCGGCCGTGAAATAGCGGTACAAGCGTTCTTTCAAGGTCCGGTTAAATCGTTCCACCACACTCGCTTTGGCATCCCCTTCGGTGGAAAAATGTTGGATCCCTTGATCCTCGAGCCAACGTTGAAACGTCCGGTTGTAAAATTCCGTCCCTCGATCCGTTTGCAAACGGTTCGGTCGACGTCCTTGTTTCAAAATCTTGTCAAAGGCTTGGACCAACGCCACCCCGGTTTTGGCTTTCAACGGTTGCACCCACGCGTACTTGGACAACACATCCAACACTGCCAGTAAATACCGAATGCCCCGATTATACTTGGCCAAGGGTTGGACTTCCACCAAATCCATTGATCATCTAATCCCCCTACGATCACGGGCACGGTGGGAAACGACAACGTCGAGGTTTATGCAACGTGTAGGCCAAATGCCGTTCCAACACGCGCTGGGCTTGTTTCAAGGGAATCTGATGGGCCCGAGCAAACCGTTGCACGCCCCCTAAACTGCCTGGGGCTCGAGGATCATGGTAACGGCCTAACCACTGTTGCGACACATCTAGCTTTTTTTTCTTTCGAGGTGCCATACCTTCTGACACTCATCCCACAGGGTGTGTATGGGAGGGACCGTGGTGGGGTGCGCCTTTTGAATGGTTCGATACCATCGCCAGGCCTTCGGGTGGGATTTCAACTACAAGACAAACACCACCCATCGATACAAGTTGAGGTGCCCCTGGGTGTGTTCAAAGACGTTGAGAGGATGGGTGTCCTCGGGGCATGTGGGAATGGGTATTTTCTCGCCTTCTTGGTGGTCATATAAATATCGGCACAGGGTTTGATGACATTGCCATTGAACCAGAGACAAGAAACAATCCCACCCATACCACATCAACACAGACTCCATGTTTCAAAACCGACTTTATTTGTACTCCTTTTATACATTTTTTCACAAGTCAAAAAATAAAAGAGCGCGCGTATTTTCATGGTACCGGCGCCCCGGTCGATCATGCTCTTTTTTCCGGACCTGCTTTTCATTTTTTCTTAAGACTTAAAATAGACCACTACGGTCATACGTGACAGTCTCTAAACCTTTCTGCCAGTTCTCTACAGTGTCACTGTACTTGGCTGGAGGTGGAGCCGGGGCCACCAACACCTCTTGACGGTTCTTAAGATCTTGGATTTCTCGCAGGACTGTTTCTCATAGTCTGTCAGGGGACGTTCCACTTCCTCTGGACGTCTCACTCGGGGTGGAGGGATGTCATAGCCACGCTTGGGATAACCCTGGGCATCACGGGTCGACAAAGGAGGTTCTGCTTGCTGGTCTGCCTTTTTGGGGGGATCGTCATGAAACCAGGTCCAGTACTTGGGACCCAACGGTTGATCGGCCCACCGAAAGAAGTGGCACTTTTTCTTGGAACAGGTCAAAACCAGCCACGCTCTGTTGAAGCGTGGCTGGTTCACGGCAAAAGCACTGCAAACAACTCCACATGTCCAACACTTCTGGATGAGGTTGCCCATACACGGCTTTCATATAGTTAGGGGCTTGATCTTGCCCACAGAAATGCAAACACGGTTGGATGGGACATTTGACATAGTGCCATCACTTTTGAGATTGGCGGGTCTCCAAACGCAGGTCATGGCAAGGGCACACCATGGTGTCCACCGAGCTGGGTGGAGTGGAGTCTTTGGCTTCAGCAAAGGCTTCCGCCTTGTCATACACGTTCGTCAGGGTGAATTGAGGCGGGGGCGTTTGGGTGGATTGGTCCACCATGTCATTCAATTCTTTCATCATTTCTTCCACAGCGGCTCGGGTTTCTTCCACGACCTCGCGTACCACAGGATCACAGTCCTCGGGTGTCATATGCTGGATGGCATTCTCCTCCTTCTTCTTCTTCCCGGCAGGGTGAGCGCTTTTGGTCGATTTTCTCTTCCGACCCGGATTGGGATAACGCGCTGGAGAGACAGGGTCATAGCTCACATCGATCGGACATCCTGCTCAGGTGAGTTGGTGTCATCCCACCGTGCATGGCTTTTTATACCCTTGAACCCTTCATGTGGGTCTCACGTGATTGGTCACCTTTTCATGACCTTACAAGGTCCCCTTGTGTTCCCATTGGTCAGCTTTCCCTATTTAAGACCGTCCCTCTGTCCCTCGATCTCCATTCGGAGCGGATGGACTACTACAAAGATCTCAAGCGGGAAGACTTTGCCACAGTCGACGACTATCTGGCCAAACGTGTCAAACGAGGTCTCGCGACGGGATTCACGTTCCAACAGTGCTTTCATCACCATCTCATTGATTTCAGTTTGGCCTTAGGGTTGAGTCAAGCCGAGATTCTGACCATTGTGGGGCCCAACACCGGTTACATTTTTCCCGACGAATGTGCCCCGACCCAGACATCGACATGATCAGAGAACAAGATCTAGACGCCATGCAACTCAACATTGGCCATGAGCATGTGGTGTACACCGGGGAAGCCAAAGGCACCGACGAATTGGTCGAACAAATGGCGAAACAGTTTGGCATGCAAGTGGAAGTCCTGGTTCCCCCCAATCATCCTCGAGCCCAATTCGTCACGCCTTCTACGGTGGAAGTGCTGATGCTCGCCAACCCTCATCTTCACCAGGCGGCTCATAAACTGGGGAAACGGATGCCCAGTCATTTTTACACGCTTCAATTGCTGCAACGCAATTATCAAATTGCCAAAAAAGCGCATACCCTCTCTGCTTGTGGCATATCGGAAAAGGATGGCAAACGCGTGAAAGGGGGCACGGGCTGGACCGTACAATTGGCCATGGATCAAGGCAAACAAGTCTACCTGTTTGACATACCCAGTCAATCGTGGTACCGGTCGGACCATTACTACCAGGTCGACGGCGAGTCGACCACCCTGGTGGCTGCCAGTCAATTTCTACCTTGGGGTCCCAAAGGTCCCACACTTCATCAAAGGAGTGCCGTGGTGGGTTCCAGAGATTTGGACAATAAAACCCGAGCAGAAATTCAAGCCTTATTCAATCGCACATTCTGTCTACCCGAGAACATTGACCAATTACGCCTGGAACTAGAAGACTTTCATTTGTAAATAGCCTTTTCTAATTTTTTCAGTTGTACATAACTTTTCATTTTTTAATTTTTATCCATTTTTTAGTTTTTAGTTTTCAATTGTA
Organism: Siderastrea siderea; assembly: GCA_964030785.1. Lineage (NCBI taxonomy): Eukaryota > Metazoa > Cnidaria > Anthozoa > Scleractinia > Rhizangiidae > Siderastrea > Siderastrea siderea. Next base: position 19,048,871 of record OZ034970.1, on the reverse strand, counting down.
ATTTCCAACTTTTAATTTTTACTTTTCAATGTGTACATAGCTTTTCCAATTTTTTAGTTTTTACTTTTCAATTTTCCCAATTTTTAACTTTTTCCCAATTTTTACTTTTTACCTTTTTCTTTCAATGTGTACATACCTTTTCCAATTTTCACTTTTTCATTTTTTAGTTTTTACTTTTCACTGTATAAATATCTTTTTCGGAATATTCCCATTGTAAACAGGAGCGCCCCTGCGGCGTGGCAAGAGAGGGACACGGACACGGAATTGTTTTGTAAAAATAAAATCTTTTGGTTTAATTAAAAAAATTTAAAAAGCTGACATTACTGGTTTTGCACTATTATGTCTTTCTCTCTTGACTCACAATGGATTAAAAAATGTTCAAAATAAAAAATGTTCAATGGTTCCAATTGGCCATACAACGATCATAGGCCTCCATGGCCTCTCTCTCCAATCGATCCGTCCGCTGTCACACCTCTTGCTCCCTCTCGATCTCTTGAAAAAATAAACAATGTTGTGCCAATGATGGCCCGCATGGATGTTGGGGAGGTTGGCAGCCAAGTTCATGAAAGTGTTCTACCGTAATGGGCCATTGAGTGTGATCCAAGTCCACACGCGGTTCCTGTTGATCCACGGGATGATACGGTGGACCAGAGCTTTAATCAACATTTTAGTTGACGCCCTGGGTTGATAACCGTAGCGGTGGCCATTCTCATTGTAGACGATCGCCAAAAAATACATTTTCAGAAACGCAGCCACGCGCCGCCGCTTCAAGGGCCGCCATGTTTCTGCTCTTCTCTCGTGCATTCGCATCGCTTCTCTTTCAACATGGGTCCTCTCGGACCGCACACGTCTCCTCAAAGCCTCTTCTCCACCGACATTCATGACACCACACAGGCAACCCAACGCTCTTCTCGACATGTTTTCTTTTACAGCAACGAACAAAAGTTCACACGGAACCGACTCAAAGCTAGGAGTGACGCCCCGGGGCCTCTCCAGACCTATATACCCCGACCTACGCGAAGCCTGATGGGACAACCTAGGGAGGGGGAAGTGGGAGGGGTCACCCACCCCTTCCCATCCCTCCCGAGACATCCTGTGCCCTGTTTCGTCATTGGTCCATTCCCTCCTCCCACGTGACCTTTTTTCTCTATAAAACCCAACCACTCGGCCTTCCCATTCCCTTCTTTTCACTCCAAGCAAGCAAGCAAGCAAGCAAGAATGTCAAGCAACACCTACGGATAGCGGTAAGCCTTTTTTCCCCTCGGTTCTTCACTAAAGGAAACCCACCCCTTTCAAAAACCAATCTAAGTAGTTAGCCTGTTCTGGAGCTAACCGGGCTAGGTCCCAAGTGCTCCAGGATTTAATTAATGATTCGCTCTCTCTACATGACATCCCCTTTTTTAATTTTCAGACTTTAAACACAGGTTTGACACCCCACTTGGGTCCAGTCCACCCAAGCCTCAACCACTCCTCACGCGGCCAACCTGCCCCTAGCTAGTTAGACTTTGACCTCTTGTTAAGGAACACCGCTGACCCCTTTCTGCCTCTTCTTCTTCACTTGGACCCAGACCTCCCGCGGTTTACACTTTGGACTTTGAACCCATGGGACACGGGACCCTTAGGGTTCGCGTTCCCGCTTGTAAAACCAAAGGAAAAAGTCTGGATTAAATCATTTTTTCAAAATGGCGTCTCTTGTTTTTGATCTGAGCCCACGATCCCCTTTTTCCCCTTCCTGGGTCAGCGGTTTCCCACCCCCAAAACACGTGACCTCCGTCCGCCATGTTGGATGAGCCCGCGATCCTATTTTTCCCCCTAGTCAGCGGTTTCCCACCCCAAATCACATGACCTCCCCCTTTCCATGCACTTCCGGTTCATTATCACGTCACTTGCGGTTGAACCCCACCCAAACCACTCGACTTCCGTCTCCCCTATTGGATGACGTCCCTTCCGGTTCCCAGGTCACGTGACCCCTCTCGACCAATCAGAAGGCTCGCATCCAAACGAGTCCAAAGTGGGGTATATAGGTTCACATTACTACTAATATCAATAAGAAGTTAACTCTTTAATCTCGAATTTGTATTGTTTTTGAGATAACCAATGAAAAGGTGACATAAACTTTTTGATCCATCACTGTGTATAAAAGGTGGAAAAGCGTGCCATTTTAGCTTCTCCGCCTTAATAGCTACTATCACGATCTTAATCGAATCTCGAGAACTCAATTACGTTCACGATGGACCTTTGCATTTTCTGCACGCTTCCCGTTCGTGCTCGCCAGGAAGGCTTGCAATGTGACGACTGCCAGCAATGGCAACACCGAACGTGCCAAACCGGCATATCGCAGCAAGAGAACCGCATCGCTGTCCAGACAGGCCAACCTATTGACTGGCGCTGCGCCCCCTGTTCTGAAACCCCGTTGGAAAGTACGCGCTTGGAAGACGATTTAAACTCACTCACTTTAAACTCACAATATTCACAAATATTAGACATAACCCCAACCCCTCTCGTGTTCAGTATCAGGCTACGCATACACGGAAAAAGTTTTCTAAAGTTTTCAACAGTGACTTTGAATTTTACAGGTTTGTCACGTTCGACGAGTAAAATTGATCGCAATTTCCAGATAATAAACAATGACAAAGGTGTGTCTGACTAGGATCCTTAAAGTACAACATATTTGTAGTTAATTATTTAAGTAATGTTTCTTATTTTTGCTTTTAGGTCCGTCATCGCCGTAACATGACGCGCTCAGCAGAGCAAAAAGTTGGTACATCGATGGCACGTTTAAGTTGGTACGTCAGCCATTTAGCCAACTTGTCACCATCAACGTCTTCGTGAAAACTGACACTAGTCCAAACAAGTCCCTCTGGTCTTTGTCTTAATGTCTGGGAAAAAGACAAAAGACTACAAAGCCGTGATTAAAGCAGCGCTTGAGATGCTTCCTGTCCCGCCAGCCGTGAAGAGAGCTGCAGTGGAAGATTTTCCTTCTTTGGAAATCTTACAGAAACGATGAGAGGACGGCAAACCAGCTGCTGAGGGCATGTGCCCATCCCGTCGGCCCAGTAGAAGACTGAACCAAAATCCTGTTGGTCGAGCATAGCGCTCGATATTGCACTCTCCAGGTGCTACACCAAAACGGCTCCTTTAGGAGCCAGCACATCTAATAAAAGCTATGACCAACAATACTATTTATCTAACACCCGATATACTATATACTATTGCTAAACTGCGAAACCTGGGAAGAGTACAAAGTGCACTCCCCCCAGGTTTCGCTCGCATTTAGATCCACGAACGCGACGATCGATCACGAACACGACAATATTTTTTAAACTATTGGGTTGACAACAAAACTAAACGCTTGCTTGATTGTGGGGCGAACTCGATCTACTTTGAAGGCGAACGTGGCTAACTGTGGGGCGAACTCGGTTATATGTGGGGCGAACTTTAACGGGGCTAACTCGCAACGGGGAGAAGCAACATGAGAAATCTCTTGCGGAAATTTTCAACATTTTTACTTTGAGATTGTATTTTTGGCTAATTCTTAATTGACAACTGGTGTATTTTATTTAAAAGTAAGAAATTTTAACTATTCTAGATCAAGTGAGAGTTGTTTTTTGGAACCTATAAATTGTCCTCTCGTACTGCACATGGGTTGTTTATTACCAACTGCTAATTTAGTGAAGCGATCATGAAACACGCAGCCTTCAATGGGTTAAATTCTCTTTGATTCCTGGAGTTGTGGTCAAGGTAAAAAAGCTTCCTTGTCCAGATAACTTGAAATTAATACCGTAGATTAGACAACAACTATCTCTAGACGAACTGTCTACTTTTTTTAGGGTTTTGGTGACACGACAACAAAACTGTGCAGGTGTTTTTTGGCGCGCTAGTTGAGAAAGGTGAGAGTCGTCAGCTGATCACGTGCTAAAAGCATCACGTGACGTTTCGGTCGCTAAGTAACCGTGGCGCATGCTCAACACAGTTCATTTCGACCCATGGCAGAGGTCCCTTTTCGTGCCGTCCGTCAGCTCAGCGAATACAAAGGAAAAGGGGCCTCTGCTTGCAGGGAACTTTGTAGTGGGTTTAGTTTGGAGGATGTTTTTAAAAATGATGACTGAATTGAGCCGTTTATAACTTTAGGCGTCGCATTTTTAAGACTTTGATCTCAAGGTCATATCTGATCTTTTTCTGATATCTTGTGGCTTAACGCCTGTGCGTTATTCTTAGTTAAATTTGACCAAATCTGATCGTCTGTTAAGCGACTAAGTGTGGTTTTAATGCTGCTCTTGCAGCGACTTCGAAATACACGGCCACTTATCTACATATCTTTCAATGCTTTGAAGAACGAGCCATATGAAAACAAAAGAAACAATTGTTATTCAATGACATGCAAATAGGTGTCCGCGTATTCTAAAGTTTAGCCAAATCGGTGACAATAAATGATCTGAAATATCATCTGTTGCAGGATGTGTGAGTGTGATCTATGGACCTTTTTCGTCAAGAAATTGAAGTTGTAGCTTCTTTAGAGCTTAGCTTATATCTTTTGTTCTAAACAAACTTCGCACATGCAAATTAAGTCTTAAATACATGAACAATTGCAGCCTCAATCGCCTCCCGTGCAAGAGAATACTTCAATATATAAGCTGTATCGTCGTTTGTGGAAGTAATATTTATTCATGGTGATTATTTCGTTTTTACTACAGGTTGATGAACGTTCACCTTCCCCTGCCATGAACATGGCAAAGAAAAACAAGCAAGAACAGAGCGAACACTGTGAAAATAAAATGTAATCAAAGGAATGAATAAACACTTTGTAATAGAATTATAATCGTTGTCTTCCTTCACTTCTCATTTCACTCAGAACAGTCGTTGCTTGAGAAAATTTGATGTCGTATCCTGCGAGCAAAGTCTCCTTCAATCTTCCTCCGATTTTTCTAGATCAAGGGCGACTCTACTAGCAAGATACCGAACTGGGTCGATGAAGTTTTCGAAATTCATGTCACAGCTAGACTGAGAGTAGTCTCTAATTTTGGCCACAGGACACCCAAGCATAATATTTGAATATTATTAAAAATGGCGTTTTAAAATATAACACTTTGTATGGGATTTCGAAGCGAACATTTTGAGCAATACATAACAACGAACTAACTGAATAAAGTTCATGAAATATTACATGGTGTTGTTTGCTATCCTTACAAAGCATTTTGAGCAATTTTAGGTCCATTTACTTAACTGTGTTAGTACGTGTATAAGACATTGACAAGGAAGGAGTCATTTGGCCCGATTTAGCCACTATCACCGCTCGACACGTTTCGGAATTCGCTGGAATTTACCCACAAATATAGTTCAGGCTCCCATTCTGACTTAGCGACTTGACAAAAGGAAGACATACAAGTGATTTTCTCAAAACTAATTGCACATACCTCGTGTCCCAAAAGAATTATCTACTGCACAAAATTATAATGGCATCTCAAAATAGGCCGCCATGGATCCGTGAGGATCCCGATAGTCCCATTTGACCACGGTCGGCACTGAACACCAGTCAAATTATGCCCTTATGGGGAGGGCCACGCTCGTTTTGGTCGTGTTACAGTTGTAGTAACTATGACCCGGTGCGGACACAAACTGTCGCTTTAACGTAGTCTGGTTCGCGCGAGAAAGGTGGAATCGCTCCGCGGGACTCCGTGACCTTATGGAGAGAAATAAGTTATCGAAAGAAATTAAAACGGTCTTGACCGTTAGAAAATGAAAACGAGTCAAGAAAAAAAAGAAAGTGAACCGTGTTTTTCCTTCCTCCTATGTTTCTATTCATGCGTGGTAAATTGAACATATTTGCGTTCACGTACAAAACGTTTGTAATACAGGTCAGTCTACTGCGTAAATTTCAAATACGTACTCTGCGTGAATTGAATGTGTTCAATTTTTTGGAATCGTCGATAGGTTTTATATATCAGATATATTTTTTCCAACCGAAGTCGGCAAATTCATTTAAATTCATATCCTCACGCGCCTGAAAACGTTTTATTTTAAAATTGTTATTGTATATACTATATCTATTTCTATATTTGCATGAAGCCGGTCAGGTAACCTACTTATTAAGAAAAACAAGAGAATATACACCCTGAAAATGGACTGATACAAATTCAGAAATGGGAATGATTTATTTTTGCTATCCGCTTGAGCGATTTTCTCTCGCGAACCAGACTGCGTCGGAGCGACAATCTTGTGACCGCATCGGGTCATAGTTAATACAATTGTAACACGACCAAAACGAGCGTTGCCCTCTCCATAAGGGCATAATTTGACTGGTGTCCAGTGCCGACCGCGGTCAAATGGGACTATCGGGATCCTCACGGAACCATGGCGGCCTATTTTGAGATGCTATTATGATTTTGTGCAGTGGATAATTCTTTTGGGACACGAGGTATGTGCAATTGGTTTTGAGAAAATCACTTGTATGTCTTCCTTTGTCAAGTCGCTAAGTCAGAATGGGAGCCCGAACTATATTTGTGGGTAAATTCCAGCAAATTCCGAAACGTGTCGAGCGGTGATAGTGGCTAAATCGTGCCAAATGGCTCCTTCCTTGTCAAGGCATTATACACATATTAACACAGTTAAGTAAATGGACCTAAATTGCTCAAAATGCTTTCTAAGGATAGCAAACAACACCATGTAATATTTCACGAACTTTATTCAGTTAGTTCGTTGTTATGTATTGCTCAAAATGTTCGCTTCGAAATCCCATACAAAGTCTTATATTTTAAAACGCCATTTTTTATGATATTCAAATATTATGCTTGGGTTTCTTATGATTTTGGCGATCGCGAATGTGGGATGGCCGAAATTCACACACGCGCGCGCGTCAATGCTTTTGGAAATAACTTCTGGACAATAACACCACTCCCAAGTAATTTTCTTTCCATATTCCTGTGATACAAACATTAAATTCACTCGAAGGAAGTGCAATGTAACCACTTCTCAGCCTTTCCGAAATCGTCTCGCGTTCGTCCGCCATGTTGAATTCATGGCCGATGCCTCGCAATAGCGTCACGTGCACAAAAATTTGAGCGACGATTGGCTAATGGTTTGTTTTGCTCCGAGTTATCAAAATTGATAACGATCCCCGACTGGTGAATCAAGATGAGTCCAGGCGGTTCGTGAAACTTAACTTCTAAGGTAAACTTTGGCTCTACTTGTGAGTAGGACGGAGCAGTGAGACAGTGGAATGTCCCTCCCTACGACGGAGTGTACATGCACTTTGCTGGATCAAGTTAAAACACGGGATTTATTTCATGAGTCAAGTACCGAAGACGTACAGAGCTGGGGCAAAGCAGAGAGTAAGGGAAAGCGCCGTAGGACAAGTGGTCAAACGAGGAGCAATTGTCAAATTTGACAGACTGTAAAGTGACGATATTTTCTAGTGCGAATAGGGGATTTTAAAACAAGAACTGCCACGACAAAATCTTTTGTTGGCATTTTTTGAAGACAGTTCCTTAAATAGGCGTTATGTACGTTTACCTCAAACTAACTAACATCACTCCCAAGTCTCGCTTTCGAAGTGTAAACCTGTGAAAGTGTTGTGAAGCGAATTCCCAAGGCGGCAAAGTTGGGAAGAATATTCACACAAGACGAACGTCCAGTCGCCAAATGCTTGTGAATAATTTCATAGTTTTGTAGTGCACACTGGTAGATAGGCCGTTGCCATAGAATAGATTCCCACAAATATTTGTTAAATTCATCTTCTCATCCTTTCCACGTCAAAAATTCTATCTCGTTCTCTCAATTTCTTATTATTCGACGTTTATGTTGTGATGACTCCGAGTTTTTCAACAAATCAGAGGAAACATGCCAATTCTTCGAGAGACGTGGCTATCCTTATTCTGTTATCAACAGGGCTCGACACTGTGCTCAATGGATTGATCGACAGTCAGCATTGCAAACGTCGCATAACATGCACTTTATGGAAAAAGTTGGACACTGGCGAAACAGGGAGGAGACTAGACGCGAGCACCTACGAGACGTTGAAAGAAATCACAAAGACGCATCCAAACCAGTCGCCGGACACTTCAATCTCCCTGATCATTCTAGCTAGCACATGACGTTCTGCGGGCTTTCCCTACACTAGGGTAACAGGGAAAGCCGTAAAGATCTAGAAAAAATTCAGTTTTCAAATCGTCAACATTAATCCCCAAGGTATCAACGAACGCTTTTAAAAAAACTATTATTGTCTTTCACGTTGCTATTTTCCTACCAATAGCGTAGCTCCACCGTTCTCTATATAAACCAAGTGCAACCCCACAATTTCTTAATTCGCTCTGACGAAGGGCTGACGCTCGAAACGTCAGCTTTCAATTTCTTTACGGCGGCCAAATTACCTTATCAACTCAGTTCATAAATCCGAAGTTTTGTGTTCACAATAGTGGTCAACGCCGACCTTGGAAGAAATAGTGGAAAGTTTGAAAACATTTATTAGCTATCATATACAAAATAATTGCTCGTCAAATCGAGTTGGGCGACATCTGTTTTTATATGACAGGCCGTACTGGTAAAGGCCACTATTGAAGTTCATAATTCGGCTGGGCGTGTAGTCATTGAAATATCTCAGCGATGAATGGATGTAGAAACAAAACAAGCTCCCAACAAACACATTGTTACCGAAGACGTCGCTTTCACCTTCATGTTAACCCTAGATTCGCTTCACTCTGGGCTTGTCACCTTGTCGTGGTGGTGAGCCTCGTATATGTTGACGATCCGAAGCGCAATGCCGGCGGAGCATTGCCCCTGGTAGGTTCTACCTTGCCGGACTGGTCAAGAGTGAGAGGTTTGTCAAAGGACAGTCCCTGAACCTCCGGGCTGGGGGCTTGGATGAGGCTAATCACCCCATCCTGTAAGAAAACGGTTGGTTACGGAACGGGAAATCATTTTAGAGTTAGCTGCGGTGGGAGCAGCGCAACGACCTGCCGTGCTCCAGACGAAAATTTCATTAGGTAGGAGGACAGCATGGATATGCTGGGTACGGGCCCAAGCCGGAAGGAAGAACTTACACGGATGTAGTAATTGGCTTACCTCAAAGGGAAGGTGAAAAGAGGGTGCTGGAATGTAAAAACCCTATACAGTGTAGAAAAGACGTTCCAGTTGGTGGCTGAGATGAATAACTGCGGAGTGGAGATCCTCGGAGTAAGTGAGTGTAGATGGAATGAATTGGGAAGGGGTAGGACACAGTCGGGAAGGGTATCATATTTTTACGAAGTGATGATGACATCCACCGGAGCGGATTGGCAATCGTCATGTCAGGAGAATTGGAAGACTGTGTGGAGTGCTAGGCACCAGTAAGCGGTCTGAGTAACATCACGGCCATGTTCTGCACCAGATTCATTAATTCGTCAGTAATCCAGCTTTCACCAGTAATCCACGAAAGTAATCGCCAGTAATCCATAACTCGCCAGTAATCCACGATGCTGACGAGGAAGTGATCGTCGATTTCTAAGAACTGTTGCAGAAACTGATGGACAATGTATCAGGGCATGACATAGTTATCGTAATTGATGACTTAGTCACAAATGCGGGTGGTGAGAAGGAAGGTGAGAATGATTGGGTTGGAGACCATGCACAAGAGGCCTGAGGGAGAGAGAAGTGACAACGGCGAAAGGTTCGTGGCATTCTGTGCAATCAACAATCTTACCATAACCTCGATAATGTCTCCACAAAACGGCATCCACAGATATACGTGGCAGATACCGCAACCAAATCGACCATACTGCAGTAAATGCATGATTTAGAAGATTTGTGAGGGATGCAAGAGTTTACTGGGGTGCGGACATTGCCAGTGATCATAACCTTGTGGTTACTGTGACTCAACTGAGGTTATGCTAGGCAAAGCTAGGCAAAAAGAAAGCCGTTTTGAAGAAATACGAGGTGATTACGCTAGAAGTACAGGAGGTGAGATACCAGTTTGCAATAAAACTAAACAACAGATTCAGTTGCCTTGAAGTACGAGATGCAGACAAAGATTGTGAGGGTGTCAATAAGACTGAAGGTGGTGATCTAGAAACGGTATGGAAGAACATCAAGGAAGCATACAACGATTCTGCAAAGAAGGACACTGAGTTCCGAGACAAGAAGAATCGAAGTTGGATAAGTGCATAGGGCTGGAAGGTTGTTGAGGAAAGGAAACAGCTCAAGATAGAGGCTGGCAGTGCTGGGTCGGCAAGGCTGAGTGAGAGAAAAAGAAAGAAATACAACCGTATGGACAAGCGGGTGAAAGGAATCCTGAGAACAGACAAGGGGGATTGGGCCAACAGGCTAGCCCAGGAAGCACAAGAAGTCGCGAGGAAAGGGTACCAGGAAACTGTGCAGTGATAGGCGTAATAAGGTAGACACTATAAAGAACAAGGACTATGAGCTGGGATATCGATGATTGTCGTGATTGTCAACCTGGCCAAGAAAGGATAAGTGACGGAGTGACGAACGGTTGAGTAGAGAACAGGCTGGTTTTAGAATGGGTAGAAGTACAACCAAGCAGATCTCCGTTTAAAGGAACATCAGTTGAGCAGGTGACAGAATGGAACGCGGGCCCTAAACCGGTAATGATGGTAAAGGCATTGTACAACAACACTAAATGCACAGCGATCGATGAGTCAGGGTCATCTGACTGGTTCGAGGTGAAGGCAGGAGTGTTCTAGAAGAGTAACACTGGAAGCCAATGGAAAATGACTAGCAGCTTAAAAGATCTAGATTTTGCCGATGACCTTGCTCTTATGTCAAGCAAGCACAGAAATAGATGGGCAAGCGAAAGTGGATCTCCTCAACACAGTCAGAAAGAAGAAAGACCACGAAAAAAAGCCAAGGTCATGAGATGAATTGTATAACCCCAGTCACCCTTGTCTCGTGGCGAGGAGATTTTAGAAGACGAAGACAGTTTTTTTTTGTACTTGGGGGCTACTGTCAGTACAACGGGTGGCACAGAAAAAGACATCAGAGTAAGACTTTGCAAGGCCAGAGCAGTTTTCAACAAGTTGAATAACAACTGTCGGAACTCAGGGGGTTCAAAAGTACGAATCTTCAAATCCAGCGTGGTTGCTGTATCGTTCCAAGACCTGGTTCCTGTGCTTTCTGGCCGGTAAAAGTAAGCAAAGAGGAAAAGGGAAGGAAACCAAAGACGGAGCTCGTCAGCACCCAAGTGAAAGAGATGCGGTGGCGGTGGATTGCACATGTGTTGTGAATAGAGGAGGAAGAGATCCCACGCACTGCCCTCACCTGGGCACCAGAGGGCAAAAGAAAAAGGGTGAGACCGAAAGAAAAATGAAGGCACGCGGTGGAGAAAGAACTGCAAGAGCTGGCTTTAAGATCTTGGACTGAGGCAACCACGGTTGTGCGGAGCAGAGATCGATGGAAGGAGCTGTTTTTCCTCCCTTTTTCCCACAGGATGATGATCACTAGATTCGTGCACAATCGTTATTTGGATCCGACTTACACATAGCTTACGGATTCGGATTCTTTTTAAAATTCCTATCAATTTTTAACTCTTTTCCTGATTATTACTTTATTACCAAGTCTTGATAGTAATGTCGGTTTATATTATAGTTCATCTATTGTAAAATGCTGAAGCAAATCAGCAATTGTTAGTCTCTTTTTGAAAATGAGAATTATGAATTGGAATCTTATCAAAATAGTTTGCATTCGAGGGAATTTGTGGATTTTTTTTTTTACTGCTTAAAAATGTATTCCATCTGAGCTTATGATAACATGCTTACAAATTTGTTTGACTTAAAAAGCGTTTCTCTGAGGTTATAAATGAAGTCAGTACCTTAAAATACACTTGAGGTTACTAACGATGGAACTCAGCAGCAACATGCAGACCACTGAGGAAATAGAAAATTTTGCTCTTCTTAGTGGTAATAGTTCTTAGTAGTGGCAATAAGAAATAACTTAAGATCTTTATAAGACTTTCAAAATCGGGATTGTAGCGCATATTGTCGCATTCAGTTCATACTTTGGAAACACGCATGACTATTCGTCAGTCCTGTATACGTAGGTGTTGATTGCAGTTCAAGGTCACTTGACGGCATATCTCTTTTACCTTAACGTAAAATTTCCTTTAATTAAGCAATAGCGACTGCTTTAAATCTTGGAAATGCAACGATAAAAAATGAGTATTTTGTAATGGTCCTTAGTATTTAGGATGAATACTGTACTTGTGTATACCGTGGTTAAAATGGGTTTATTTGATTGAATATTTTGTAATAGTCGTTAGCATTCAGGACGACTACTGTTTTTCTGTAGCCCGCGTATCAGTATCATTGCCTGCAACCCCGTCTGGGACATAGGCCGCCAATCATCACCCTCCAGCCATCACGCAGTTATAGATATACGAGATGCCCATTCCTGATTCTCGTCTGCGTTTGATTTAATTTGCTGTGAAAGTGATTTTCATCTTTTCACTGCGGAGTGATTAGAAAACAAGTCAACTTTCTTTTTTTCAGGTTTTAAATGAATGTAAATAACTACAGCGTACCGCGTAGCCTGCTGGGTGGCTACACAAAAAATAGTTTATGTGAAGGGGTATTCTGCAGTTAAGGCGAAATATGTTGGGATTTATATATTCACAAGATACCTGAGCGCCGTACGTCGAATGTAAGTAAAATTATGTTTATCTTTTACCGTACGACAAAGCAAACATTCACTGACTATTGTACTGTCCCGCTCGTATATGGTTGCTGAAGTTTTCTTCCTCCGGTCGGAACAGCCTGGTTTTAAGTCACCTAAAGTCTCCCAAAGTCGCCTTAAGACGTGATCTGCACCCTCTCAAATGCAATTTGAGTGTTTTGGGCCTTTTCAGAAATAAATGACTTTAGGCGAAGTAAGGCGTCTTAAGGTGACTTTGGGCGACTTTAGGCGAAGTAAGGCGTCTTAAGGTGACTTTGGGCGACTTTAGGCGACTTAGGGTGATTTTGGGCGACTTTAGGCAACTTAAGGCGACTTTAGGCGACTTAAGGTCCCAGAGGAGGCCTGGTTTTAAGTATATCTTTGTACCTTTCACATTAAGTGCTTGCATAACACAATCGGCCTTCAAATGTACGGAGCAAACTCCCAATGAATATATATAACCAGCGAAAACGAAACGTTTATCTTCCAGATTCAGGTGGAAGATCTCGTGAGCAGACGGTGAAGTAGCTGTAACGATACCTTTTTGGCTGTACACCGGTGTAACGATAGGTGTTTGGCCTATCGGCAGTGCATTTAGTATTTACAAGCGTAGAGAACTCTACAAACATCTTGTTTCTCGGCGTTAATACTTCGCTGGGGCGCAACATTAAATTGACTAGTAAATAAGACTTTGCGTGAATGGCGTTTGAATTGGTGACAAAATGGGTACAGTTAGCTGGCTTGGCTACGTTACACAATGCCAAGGTTCAGGGACTTCGTTTCTCAACTTCACTCATCCGCAAAAACAAAAGAACCAGGAAACGTCTTTGCTGTGAACTTCGAGTGGTGGCAATCGGTATTCGTTCTGAAGGTAATCGGACGTAATGGAAAAACAACAGTTTCCGCGCTACTTATATACTGTTCAGGTGATAGGTAGGTGTCTAGCGCTATTCATCTCTACTTACAGTTAGTATATAGGAAAGTTGTTACAGTACGTGAATAGTTTATGATTTGTAGTAATTGGTTACATTTCTATTTCCGTTTGGCTACATTTCTATTTCTATTTCTGTAAAGGATGAGAGGTAATTGTTTTCTCGGAGTACCGCTCCAAGTTTAACTCGTCGAGTTTCCTCTCATTTTCCTTTACTCGTAGAAGGAATGTTTCTTGCCCAAAGAAGTAGGGTGTTAACCACGGATCGTTTGTGGCATGAAGGATGGAGCGAGTTCAAATCGAGATAGCGATCTGTATGGGTTGGCTTCCTGTAGACATCTACTTGAATTGCTGTGCTGCATCTAGTAGGCGTTTTCAAGTTCTTAAGTGAACTGTATGTTTGCGTTGATTCAGTTTAGATGTTGGTGAAACTCGTCGACTTGATCCTGTTTAAGGCACACGTGACTGTCGTGTACATAACGAAACCACCATTTGGGAAGATGAAGGGCTGTGGTGATAGCTGTTTCTTCAATTTCTTCCATTACGAGGTCGGCCAACACAGGGCTGATTGGCGAACCCAATGCACATCCAAATATCTGTTTGTAATGGTGAAGTAATAGTGAGTTAGAACAAAATCTAAAAGCTTCATAACGTTGCTGACAGACATATTTGTACGTTCTATTCTAGTCTTGTCGTGGCCTATCTCTAGTAATGGCGAGTGTTAAATCCACAGGAATGGAGGCAAATAAGGACTTAACATCAAAAGACACCATACATTGACACCATCAAAAGACACCATCATTGGCAATTAAGTATTGTTTGAGTGTTGGTGTTCTTCCGTAGTGGAGACAGGATTGAAACAAGATATTTGGATACCGCATACGTTGGACGATGGTGCTTGACACCACTTGACATTCAATCATATGCTTAAAAGTAATGGCATTCTGCCTCCAAGCAACCACCTATTAGAACTAAAGCAGGCTACAAGATAGAAAGAAAGAAAAAGAAAGACGGGAATTAAGTACTTCAGAGAGCGTATAACACAATGCCATCACAGCATAAGATGGCAAGAACAATATCTAAAGGGACAACTCGCAAACAAACTAACACCAGAGGATAGCGTGCTCTCGAAGATGTTGTTGAATGAACGGCTAAGGAGATAATTGAAACTCACACAAGAAAATACAATCAATGGACAGGTAGCAAGAAGTCTAGTTCCACCTACTTAGTTAACAAAGAGAAATGGGTTGGGAAACATGTTACAACGAAGCTTGAGCCCTGTGGAAATTGCAGCCCTCACGAAAGGTTTAATTTCTCCATCACCCTGAAGAAAATTCCAGTTTCAAAAATACTCTCCTCCATCGAAACTGGTATCTACAGTCTCAGCCAAACTGCAAAGGACACAATACAACAGTAAACATAATAAAGGAAGAAGAGAAAGCATTACAAAACCTGCAAAAGGATGAGACAGTTATTTCGGCTGATAAAGGTAGATCAATAGGTGTGATGGATAGCAGTGAGTACAGAAAAAAATTTTGGCTTTGCTAAATGACACCAAGACTTATTCACAAATAACAGACAAGCGATTAAATCCAACAAGTGTTGAAAAAGACCTAAACAAACTCCTGCTTAACACAAAAGGCGACAACACCAGCACGACACCACAAATTGATCCTAACCTCTACAGAAAACTACACTGCAATAATTCCACACCGGCATCCTTTCATGATGTCCCAAAAATTCACTAACCTGAAAGACGTCTGGTGCTGATTACAAGCATCATTGGTAGACCAACGTATGCGGTATCCAAATATCTTGTTTCAATCCTGTCTCCACTACGGAAGAACACCTTCACAGTCAACAACTCAAACAATATTCAATTGCCAATGATGAAGTTATGATGTCTTTTGATGTTAAGTCCTTATTTACCTCCATTCCTGTGGATTTAACACTCACCATCACTAGAGATAGGCTACAACAAGACCAGAATAGAACGTACAAATTTGTCTGTCAGCAACGTTATGAAGCTGTTGGATTTCGTTCTAACTCACAACTACTTCAAACATGATGGTAACCATTACAAACGGATTTTTGGATATTCACCTGTGTTCGCCAATCAGCCCTATGTTGGCCGACCTCGTAATGGAAGAAATTGAAGAAACAGCTATCACCACAGCCCTTCATTTTCCCAAATGGTGGTTTCGTTATGTACACGACAGTCACGTGTGCCTTAAAAAGGATCACGTCGACGAGTTTCACCAACATCTAAACTGAATCAACGCAAACATACAGTTCACTAAAGAACTTGAAAACGCCAATGGGCAGGGCGTACCTTTCCCCGACACCATTACAACTAGATGCAGCACAGCAATTCAAGTAGATGTCTACAGGAAGCCAACCCATACAGACCGCTATCTCGATTTTAACTCGCACCAACCTTCATGCCACAAACGATGCGTGGTTAACACCCTACTTCTTTGGGAAAGAAACATTCCTTCCACAAGTAAAGGAAAACGAGAGAAAACTCGACGAGTGAAACAAGGAGCGGTACTCCGAGAAAACAATTACCCCTCGTCCTTTATCAATGACTGTGAAAAGGTGTTGGCTACCGCTACCAAACCTCCCAAACCCACTACAATTGGCTTTGTAGTGCTTCCGTAAGTTCAGGGTGTCTCTGAAAGAATTGGTCGCTTATCAAAACAACAACAGATACAAGTCTCATACAAACCACAAACAACCATAAACAGTCTTCTTCCACGACCGTCCATCTTCTGGAGTAGTGTACGGCCAAACCGAACGATAAGTAAAGACGCGAGTTTTCGAGCACAAACAGGCTGTCTTGATGTTCGATCCTAACTGTAAAGTGGCAAGCCATGTCATTACTTTGAAATTTTTTAAATCATGCGTAACAACATCAAGCGATCTTAAAACTGATGAAGGCTTAATAGTTAGCCGAAACGTCTTAATACCATCAAAAAAGTATGAGTCAGTGACAAACATTAACGTTTCTTTAACGATGTCATCTCCTGACTACAGCTATTCCATATTTAATTCTGTTACATCTATTGTACTAAAATCTTAGCATTTGAAAGTAAACTAGGTCTTAGTGTCATTCATATGCCAGAGGCGTAGCTACCTTTAAGCCAGTAAGCCCGGGATTACAAACTTTTCTTAGTATATTTATTATGAGAATATTTTTTCTTATTTCATAGAACTAGTTGTTGGGTGATTTTTTAAGAACTTGTCGAGACCTTGTCCCAAAGTCGCAATGGAAAGGCGAGGGGATACTTGTGCTCTCTCAAGCAGTCTGATTTTGTTATTGCTCTATGTACAGCAGAGTCCAACACAGTTGCCTTGTCAACTATGTTGTAAGGAAAGAGCGTAGATCTCATCGAGGCAGCCCAAAAAGTAAGAGTGGTAATAAATATCATGAGAAGGTGTCTCAAAGGTTGTACTATCTCGGAAAGTACACAGCAGGTGAACCTAGAGAGGCAATCAGTGGCTTACTACTGTTGGAAACCTCAGACGCTTACCTATGGGCGAAGAAAATCCTAGCTGATAGATTTGGTAACCCTTTCTTCGTTGCAGATGCCTACAGGAAGAAGATAAGCGAAAGGCTGAAAATTCCTCCGAACGATGACCCAAGCCTGCGAAGATTTTCAGACTTTCTTATCCACTGCCAAACAGCAACGAGGACCATCAAATACCTTAAGAGCCTAGATGATCCTGAAGAAAATCAAAAGATGGTCGGCAAACGTCCGCGTTATTTAATTGATCGCTGGAGCCGTGAGGTGGATCGGTGGCTCAGCAAGGAACAGGACGAGCAAGATCACGGCCAAGAAACCCTACAGGCAACACCTACAGGTGAAACAGCCAATCCATCTTTCGCAGTTTTCTGCCAATTCCTTGAAAGAGAAGCAAGAATAGCCTGTAACCCGCCCTGTGACTACGTGGAGAGGGGAAGATGTGGGGAGACAAAAGACGAACATCTACGATAGGAAGAAAACGTACAAGCAAACACCTTCGCCACCGACTCTAGCGAAGTTAAGAACGGTGCTACTGAAAACAGAAAGAAAAGGAAACCTGAGGCTTGTCCATGCCCGCCGTGCAAAGGTCCTCACGACTTAGACGTGTGTAAAGATTTCCTAAAGACGTCTCTGGTGGAAAGGAGAGACTTCACGAAGCCGAATGCGCTTTGTTTTGGCCGCTTAAAATGGGGTCACATGTAAAAGGACTACCGAAGGAGACGAGTATGTAAGACCTGCAATAGATTTCATCCAACCTCTCTTCACAGTGATCCAGTTAAGCTACCCAAACAAGACAGGTTGGCAAATGTTCCAGAAGCCACCTCGTCCCGTGTAAACGTATGTGATCAGAAGAGTGAAGGTGCATCCTACTCGCACTCCTTAATAGTTCCTGTATGGGTACACCACAATAAGGATCCAAACAACAAGGTGTTGACCTACGCCTTCTTGGACGAGCAATCCGATGTTTGTTTCGCGAATGAAAACATCCTTCATGCATTAAACGCGAACGGACCAGAAGTTAAACTTAAACTCTCAACAGGTCTGGCAGAGAAGGTGATCACGAGCCGAAAGATCGATGGCCTTGTCGTTCGTGGTTACAAGGAGGACGTAGACATTCCACTTCCTAAAATCTATTCAAGATCTAGCATTCGAGCTAGAAAGGATCAGATCCCGAGGCCCGAATCTGCGTTGGGCTGGCCGCACCTACAAAAGGTATCAGAGAAGATTATGGCCTTCCGTAGCGATGTAGAAGTCGGTCTTCTCTTAACTGTCCCCGTGCCACTAAGCCGCTAGAAGTCGTTCCAGGAAAAGGAGGCCGTTCCATACGCAAAGAGAACCGCCCTTGGATGGGGGAATCATTGGCGCAGTGAGAATTCCAAGACATGACGAAGATTAGGAAGTCAGGGGCGACATTTCATGCAACTGCATCATTGTATGCGAAGTTCAAACAGCGTCGAGCAGAAAATTGTGTCACTTCGCATTCAAGACACAAATTAAGGAACTGTTAAACCCTTTCGATGTCTTGAAAATGTTCACACTGGATTTCAACGAGAGACAAACTGAAGAGAAGCGTTTATCTCTTGAAGACAGGAAGTTTCTGAAAATAGTTCCAGACGGCATTCATCAACTCAACGATGGCCACTACGAAATGCCCCTCACTCTCAAAACGGAAAATCTAGAATTGCCAGATAATAAGGAAATGGCCCTAAGTCACCCTATGAAGTTGAAGCGAGGAGTGACTACCGATGACCAATTCCGAAGAGATTACAGTAGCTTCATGCGGGATATCATAGCCGTTGTGTCTCCGACATGCACAACGAGTTCCCATCGAAGAAATCTCAGCAGATAATAAGCGAGTGTGGTACATGCCACGGAGTGTACCATAAGAAGAAACCGGGGAAGATTAGAGTCGTTTTCGACTGCAGCGCCATATGTGATGGCAAGTCCTCAACCAGCAGCTAATCCAGGGTCCAGATCTCACCAATAACCTCACTGGAGTGTTATGCCGATTTCGACAAAAACGAGTTGCCTTTATGTGTGATGTTCCATCAAGTCAAGGTGGAATCATCGTAAATCATCGTAACTATCTGAGGTTCCTGTGGTGGGATAATGAAGACCTGAAAGAAGATCCTGTGGAATACCGCATGACTGTCCACCTTTTCGGCGCCACCTCATCGCTGGGATGCGCTAATTTTGCCTTGAAGACCACTGCAGACCAATATGAAGAAGAATATGGCAGCGAGCATCGAATTTGATAAGAAGGAATTTCTACGTTGACGATGGACTCAAGTCCGTGCCGTCCGTTGATCAAGCATGGGAACTGATCAGAAACACCACGTTGTTATGCAAACGAGGTGGATTCCGTCTCCACAAATTTACATCAAACAGCAAGGAGGTAATCGGCTCTGTTTTAGCAGAAGACCAAACAAAGGACGCAAAGAATCCTTTTCTTGTCAGCGAAGACCCTGCAATCGAGCGAGCTTTGGGCGTCCATTGGTGTCTAGAATCTGACACGCTCCAGTTCAGAATCGAATTGAAGGACAAACCTCTCTCTAGAAGAGGTATCCTGTCTACCGTTAGTTCAGTGTTTGATCCTCTTGGGCTGGTCGCTACATTCATTTTAGTAGGAAAGAGGATACTACAAGAGCTATGCCGTGATTAAGTGGGCTGGGACGATGAAGTACCTGACAACATAAAGCTAGATGGGAAAAATGGAGATCTCAACTCCCTGCCCTAGAAAATCTCAGGGTCTCAATTACACCACTTTTCTGATGCCTGCCAGAGTGGCTACGGACAATGCACGTACCTCTGGCTAGTCGATACCAAGAATCGTACCCACTATTCTCTCCTGATGGGAAAGTCGCGTGTGACTCTGCTAAAACCAGTGACAATACCCAGATTAGAATTGACCGCTGCACTCGTTTCCTCAAAGATTAGCTGCATGTTACGCAAGGAGTTGGAGTACAAACCAATAAGGGAGACCTTTTAGAGTGACAGCAAGTACAGTTTTAGGCTACATTAACAATGACGCCAGAAGATTTCACGTATTTGTCGCTAACCGAGTTCAGGAAATTCGTGAACAAAAAGCATTATGTAGCATCAAAGTCTAACCCTGCTGATATTGCCTCCCGTGGTGCTGGTGCTCAAGAGCTGATCGACAACTGTCTGTGGTGGAGTGGGCCAGACTTTATTTGGAATTCTTCCGAAGGCTGGAATACTATTGACGACATTCCTGCAATTACTCCTGATGACCCTGAGGTCAAGAGCGTCACTGTTCGAGCTCCCCGAGTCCAAAAACCACCATCCCTACTAGAGCGCCTCATATTTCTCCAGTTGGCACCGAGCGAAGAGACTGCTGTCTGTCTCAGACTCCAGAAGAGATTCAGAAAGACAAGTGCCAGTGACCCCCAAGACAGAGAAGAACGAAAGCAGAGAAAGCCCAGTTACAACCCGGTTTATGTCCAAGAGCTATATCGCGCTGAATTACACAGTATCAAACTAGCGGAGAACGAAGCGTTTCCAGATGAGATAAAGCGACTGAAGAGTGTGAACACCGAAGCCCAAGTTGCCGATCAAAACACTGTCAAAGGCCGAAATCGGCAGTTAAGATGTCAAACTTACTATACAAACTCGACCCCTTCGTAGACGAAAATGGAGTACTTCGGGTTGGTAGACGAATCAGGCTATCCAGCCTCCGCTGCGATGTTAGACATCCCCACTATTCTCCCCAAGAAAAGGGCATGTAACGGACCTCGCCCTCTGCCACCATCACCAGTCCGTCAAACACCAGGGCCGAGGAATAACTCAAAATGAGATTAGATCAGCCGGGTACTGGATCGTTGGCGGGAGCTCATCCGTATCTAGCCACATATCAAAATGTGTGAAGTTCCAAAAGTTAAGAGCAGCCCCTCAGGAACAAAAGATGGCTGACTTACCAGAGGATCGTCTCGATCCTGCGCCACCCTTCACGTTTTCAGCGGTGAATTACTTTGGCCCATGGTACATCAAGGAAGGCCGAAGAGAACTAAAGCGGTACGGAGTTCTCTTCAGGAGCTTGCTGTCCAGAGCTGTTCACATCGAAGTTTCAGATACGCTGACTACAGATTCCTTTATAAACGCTTATCGGCGTTTCGTCGGTCGTCGTGGCCCAATACGTCAGGTACGATCGGAGTCAGGGAACAAACTTCGTCGGCGCGATGAACGAGCTAAGGCAAGCCCTCTCCGAATTGAATCATGACACGATAAGAGATGATAAGAGAGATGGTAAGAAACAACTGCGATTGGGTATCGTTCAAAATGAAAATTCCGCACGCCAGCCATATGGGTGAAGTCTGGGAGCGCCAGATACGGAATGTCGAACTGTACGGAATGTCCTAGCATCACTTCTAGAACACCACGGAAGACAGCTGGATTACGAATCACTAAGGACCTTTACGGTTGAGGCTGAAGCAACTGTAAATTGTCGACTACTTACGGTGAACAGCATGAATTCTTGGCAGAGACTCGAGCCACCTACCCCTAATCATCTGCTCACTATGAATCCAAGGTTGTCATGTCAAGTGCGCCCCGACCAGACGAAATCTACAGGTGGATGATACTGTGATCGCAAAAGATGACAGTATGCCTAGGAATCGCTGGAGGCTCGCCCGCGTTCAGGAGACCTATCCCGATGGTGACGGTTTGGTCAGGAAGGTGAAAGTAGCTGTTGCTGCAGATTCTCTTGACGACAAGGGCAGACCCACAAGACCACCTGTCAGCCTTGAAAGACCAGTCCAAAGGTTGATTTTATTGCTTCCCAAGGAACAAGTTGCAGACCGGGGAATCCCCTCCGAGGAACCATATTAGAACAGTAGCAGTGTGCAGAGCTCTTCAGACGCCCATGGAAGGATAATGAACATTATTATTCAACAAATTGTCACTATGCCCATATATGGTAAGGAAGCCCTCAATATCTGTCATCCGTACATGACAGATATCCTGCGATATACGTAAATGACCATATTTGGAAGTGCACTGCAGATTTCTTTCATTGCTTGTTTGGCGGACATTTTGAAAAGCGAGGCAGTTTTGGCAGTGTTCTCCGGAAATTTAACTCTCTGGAAGAAACTTTCCACGATTAAATGCTCTCAAAAAGTCAACAAGTATTTGCTTCAGCTCACAAAGATATCCAGAGGTTGACTTGGAATTTTCATAGTGAGAACTCAACCAAGAAAATGGTATTGCGAACGAAGCAGCACACTTGCTCACGGAAAGTTGTAAAGTTGAAAAGACTTTAATTCACAGGAAGAGGACTTATTCTCGGTAAGGTAGCAGTATTTTTTTTACTCCGTCTTCTCATTTCCAAACATGAGTTTGTAAATAAGTCTTTCTTAAGTGAACGGTATTAAACTTCGATTTCTTGAAGTTCTGTTTTGATTTTTATTACGTGTTGCTAGCTTTTAGCGTTTTCATCATAGGACCATAGTTTTTCTCGTTATGAAAATGGTAGTCGATGAGAATTTGTTGAATAATAAAACAATTATCCTGCTCAATCTTGCGGAATATCCCCTGATTTAGCCAACTCGGCCTACGCCCTCGTCGGCTAAGTATCAGGTGATATTCCGCGCGATTTCGCAGGATAATTGTTAAATGACTGATTAAGTTTGTTTTGTTTTCTTTAGTAAATTGGTATCCCAATGAATGATTTACCAGTAACCGGATATCCATGTTATGCGCAAAGGATTCTGGGATCGCTAGGGGGCAAACATTGCAAGTCGCTAGAAAGAAATGTATCGCGTAAAGTTGTTTCTTCGTCAAAAGCAGTGAATGTGGACAAAAAATAACGCATTTTCGCTGTGATTTTGTGAGAAGTGGAGGTGACTAGTGTTTGTATGTGGAAGTTGTAAGTTTCTGTGTGTTTAGTGCAATAAAATCTATCGATAAACACTCTTTCTTGCGTAGACATCTACATCACGCCATGGTCTCGAAATAGTACACATTCAGGTTTTAATTTGAGGGTATTGACTCAATAAAGCCTTTTTCAGTTGTAATTACGTGTGCTAATATTGCCGAGTCGTTTATGCCACAAGTATAAATAAGAAATATGCCCGGTCGCGATCACTGTGCTGTGTGGGGTTGTGACAACGATCGAAGGTACCCAGAAAAACAAAAAATTCTTCTTCACTTTGGTGTATTGAGATTCTACTCGCCAAAGAACTAGCAGGATGTTTTGTCATGGGCTAGAGCTATAAATCGTGAGAAATTCAAGGTCACAATGGGTACCAAGGTCTGCTCGAATTATTTGGTACAAGGATATTAAGAATTCGAAACTCTCATAGTCGCCCACAACCTTTGTTTATGAAAGGTTATGACTGTGAGGATAAACCTCAAAGACCTGCTCCGAAGATTAGAAATACAGAAATATCAGAGAAAAAGACAAGAAAAAGGAGGCAAAGTGGTAATGAGAAATACCTTATAGGTACTAATACATGGCGTGATGTGGATTTCACAATTAACCTTACGCACGAAAGAGTGTTTATCGACAGATTCTATCGCACTAAACACACAGAAACTTACAATTACCACGTACCAACACCAGTCAAAAAATCACAGCGAAAAAGCGTTATTCTTTGTCCAAATTCACTGCTTTTGACGAAGAAACACCTTTACGCCATACACGTCTTTATAGCGACTTGCAATGTTTGCCCCCTAGCGATCCCAGAATCCTTTGCGCATAACCAGGCATCCGGTTACTAGTAAATCATTTATTTAGGGGAGCCATGTGAATGAAAGGCGTAGTTTAATGTTGCGTAATTTACGTCACTTCCGTTGTGATTTATTGTCAACGTTTCTTTGTCGTCGGACGTATTATTATTGACAGCTATCGGATCAGTTTTCAGTGTGTTAAAGATTAGTCAGGCGCGTAAGCCGTTTGTAAGAAGGATCAAAGAATATTAGATTTGAACAGATATTTTGATCGGAGAAAGAGGTATGTCTTCCTTTTAAAATCACAAACTTATTAATTTTATGCAGTAGCCATGTGATCGGATTTTCTAGTAGGTTAAGAATATTGTTATACTTAGAGCTATTTTAGTCAAATGATTTTCAGCGTGCCGCGTGCTCTCAAGATCGAGTGGAGAATATTTCTAGTTAGATTGTGTTGTAATCACTCGCCTCTCGGTTATTTTTTTTTTCAGGTTTTACGGGAATTTCAAGACAAATAAACCTTAACGAATAGATGTTTGGATTCTCTGTACATTAAACATTTCTCCGTTGGCGGCGCCGGCTTTTTATTTTCTAAGAAACCCGATACCGGTCTCCGTCCCGTTACAGGGTGATTACACGAGTATTTTGCTGAAATGCACGGAGGTGTTGGACTTGATTAAATCAATGCACTTGCCTCTGGTTAAGCCTCCCTGGGCGAAATTTAATTTACAGATGCCGGACCTGGTGTAGGAGTGAGTAACTTTGAAGTGAGTTTCAGAGATGCAGAGTTGGCTCGTACATATTCATCTGATTATCGCATTCGGGTTCATGGGGCCGCTCGCGATAGCGGACAGAACAAGGCGGAAAGGACAAATTCAGCAATAGAGGATGATGTTGTTGACGGCTCTACAATCAACTGGGAATATCAGAAACGGTTTGATGGACTTTCAGAGGACGAAATATCATCCTTAAATCTTCAGGAATATGAAGAAATGGAGAAGAAGCGAATGCAAAAAAATGCCTGTAAAGTGGCCAATGGAGTGGCTGCAAGGATCGACGACGCGCCAGTTTAAGTGTGTTGTTTCAGAAAAGCCAGACGACGGTTTGTTTTTCAATCCAGAACTCCTGAACGAGTATTCGTCAAAGAGCGTTGAGCAAAAAAAGACGTCCCAGGTTCATCATACATCCAAAAAATTATTGATTTCCGTGAAGCGCTCTACCAGCGAGGTCAGCTCTACATGGAATTTCTTAAAGGCGGGTGCTCCAAGACCTCCTCCGGTGGGCAACCCTGTACAAAATGCGGTCAGGCGGTGGATTAGTTCCCCGATGAGTCGCATCTCACGGCCAGTTCCAGATGCGACCAAATTGCCGGACCATCACTACAAAGATGTGTTTGAGTCTTGAGGGGACGCTCTCCTGATGACTGGCAGCCTCGACATAACATCAAAAAAATGTTTGACGATGGAACTTTGAAACTTGATAATGAAGAAGCAATATTATATTTTTCTAACAAACAAATTTATCGTGGAAAAGGAATTAGTTAAAGATCACCTGCTTTATCTCACTACACTTGAAAGCAGAAAGAACCTTCGTGCAAAGGACGGATCAGAAAAACGGCAACAGAGACGACAAAAACGGTTCGAGGTATATAACTGGGACACTCTGTGTTGCACTGGTGGAATCCACAGCTAACAGTCCGAGAGCTAGAAAAGAATTTAATTCATTTTAACCTTTCACTAAAGGCCAGAAGAACGATAAAATCAGACGGATCACTGCTCATGCTTCTAACAAACAAGGTGAAGAAATCGAGGCATACATCTCTAGGGAAGACTCAGAAGTGAGGATATCAGTCAATGAGTGGAGTGATTCTTACGAAGAAAGTGACAACGAGGATGGCCTTGCTGTTGCACATTACAGTAGTGCGAAGTCCTCAGATGAGGAAGACCTGGTACCAGTTGTACGGTTACCTTGCCAAACCCGTCCTGGACGTAATATTGGGACATCATTTTGTCGATACCGTGACTGTTTTCAGTATTAGCTTTTAAACTGCGATGTATGACCTGTTAGCCTTTCAGATGCGCACAACCATGTACCATGAGTGCCGAGAGCACTGAACGCATTTGTTTGAAAGTAAAACAAAAATAAAACATCAGATAGCCCCCTCCACTTTGTGGGGATATTTTCTGATGGCCTACCCTCTCACTGTCCTTGCATTTGTCGTACCCCCTCCCCCCTCATTCTTGCCAGCCCACCCCATTGCATAAATAATGGATGGTCCCTAACGGCTCACAAAATTAACTCCAGCTTGTAAGGGCCCGTCTTTGATAAACCACAGGTTTGGTTTTCTTGTTACAAAATAGTGATAGATATACAACATTTCGGCTCTCTTCAGAGTAATAGTCATGTGAAGAAATGTCAGAAATAGGAATTTGGCAGATTTACAGGTGAAAAATTTACAATTACTTAGAAAAAAGATCTAATTCTCTAGAGGCTTTTAGTCCTTCATTAATAAAAACATTCTTGATATAGAACGCCTCAAGAAACGCTAATTGCGACCAATAACTCTGGAATAGAGTGGAAATATTGCATATCTATCACTTTCTTGTATCAAACCAAAACTTGGTTTTACAATGATCACACTTCTTGGTACCCCCTTTTTCATGAGGTATTAATTTGGAACTTCCAGATAGCTCTGGATGTCCACGGAAAGTGTTGTCAGAAGAACAAACACGGAGAAGCCTAAGAACTAAGTCAGTCGTGATATTGCAGTTAACGAGAGAGACGTCGACAGAAAGAAATGGTATAGACGTGATCCATAACTAGATGTAAAGGTCTAAAGGTCGTCCACTGCCGGAGTGTGTCCATGTCATCGAGATGTCATCGATGTAAGGTCACCACGTGTGCGGCTGGTAAGGGCCAGTGAAAGGACGCCTGTTTCGAATTTGGCGAGAAACAGATTGGCAAAGGTGCTATTCTGGTCCCCATGGTAGTACCGTGTATGTATAAATACCGTAGTGCTTGTCGTTGAATAATTTTTTTATAGTAAGGATCACGCGTATGAGTAAGGAAGTGTCGGCATGCGTCAATGCCTTCGTTATGGGGTATGTTGGTGTAGAGAGAAGAGACGTCAACAGCGACAAGAAAGACATTGTCGGGCAGTTGTCCAAGTTGTTCGAGTTTATTAAGGAAGTGTGTAGTGTGACTTATAAAGGACTGTGTAGTCTGTGCAAAAGGTTTAAGATGATACGCTCCGTAGGATGAGGTTTACTAGAGACAATAGGTCATCCAGGGTTATCCTGTTTGTACACAAACATGGTTACCCTGTAAAAAACGCCCAGGTTTACGATCGGTCTCTATTAATTAAACAGCAGTGCCATCGTTAATAAATTTGTCACGGTGCACGCGTTCTACGTATATACGTATGCGTTTTTGGATGTCATTGGTATTGTCGTTATCTAGTAGAATTTCGTATCGTTGAGTTGTCGTAGACATTCGTTAATATACCACTCTCGGCCTATGACTACTGTGCCAGAAACCTTATTAATTTCAGTCCTGACAAGGAAATCGAAATACATTGTAAACACAAGTTGACATGCACAATATGACATGTACAGACAAAAATTTTGTAGCTTGAGCATTCAATTACAACAAAAATTCACGAGAATAGGTTACAGAAATTCGATGACAAAATTCTAGTCAAAATTTTATTAGACAACTGTGGAAGAAAACCTGTAAGTAGCCTGTTCCAGACTGGGGAAGAGGACGAGAGTCCTCTTCCCCAGTCTGCCCTCGTTTTTTTTCCCGCTCTTTCGCTCGTGCTTTATTTTTCGCTCGCGCTCCACTATATATCTGAACGCCTGGAACAGGCTAACCTGTAAGGGGAAGAGTGCGTATTTGTTTATTTAGACCTAAGACGGGGGACTTAGACCTTAGACCTATTAAAAGGGGAGCTTAATACGGGGAGGGGGTTCAATAGAGACTGTGTACAGCCGCTCAACGGAGTCTGCTTCCCCTCGATTTTTCTTGAGGTCAGCGGGCGGCTACCACACAGGATGAGAGGACATTTTTGTACAAAGAACGCTGTTAGTGTTAGGATCGCAATCCTACTACACAGACATTGACTGGTCCAGATATTTATTATTAGTTATCTAGAACCACGTACACGACTTATATTGCGACATTGCATAACAACTGTTAATTAATTGCACGACCATGTCATGACATTTTAAAAAGTACCCAGTCTGTGTTTGAATTCCACATTCGGCCCAGATCAGCGTCACAATTAAAAAAGGTTTGTAAGTCACGTTTCGAGAGAAACCACATGTTATATTCTTTACTGATGGTAGTATGTGGCTTCAAGGTTTCAACCCTTGGATGTTCTAAAATAATTTTAAGTGTGGTCTAATTACAACTTGTGCGCACACAACTGGCCTGCTGAGCTAAAAACAAGAATAAAATTAATAAAACAGGGCATGGTTTCGATAAGCGATGTGGGAGTTTACGAGCAGTGAAACAGCAGCATTCGTTCCCTTCATCCGCTGACGACATAGAGGACGCGTTTTTTTTTGGTGAATAAGAATGAAAATATTTGGATTCTCTTTTTGGCCCTTTTTTTTAACCGTCCGTCGCCATAAAGGCGACCGCCGGTTTATAAAATGGACCGGTTTTTTTTTCATGGTCAGTTGGCTTAAAGGGAAGGGTTCACGGCTTAGCGCATGCTCATGAATTTAAACGCTGTTTATTCGCCTGTGCACCCTGTAGCGAGTACCCAAGCAACATTATTCATAACATTGTTAAAGAACCAATCAGAAGCGAGTAGATTGCTCGGGTGTAAAAATTTTGTCTTGCCAAAGATTCGCGTTTAATGATTTCTCAGCTACCTGCACTCGTCCCTGGCAGGCACTTGACCAAAGTGCGTGGAAATAGCGGTAAATTCATCAATCATGGAATAAAACCTTCGGGTCAACAATAAATTCAATGTTGGCAGCGTTGGTGTAATCCACTAAAGTTTCCCGCGAATTTAGTCCTTCGCCGTTATACTTGGGCTTACTATAGTATGTAATCGCTGAGATACATGTGAGTGGGATTATTAACCGATATAATTACTAATACATCGAAAAAAGTAATTTGATTAATGCACACGCGCCGAGTCGTGAACCTGTCCCTTTAACATACGAACAAAGTGCTGTAAAGCTTGTTGTAAAGGTACTCAAGAGCGGTACTGTCTTATATACGACGCATGCGCATATTAGTCTGCCGAATGTTACCTATATGTGTTCTTGTCTTTTAATTTACAGTATTTAAGATATCAACGGCCAAGGGTTGTTAAGTTTGGGGTTTCTCTATTTGTCTTGTATGACGCATGCGCAACTGAGTAGAGCAACTAACAGAACTGAATGTCTAGTTAGTGGTTATGGTGAAACGTTTTTTAGCGCAGGAGTTTTGTTATGGGGATTGACATTTTGAGGGATGTAAAAATGTTGGAGTCAGAAGGATTTGTGAATGTGAGGAGCATATCACGCTTCTGTGAATGTGATTTGCTTTGAAAGTTGCGTTTTGTATAGCAGCGATGTAATATTGTGCTGCGTGAGAGGCAGTTTCCCTTGACGTTTTATGGGGGGATGGTTTCCGAAGTGGATTGTTAGTTTTCTCATTGAGTAACCTGTATTTCGCAAAGGAGAGAAACGACAGCTCTGTTTGCAGCTTATTAGCGCGGTAAGGAACGGTGGCTTAGGAAGAGAAGGGATTGGCATTATTATAATGATGCAATCAGTGGATTGCACCATCGATATATCATAGTTCTTGAGAAGGAAGAGAGATGAGTGCTTATTTGAAAGAGAAGTTGATTTTAATTGCATAAAGACGAAGAAATCGGTCATTAATAAGGAGATCAATTAATAAGGTAGCTGTTACGAGTCTTTAAGATAGAAAATAACTGAATATTATCGAGCGATGTGTGTGGTTTTTGTGTGGTGTTCGCTGTTGTGTTGGTTGGGTTTGAGGTAATTTTGTAAGTTCGTAGTATGGTACGTAGCCGTTTACGTTACGAATTCCGAGTCAACTTGTTTACTTTTGCAAGGGGATTCCTTTACGTGCCCCAGCCTCTGACGATCTGCTCGAGCTCGTGTTTATCAAGCGTTATATTTTGATTTTACTGCTATGTTCACTGTTTGTATTCACGTTCTAGTCACAACAGTAAATATATCGTCGTCCCTGTGTAAGCATTCTCCGTTGTGGGCGAATTTATACCGACATTCACCGTTTGACTGGTTTTGCGTTTTTCAGCAGGGCGATAAGAAAGATAAGCTGAGTCATCAGAGTTTAAACGTTAGGTCATCCAGTAACGCTATAGTCAAAATATCGTGTCACACCATCACACTTTTCGTCACGCCGGTTCTTATAAATACAGGACTGCGCTAACATTTGTGAAACCTGGGAGTGGGGAGGGTCAGAACGGCCGGTTAAGATGCCCATCGGGCTTTCTTGTTATTATTTGTTCTCATCCCGGAATCGCTAGCTGGGAATGGTAGTTTATGCCATTCCATCTATTTTTCGTTTCGCCTTTCCCGCCTGAATGTTTCACCGAGCGAAACAAAGACAGACCCTGATTGGTAAGCTATTTGGGGTAGAGTGAACAGAACGAGCATAATGAAAACCAAAACAACAGCGTATCCGCGAAAAATCTAACCTAGAGCCTAAGGAAAAAAAACGCGTTCAGTTTTCAATCAATTTTTGATCGTTTTTACTTGCTTCATATTCCAATAATTCTGATCGTTCGCGTTCTGCCTATTCTCATTCCAGAAGAGACTAAGAGAATGCGCAAAAAGAGTTTTTTATTTCATGCAAGACAATAACAACAAGAAATGCATTCGAAAGAATTTTTTTTCTCCGTCCGTAGTCTGCCATCCACTGTACGCTATCCGCCACTCACTGTACGCCATCCACCATCCGCTGTCCGCCATCCGACGTCCGTATCCGCCCCATCCGTATTGCCGGTCATTTTTTGGAGTCCCACTAAGTGTAGAACGAATTAGATTCGGTTTGCAGAAGTGCGCTTGACAGTCACTTGATACGTTGAACACGGCAGAAGAACATAACATGATTTTACAAAAAGTGTTTTTGTTTATTTAACTCCACTACTGTGCAAGAGGATCCACAAAGTTAAGCAGAAGCTCCTCGAAAGGCCAAACTTTGTATCAAGTTTAACGGGGCTTATTAACAAGTCCTCAGAGAGGCCACGAATTTTCCAGAGGAGCTGATGACCCAGAACCTTCTGTTTGAGAAATAATTTTGGTCCTGCTTTTTAAAGTAGGTTTTTCTTCCATCTCGGCCATAGCACACATAGAAATGTTCCATAAACTGTTCAGGTCCCGCAGGAGAGTGCAGTGCTTCGGTGAATACATCTACACCTTGAAAATGTGCCTGCGCAACATAATGTTCTCGATAAGGTGTGAAAAGAGGGGCATCCCAGGTCAAGGTGACGCTGCACAGGACCAGCACAGCCAATAGACACGGTAAATACCCCCAACCCCAGGCTTCCACTAGCATCCGTTCAGTTTTGCTGAAAGAGAAACAAGTGTGTCAGTCAGAGAAAACAAAGGACACTCTGTAACGAATGGGCAGGCTTTCCTTTTCTCCTGGGGTCCGTTGTATGAAAGTGAAGCATAGAAAATCAACCGCTCTAGAGGCTAAGAAAAGGTAGGTTAAATGAAATAATATAAGGTAGGTTAAATGAAATAATATATGTTTCCGCTGACTTGTATAAGTATAAGCATGACTACCGCTTGCAGTGTATGTAGCGTTCGTATATTTGTTTACACTTGGTACAATAAAAAGGTTACTTGATATTTCGTGAAAGGAAACTGGCTTTAGTTTTTCATCTGCGATATGTAGAAGTCTTAAATGTAATAACTGACCCTAAATGCAATTAATTCCTAAATGTAATAACGTTATTCTAACGTCATCAATGACGTGACTAATACGTCATTAACCAATTAAATGGTTATGACAATAACCACGTGATTTGTCATGCTATCTGTTACACAATCAGTCACGTCATTGATTGCATTCACGGTCAACCACATGACCAAGGGACGACAACACCCACGTGATTAACGAAAGACATCAATCACGTGACTTAACTAAACGTGACGTCATCACGACTTATTTTTGGTCAATTGCTGACATTACGATGGTGCGTTTGACTTGGGAGATGTTGTAGTTGAAGTTAAGGATGGTGGTCAGACAGACCAGACAGAGCAATTGTAAAATGATGCCAATAGTGAGATAACTGATGGTGGAGAGTAACTAAGAGCGCTTCAGTTGAAGACGTTGGCCTACTGGCGCGTAGAATGAATGGTAATTGTGACATCGAAAACCTTCCCAAGGAAGTTAGAAAAAAACCCTTCAAAATTGTTTTGACGTCATTTTTTACCCAATGACGTCACGAAAGTGACGTCAGTGGCTAATGTCTTCAAAGCCTAAAAGACCGCGCTGTCGATATTTGTCTTCAATCTTCTGGGGGAGGGGGTATTGTGTGAAATGTTGGGTGGGGGTGTGTACCCTTACCTTATCAGCGGCACGTACCCATACACCTTATATGGGAGTACGACCCCCGGGCTTTGAAGTATTTTGCATTCGCGAGTCTCGATCAACAGGTACTATTTTAAAATGTTACTGCGAGTGCGCTGTTTTAAATACTTGACGTCTGACTGGATTTTATTCGCGTTGTAGTCCTGCCTTACTAAGCCGTGGTATAAATTTCCACTGCACCAAACACAGCAGAAATTATACACAAGACGGACTTGTCAATTTGAGATAACGTCGTGGCCACAACGAGCCAACTAGACTTAATGTGGCCTACTGCGAAGCAGAAACATTTAACACTTTTTAAATAACTTGTAAAGAACAATCGGAAGTACCGTAATTTCCAGCCGATTACCCGCATGAAAACTTTCTATCGCAAGTAATCGAATCATCAAAGATATTTCACGCTATTTCATGGAACTAACGTTACTCTCTAATTACAATAAAGCAGTGAAAACAATATGTATTTAAAGCCCAAGTTTATAACGGTAGTGAGTAAAACAGCATTACAGTGCAGCTACTGGAACCGGGCCACTTGGAAGAAAATTGACCAATCGCAACGCTAATTGAGAACAAAAGAAGGCAACATTTTTTCATAAATTGACCAATAAAGTTGAAGGATCTAGACAATACATCTCCAAATAAATTTGAAACTGTTTCATTCTGCGGACCTCTCGGGAAATGGTCGATTTTTTCAATGGTTAGCTTCAATGATGGTGCGGTGTTGACTCGATGTCACTGAAATCTGGCGGATTGTTTTAACGCGTCACATAAGCTATAAGCTTATTGTAAATGTAAATGTTTCCAAAATGGCTTTTGCCCAGAAAAAACAAGTAAGACTGAATTGAGAGGGCGGCATATACGGCAACAGTCGCCGACATTCCCATCGAGAATTCCCAGCTATTACGAGATTACGTTACAGACTTGCACCACGCTCACGTAAAGGATTTGGATTTTCTTGCAGTATTGAGACCACGGCTGCGAAAGAGGGCTACAGAAGCCAGAATCAAGACATCAACGATAAGCACCTATTGATTCAAAAAGCACTTATTGAATAAGGAGATTTGGGAACCTCAGTTTATAATTGAACGATCAAAGGGCGCAAATGTCGATATTTATCTTTAGATTTGTGTTTGTTTATACTCGCTGCGCTGAGCGAACGCTTATCAGAATCAAGCAAGCTTGTTGCGTTACCGAATTTCATTTCGGAAAAGGTTTGTTCTGCAAACAACCTCCTGCATTAGTTGTACTGCTAATAATATTAAATAACTGTTTATTCACGATTTTGATCACCAAAAAGTGAAAAGAAGATAAATGAGGTTACTCTTTCTAGTTTATCTCCCTCCTTACACTGTAGCGAAAGCATTGTTTAAGATTTGTTTGTGGGCGAAAATTTTATTACCATCTACCTCGCCGATGTTCAAAGGCGAGATATCGGTCTTCCTTATATACAGACACATGTACCTCGCCGTTGTACATCGGCGAGGTACCAGTCTTTTATATACAGACGCATGTACCTCGCCGTTGTACATCGGCGAGGAGGTGATTCTATATTAGATAACTTGTTAAATAATACATATTGCGAAGTTGGCGAATTTTGTCTCGTTCTATATATTGAAACAGTCACATAATATGTGTTTGTCTGATCACCGGTTATTGCTATCTTTTGTTTTCAATTAGTATATGTCGAGGGTTAAAAAATGAGTCTCTTTTCAATAAAGACAGAATTTTTAGGTTGTTTCTGCATTATTGAACATTATTTCTGCATTATTGAATACTTTCATGCATTTAGCAGTATTCCGAAGATATCCAGATTTCTCTTTCTAGTTGTCTGATAAGGCAACGCAGCGAGGAAGTTTATGTGGCTTTATGCCCAGCAGCCGGGCACAGTCTCAAATAGACTAAATGCCCGGCGGTCAAAAAATTTTCACTAAATTTCCCCAGAAAACCTTTCTCAAACCTCGTGAAATTATTATATCTTTGTTTTGTTATTTGCTGTCCGTCCATGGATCTATGACGTATTTCCGTATACGCTACCTAACCCACCAGCCCGCCTGCCGGCATGCCTGTCTACAAATCGAGTTTTTTCCGCATAATCCAGGATGCTTGTGCGCAGGCTTCTTTACTACTCCCGAGTCAAGTTTAGGTTGCGTTCGACGGCAGGAGAACGCAATAAGGATTTGTATAGAACTTGATCGTTAGTTAAGTTGTGAAACTAAAAATCACAACCAATAGCCATTTAGTTTTACATTCCGGACCAAATACTGTCCTTGTGAAAAAGAATCTGTGACAGCATTTGCCAGGAGAGTGAACACTAGTGCTAAACAACAAGCACAAGCCAAAACTGCCCAAAGATGGGAAGAGAAAGTACCCCACGAGGGTCAAAGAAGCAGATGTTGATTGCTTGCTACTCAACCCATAAATGGCTGAAGGGTGCTGTATAAAAGGCGAAAACGGAAGGCCTGCTAATCGCAGCACAAGATCAAAGCTTGGCGGCAAGATCCTATCACTACAGAACTATGAAGCCTGTTTGTAGAGTATCTAATCACTAAATCACTATAAGAGGAAGCCAGCGAGGTTATTATTTGCGGATGCCCTGAATTAGCTGAGTGTGAGACACAAACACCCGGGCACAAACAAAGCAGCTACTTACATCCACTGGAAAATCTGGAAACATTATAACACTAAAGTGGCAGACAAATGGTACGAAAATGTTGCCCGTATTACTGGGCCTTAGTTCTGGCTTCACTTAGAATGATGCGATAGAGCACTTGTTAGTATATAGAGAGTATTCTTGTAGTTGTAAGTTGATTCGCATCTGATTCGGATCTTGAATTTTGCGTCTCAAGAGCTTGAAGGGTGTTTGAAGTCAAGTCTCGTGTGAAGTCTGTGGTTACAGTTGTAGTGGATCAGTGCCGTACCAGGAATTAGAGACGAGTTCCCGTTCCCACTTTCTAACCGAGTTGCCGAGCGAAATTGCGATATGTTTCAGTTTCCCACCAATTGTCACGTAGAACTTACTTTTCTTGAGCGAAATGGCCCCTCAAACTTTCTTTACATGGTAAAATCAATACCTTTTGTTTCGGAGCGGGTAAATATGTCGTTTACAGTGTGAAATTAGGTCAGCTAGCATTTTCGGAAAGCCAGCAGCACCTCCGAATTTCGGTAAATGTAATTCTGTTCCTTACTAAAATTTTCAGCTAAAGCAACCGAACAGATAAACTTGTCTTAGCTTTCACAACCTGAGAAAACAGGAAGCAAGATTCAAATTATTCTGCATAAAGCCCCTAAGTATGTTGTATATTATGGACAGGGTTAGTGTAGTCATGTGAACTGTCTGTTGGTGAATCACGTTTAAACAACATACGCAGAAGACAAGTGACTATTCCGCTTAGGTTGCCGCCGGAATCGAAACTTCAGTAATAACACAAACAGTCCTTTTAAGGATTACACCCGCCTGGACATCAAAAATTCGTTAAAAATGACCACATCTTTTCCTCCCGAATTTTTACGACACGTAATCATGCCATGTAGTGCTTGCTTTGGTCTCACTTCCTTTCTAAAGCAAGAGATTATTTTCTAACCGCGAAACAGTTAGGTCGAGATGATATGCGTGATTGTTGTCTGTTTCATGCACTTTGGTGTTGATATATGTAAACTTGGCGGAAAAATTGTGAATGGAGATGCGAAATGAGTTGACTTGTCGTTCAGACGTTCACTTTTCTCTGCTGTACAAAATATAATGGCCTATATTTTTACAGTACTTTAAGAAGTAAAATGAAAACATATTTTACTCTACGTTTGTGAACCAAACTATATTGGGCGCAATTAAAAATACAGGCTTTTCTCTCGAACACCTGGCGTTCAAAAAGTTCCCATGAAAACAAGATAGAGAATTTTTAAGAAATCGTATAAATCCCCTTGATATAAAAGAAAACAAGACTAGCAAGGAAACTACTTACGATAAATGGTGTTGTCTTCGCTGTGTAAACTCGAAAGCAGGAGTAACCGCAAAATCCCAGTCTAGATAACAGAAACCACTGAAGCAGAGAAAACAACACAAAGCGAATATAATAATTGAAAATAAGACGCTTTCGTCTAAAGAAAAATGTTCAACCACGCACGAGAAGCGTATGTCCCCTTTAACCAGCTTTCTTATCTCTTAACAAACATGACATCAACTCATAATAAACAAACAATCGGCCGTACTTTCGGTTTGCGAGTCTCTTAGCTGACGATACTGCCAAACTTGAGCGAATTTTAGTTTGTTTACAACCTGTCGTACAATTATTGGTTGAACACTGCCGGGCGTAATGAGTGTCACGGGTGTTATGAGGACACCTGCTAAACATACGAAACATGCAAATAACGACGCAAACTTCAGCATGTCTTCTGACTTCAGCTACCCGTTCATAACTTAAAGGCTCCAACAAGGGCGTCTTAAATTGGACTTCATTTTGTGTTAATTTTCCAAGGATACCAAGGGTCAGATAATCGGGACGGGACGAAGATTTCACGGACGGGCGCCCGTCTTGGAAACTTTCTCCGTTGTGACAATTTTGTGAATTGGGCCTGAAGATTCTTTTCAGCCTACATATTTGACTTAGAAATCTCTCAAGTTATGGCTAAAAAGGTTTTTTTTCTTTTGTTTTAAAAAGCGGCTACACCCTGCTAGCAGAACCTTTCTTGAACTCCGCCAGAGAAAAGAAAGACTCAGAGGAAATCGACTCAAGTTTTTTCCAACTTAGGGACTAGTCCATTCAAAAAGCAAACCACGGTGATAAACATAAGGAAATATAAACGCATTTCTGGAAAGAAAAAACGGCTTTATCTTGACGTTTCGTACGTTCCAACTTACACCTTCAGAAGAAGTAAACCGTTGAATAGCAACAGAAATTTAAGTGTATAATAAGTAACTAATTATAGAAACAAAAGATAACAAATAGTAGAAAAATTTGCGTATGAAAGGAAAAAGCATGCAAACTAAAAAAGGTAAAGTTTTTCACTGCTGACATTTTCATTTAGGGAAGGTTGTAAATCCCTAATCAACAGAGTCTCCTTTATCTTGCAATGGGTGTCCGACCGTCCTCTTGCCAAAATTTCGAAATGGTCCCATTTCATGTTATGACCAGTTGACGTGACATGGTCGGCGATAGCAGATGAGTGATTGCTACTCGTAATGGATTTGAAGTGCTCCGTTTTCCTGTCATGCAATCTTCCTTTAGTTTTACCTATGTAGAACTCCTGGCAGTCCCAACAGCTAGCCTTATAAACAACCCTGGACATTTGAGCACGGGTGAGTCTGTCTTTGCAGGGAAAAAGAGACTTAATACGATGTGTGCTTTGGAAAACAACTCGAAGGTCAAAGCAGCCGTAGAATTTATTGATGCAAGCCTTCACTTGTTTGGTAAGGATTCTGCTTTGTAACCCTAAATAAGGTAGAATTAAGAGGACTTCCTTCTTGGGGACGGTGGTGATTGGCTGTTTGGATCTATTTTGTTTCCTGTTCAGAACATTGTTAATGTTGTAATTCAACACACCGCTAGGACACCCGTTTTGTAATAACAGTTTTCTCAGTTCATCCAAAGAAGAACTCAAAAGAGAGGGTGACGAGCAAATGCGAAAACAGCGAAAAATGAGCGTGCGGAAAAGGTTTTACGAGGTGTATTTACGAGGTGTGAAAGAGTCCCATTTAGTGTAAAGGCCAGTAAAGGTCTTCTTTCGGAAAATTGACGTGGAAAAAGCATGGTTGTTGCGTTTGATGAGTATGTCTAAGAAAGAGATCGTGTTGTTCTCCTCAAATTCAACGGTGAATTTGATATTCGCATGACAACTATTGAGGTAGTGCAGAAACTGATTTGCTGCGTTGATGTTGTCGAACAAGGTGAAAGTATCGTCAACATATCGAAACCAAATAGAAGGGCGAGTGTTGTTGCTGAGTACCCATTTCTCCTCAAAATGGCACATAAAGATGCTGGCTAAAACAGGACCTAAAGGGGAGCCCATTGTAACACCATCAATCTGGTCGTAGTATTGGCAATCAAATATGAAATGGCTCTTTTTTTGTGACATACTCAAGCAAAACTTTTAACACTGATCGGGGCGGTGTTGGCGCATTAGGAAGCGCGTATAGCTTGTCAAGGCAAATTTGTATTGTCTCATCAAGAGGAACGTTTCTAAATAACGAACTGACGTCAAAGGAGCACATCACCTCATTGTTATGTTTATACGTCTTGGTCCAATCGGCAAAACTGAACGAGTCCTTGATTGTGAAATGATTAGTGGAGATGGGCTGGAGAATATGAACAAGATATTCATTTTATTCAAGTAATCAAGCTTATTGAGGATTACAATCCCGTTCCCTTTGCCAGGTTTTGTGATTATAATGCTGTCGTCTTTTCGCAAATCATTCAGGGCTTTCCATTCATCTTTGTTAAGGATGCTTTTTTTTGCTTTGAGAAATCATACGTGTAGATGTAACGATAAGACATATGCATGATAGTCCTGTCATTGTTATGTTTATCACCGCGGTTTGCTTTTTGTTTTTTCTTAAGCTAAGATGGCCAAAAAACAAAAGTATCTACGATCTAGTCAATCCACTTTTCTATGGTCAAACCGGTTTTTTTTCCCAGCACGCATTAAGTTTGTTGATAAACCGAAGGTCAAAACTAAGCCCACTGTACAAAACCAAAATGGCGTGTAAGTGCACAGGCAGACCACCCTCTGTTCGTGTGCTGTGTTTACCGTTGGAACTTGAGACTTTATTTTGAGGCGACTCGATCGGTTGAGATTTCGTTCTACCAGTTCAGATATTAAGTAGTTTTTACCTTAATGGTTCAATAAAGGTAAAACAAAATGTTAATTGAGTCACGAGTGTTTTTTTTTTTTTTTTTTTTTTTTTTGCCGTTCCGAGATGTATGAGACGTCTTTTAGCGAGATTACTTTCCAGCTGAAGGCCGGTAAGAGAGAAGGGGAGTAATCTCGCTAGAAGAACGGAACGGGAAAAAAAAACAGTCATGTCTCAATTAATATTGTCTTAACTTTATTGAACCATAAAGGTAAAAATTACCTAAACATCTGTTCTGGTGGAACAAAATCTCAAACGATCGAGTCGCCTCAAAATCAAGTCTCAAGTTCCAACGGTGAACACACAACACGAACAGAGGGTGGTCTCCCTGTGATAAGTGTGTGAGTTTTAGTACTGAGTTCGAATCTGAGTTTGACGAGAATCTGTCTCGACTGTTGAGTAAGTTTGATAGAATAGGACACTTAGAGTCGAGCCATGTCAAGCGTATCCCGATAGAATAAAAATTTGAAGTTAATTATTGCAATATTGATTTCATTTTTTTTTTCAATAATCCGCTTTTCCAATGAAGAATGAAATATTCAAACTGAAACTCGATGCCATACTCGATTTTTGATTCGATCAATTCGTGCGACAGGCAAGTTTTAATTTGACAGGTTTGCCGATTTGCATAGAGGGTCTGCATGGGGGTGCTGAATTCTCAGTTATCATTTAAAATTTAGGCCATTTCTCAGCTATCAGTTAAAATTTGAGTCATTTCTCAGCCAACAGTTAATTTTGACAGATCTCAGTTAACTTCCCCTTCTCATTTGCTTTTGCTGTATCGTATCTTAGCAACGTTGTCCATCTTATTGGCCGAGCAGTGTCGAGTAGCATTCGATGATTTCCGTTCACTTTCCAGTGACTGCGACCTCTTTTGGAGATTTAACGCATACTGTTTATCACCAATGAAGAGCTCTAGGCCATCTTCCTTAGAACCCTTTCCTCTAGGAATTAGCTTCACACTAACTGGCTACTTAGAGGTATCTCAAACTTTTCCTCGTGAAAGGTGAAAGCTCTCCGGATATTTAAATATTTAGTCTTAAACTTCAACAATCTCGAACCTTGAGTCTTCGTTCCTGACTACGCAAGCTTGACGAAACGAGCGACTCTCGAAAGTTCCGTTGTAGGATCGATTTTGACTGGTTTTGAAAACAATAAAAATGACCAGAAGTAAAACACCAAGAAGTTCTTTGAGTCTGTTCGGAAAGCTAGGCATGCGCAATTCAACCGGAAGTCCGATATTTTGGATTTCAAATCATTCAAATCAGAACTTTGCAGGGTCGCTCGTTTCCCTACCGCTGGTCAAGGGGAACAAGACCCAAGGTTCGAGGTTGTGAACTTCAGAAACTAAAAAAAGTTGCTCACGACCACAAAATGCCTCGTCGCGTTGAAACTGGCAAAGTAATCGGCAAACAGCAAAGGAAAAAGGCGCGAAAATACTGATTAAGTGATCACTTCTGCCGTTCGCTTTTGTCAGTTTGGCTCATTTGAATAGTTTCATCTATGTGCTCACTGGTGTTATTCATTGGCTAACTTAACATCTAAACTACGATACATGGAGTATATCTCCTTTTACAGACCTTATTCAGACAAAATCACGCGAGAGGACAGACAGAACGCTTTACAATTGCTCTTTTTAAATCGAAAATAGAGGCAATTACTTTCTCCCAAACGTACATATTAAACCAGTTTGAATTCTTCAAAAAAACTACATGCAACCAAACAATATGTCAACTCAGCCAGGCGGAGTTTGTCGGACTTTCCTTTTTCTTTTTAGTCAGAGGGCGGACTATGAATTAGAATTATGAAAGAAATCATGTCTGTTTATTCGTCAGTGAACACATCGTTGAAGAAAAGCACTTTATAACGATAAGTTCAACATTTTGTGCATTCTTTGCTTCAGCGACATTGCTGCCGGCGGCCTTTTTTCGTCAACTTTGTTTTATACTACATTCCCTGTACATTTTAAAACAAGTACAAGATATGATTGTTTTCTTATGTCCTATAAGAAAGTAATGCACTTTGAGGACCAGAAAAACAGATGAATGCACATGCCTGCTGATTGTGGTTCCACTAGCAGCCTTTCTAGACCTCAACCGTGCTGTACATTATCATTATTATTATTTTATAAGCTTATATATATCGAGTGTCGCCAAGGAAGTCGTTCGTGTAGTAAAAAAGAACTACGCAAATTAGACTGGCTTTATAAATAACAGCGCTCACTAGAATGACCTAGAATCGCTTAATTCTTGTAAAGGTATATATAATATTTTGGATTGACAAGAATCAGTAATTACATAGAAATTCAACGAATTGTTCTGACTCCCGTTCGAATAGCAAATACAATTCCTCGTACGGTTACCATAGGAATAGCCACTGCGTTTTTTAATAGAACATGGAAAAAGTAATATAAAAGATCGTACCGATGAGTCCGCTGTTTCCTTCGGGTTCGGAATCTCCAGCTCCCATTGACCTTGTGTAATGATCGCGTAGTTTTCAGTCTTATCACTGCTCTTCGCCAAGCGATAGAGCTTTAGCTCATGCTTCGCAAAACCGTACTTGGCTGCCTGCTCCTTTATGCCAAGAAAATCGTACAGATGCTTTTTTCAAAAATGGAAATATTTCGTTATTCATCGAAGTTTACTGTTAGACGACTTGTATGTCTTTTAACTGCACCCTCTTCACCGTGGCGAAAGAAACTTAAAATTACTTTGACACCACCACACAAAGCAGCCATATTGTTAAAGTGCCACTGGGACGAAAATTCATAGGCTTATTTCGGCCAAATTCTGTCGCAGAATATCGCGTTTTGTTCACATTTCCCCAGAAAACTGAACAAAAAACCTTCCATCCAAGTATTTTTTAGCTCCAAAGTCGCGTAAAATGTGTCCGCCATTACTGAAAACGTGTTCCTTGGTGATTGCGCAATTTAATAGCTCGTGACGTCAGAGGCTCACCTCAGTCGCGTTCCCTTGTGTTTTGACTGAAGATATCTACCGTCGACTGCGAAACCTCCGAAGAGTATTTCTACGATTCGGAACAGTCTTTAGCTTCCGAAGTATCTGAGGATTCGTTTCAATCGGCAAATGAAGAATTTTTCTTACCGTACGATGTAAGAACTGATGTGAGGTTTCAACTAATAAACTTGTCAACAAACTGTTTAAAGTTTTTTTTTCTCGCCATATTATTTGAGTTATTTGGCGGGAGTTCAAAACATAAGCGAAATATGCTTATACAATGATTGTAGTTCAGACTCCAGTTGCTCAAAAAGTGGATAACTCTTTTTCAACGGATAAGTTGCCGTCCAGCGGATAAAATTTATCGCTTGCTTCATCTCGGTTGTTCAAAGTTTAAAAGACAGCGCTATCAAGCCAGCTGTTCAGCCGCTATCCAGCGGATAAAGTTGTCCATTCCAAGGTATGTTGTGTAACTTTTATCCACTGAATAAACCTGTAGGAAAATAGACATGGCTATTCGAAGAGTTGATCTTTTAAGCTGTGGAAATTTAGACAAAACACCTATAAAAACTTAATAGACTTTGATGCTCGCGAATTCTTAACCATGGGTCTATCGATGTGATGGTTGGTGTGGGAGAAAATAAAAGAAGCTATACTTTGTCTGCCGTTGTTTATGTTCATTATATATTATAAAAGAGTATTGAGATTTTTGGCCATTCTTGGCATAGTCTGGAAAACCTTCTTGAAAAACCGTAATTGTTGTAGTCAGCTGCCAGGCAGCTTATCGTGTCTATCACAGTACAGTGGTCACTTAACACATTGAAACACAGGTGCTCGCTTGGCGCTGCTAAATATTGTAAACAGTTTTTATAGAATTCCTTTTCTGAGCCGAAAGAAGTGGAATAAATCAAAACCTTTTTTTCATGAACTGGAGGCCTTGTGTGACCGGAATCTAAATATTTGTAGTCAAAATTAAAAGCCACAAGGAAACTTTTCCGCTGCTCAACAACAACATGCGGACCGCCAAGAAAACGAAGCTTTCGCTTGCCTTATTCGCTGCATAAAAATAATAACTTGATATTTCATGATTTTTCTTAGTAGTTCATTTACTAAGATTGCTATGACAGTAAAAAGAAATAACATTGTTAAACCCTTAAGCAAATGGTGGCGTGTGATATTTTTCCCAACTTCAACATTTTATTTGCATTCCCAGTTACAAATGCCATTGCACATAGAAAAGAGAAAGAAAAAAAGTTGCGAAATCGATTAATTTACAATTCCTGTATCTATTGATCCATAAGCATTTCTTAATGCAAAAGCTTCGTAAATGAGGTAACCTAATTTTTTTACAAGTGAAAGCGTCAATGCAATTTTGTCATGAGCATTTAAGAATCGAAATCGGAATATTTACTAGGAATATCGTCCATTAAAGATTTTCTAATTGCATCATATCTATTGCAAGATAAGAGAAAGTGTACTTCGTTTTCAACTTCGTTTTCAATTCTCAGATGCTCAGGAAGTTTAGGGGTGGAATGTATTCCATTTTGAATTCTTAGGTTGTAATTACCTAACCTAAGTTTTGCTACTGCCCGAACATTAATGTCAATCGACTGTTCACCGACAGGAAATAAAGAGAGAAAAGTTCCTCCACATTCAGGATCGTATGTTATAAAACAAATGTCCGTGCTTCTAAGCGATTACTGCTCTGAAATTAACACACGCGCAATTAAAAAAAAGCAAAAGATAAGCAGTACAAACTGTATCGGCTTAATCACGGCGGTCAGGACTGCATTCGCCGAGGATCTTCGAAGAGGATCGGGTCCGCTCGCAGGGCTTCGATGAAGCGAAATACTAGCTCGGTGGTTGGATTTATTGTTGTAGCATCGTACAGCACAAGTACTACTATACCTGTCATAACTGCTGCAGCAAGGAAAAATTCAAAGTCGTGCAACAAACAGTTGGCAAGAAATCTTTCCTCGAGGACAGTTTAATT
Organism: Siderastrea siderea; assembly: GCA_964030785.1. NCBI lineage: Eukaryota > Metazoa > Cnidaria > Anthozoa > Scleractinia > Rhizangiidae > Siderastrea > Siderastrea siderea. The sequence goes on along the minus strand of OZ034970.1, from coordinate 19,004,710 downwards.
TCCCGTGGCAAGTAGCCATGTAAAGGCGATTGTAAAGGCACTAGTTTTCAGGTGAGCCTCTGACGTCACTTCCGCTAATTCGCAAGCCAGCTTCCGGAACAAGGGCCAGTAATGGCGGCCGCAAAATCTCGACAAAAACCGTCCGAAAAAAGCGACTTCTATTCGTCGTAATGAATTCAAATTTGGCATGGTGACTAAGAACCACAAACTATGTTCGAAAATGTAAAAACATGGAATACCAAAATTCTGGTCCCAGTGGCACTTTAAAAGTTCTAAAAGTCAAGAGTCAAGACTCGTCGAATAGCGCGACTTTTCGAATCGAATTTCGAATAGCGTGACTTATTCGTCATAAGGCGACCGTAAGGCCTCTCGGGAGCATAGTCTGCGTGGTCACGCAACTTAAAAGTAACGCTAACGTTAGCGCCTACAGGTAACGGATAGTCATGGGATTTGACGCTGTCCATTCTTAAGTCCAGACAAGGGTAAAAGTGGCTTAAATTATTTTTTTTAAGCAAACATTACGCTCTATCCAGGCCAAAAAGGTCACCAATCTCAGCTGACAGTTATCTGAACGTTTCTCAGCTATCAATTAAAAACTGCCATTTCTCAGCTGACAGTTAAAATCTTGGCCAATTCTCAGCTATCAGTTAACCTCACGCAGACCCTCTGCATAGACCGCTCTCATGCAACGGGTTTTTACATGGTTTAATGGTCTTTAATTTTTACTTTTAGTCTGCTTTCCTAATGCAACCACCCCCTTTCAGTCCAATCTAAATGCTCAAAGTTCTTTTTTTCTGTGTTCTGATTTGTTTCGAAAGCTGGTAGTGGAGAGAAAAGAAGAGAAAAATTTTAAAATTTTGGGGTAGGCTTGCCCACATTATGCCGGCATAATTTTGAGCACAACAGTGAGGCAAAAGAATCGATCATTATGCTGGAATAATAGTGCAAAGTTTCTTCGACTCCTTGCGTCTTATAAAAAACTTTTTCAAAACCATAGGATTCCCACACATACGGAAGCCTATAAGGGACATACGAGATGCAAGATATAAACGCGAGGTAGAAATGGAAAATGCGAGATGCGAGATAGAAAATGCGAGATGTGAAGCAGTAAAAAAGATGAGCCCGCAGTCTCATTTGTAACTATAACATAGATAGATTTGAAAAAAGATGCCTTACCGCTTGTTTAATAGCAGAGCCCGCGGGCGAAGCCAGCGGAGAATCATTGCTAAGCAAATTTGGTAACCTAAAGATCCGAGAAATTTTGTTTGTGATGTCAGCGCACGCCCGTACGCCCGTACGCCCGTACAGACTCTGGGGAGGGGAAGGGGAGTCCCAAGACCACCCGACGGGGAGTGGAGAATGCCATTTTTCCTTGGCGGGAAATCGCGCTGTGCTTTTGGGCTACCGGCGTTTTTCTTGGCGGGAAATCGCATGACCACCGTCGATTTTGAAAAAAAAAGGTGTTTTGAAAAGCTTTAATAGCTTGTTTACCAAAACGATTGTTCGACAGTACCGAAGTTTTAAACTTGAGAAAAACATCTAATATCTATAAATGGGAAGAAAAGGTTCAAAAGAATATTCAGTTGTCTTTTTGGTAGAAGGCGAAATGTTCAAGTTACGAAATCTGCCTTCGAGGATTTCATGTTTGTTTTCTTCACGGCGGAGAGCTTGTCTTGTTCTGAAACAACCGAGTAAGTGAAGTTTTTAAAGGGTTTAAGGTACATGAATAACATCCAAACGCGATGAAGATAACCCATCTACTTCAGAATAAGTTTTAGGGCCGGGTCGCACTAGAGGATAAAATTGTTTTCGTTGAGATAAAATTTCTGTCAAATTTCTGTTTCCGGTAAAAGTCTGTTTTGTTGTATGAGGGTCTCACTAATTTACAGTCGTGTCAACCAATGTGTCAAGAGAAGAAAATAAGAAAATAATTTTTCCGCTCCCGCCGAATTGAATCACGTAATCACGCTATTAATAAAAACATGGAACCGCGACAAGCAGCCTTCGCTTTCTTTGGAATACTATGCCTTTTAACTTGCACGCAGATTAGAATGGCAAGTATATTTAATATCTACTGTATCTATAGTCTCCATAACTTGAATGTTCAACTGGCATTGTTGAATTATGACCGTCAACTAAGGCAACGTCGGCGGCGAAGACGACACAATCCTTATCGCTGGCGATTGCCAAGACCAAATTTATCATGGTTTGAAATACACTTTAGGAATCGGGCAATTCCTTCCCAGTACTTCAAAAGCCAGCTTCGAATGACGAGGGATACCTTTGATGCACTTCATAATCTGCTACATCCTTTTCTTTCTAGGCAAAACACAGCTTTGCGTGATTGCGTTCTCGCCCTCGGGCTTTACCGTCTCGCACATGGAAACTCGTACCTAACGATAGGCACTAACTTCGGTGCAGGAAAAAGTACCGTGATCGAAGCAGTGCAAGATATTACTGAAGCACTGTTTGAAGTGAGGAATGACTTCATAAAATTTCTAGTTACCGACGTAGAGACTAGAATCTACATTGAAGCACTTGCCGAACTGTCTGATCTTCCTAACGTTGCCTGAGCAATTGATGGCACCCATATTCAGATAAAGGCGCCCCTTGAAAGCGCCGTAGACTATTTTAGTCGATATCATCAATACAATTTATAGTGCAGGGGGTAGTGGATGGCAGGAAACTGTTCCTCGATTTTGCAGCAGGGTTTCCTGGGAGCCTTCATGATGCACGAGTATTGAGGAACAGCACCTTATACAGACGAGCAGAATCCAATGAAGTCCTAAGAAACTGCACTGCACAGATCGGTCTTCACGAAATTCGGCCTTATCTCGTGGGGGATAACGCTTATCCGCTTGGACTATGGCAAGACTGAGGAAGCGAGAGATCGGGATGAAGAAGCCTTTAACAAAGAGTTAACTGTCGCTAGAGTGTCTATAGAATGCGCTTTTTGTATTTTGAACAGCCGATGGAGGATTTTAGAAAAGCGTTTGGACAGCAGCATTGACTTTGCAGTGAAGACTGCAGCAGCATGTGCAGTACTCCATAACTTCTGCATCACGTACACTGAGCTTCCTTGGTGGCAGCGATCTTAAGATAAGATATCTAAAAACTGCTAAAATGAAGCAAAAATCAGTTAAAAACTTCATAATTTGCATAAATAGAGATATTTCTAAATTGCCCTTACAGATATTTCTTTTACAAACTGCAAGCCATTATAATAATAATTCTTTTCGGATGTTCCAGCAAGTTTTAGGCTGAATAAAAATTTCTCTTATTAGAGAAGAAGGCTGAATCTCAGTCAGGTTTCAGTCATATAATATATATTGAGCCAAGCCTAAACGCGGAGCTCCACTTTTTTTTTTTTTGGCTGCTACTTATCAATTTGTGAAAATACTTTCGTTCACGTCGTTACAGGAGAAGGTCACTCCAGAAACGGTGTATTTTTTGAAATCGCCAATAAAAAGATAACACTAAGTTGAGTTACTGACTGTGGTTTTAGCTTCTAAAGTGCATCCAATCCCACTGAAACTCCTCTCCAATCAACACTGCGCGCCCACGTTACCGGACCGCTGGTCTCGTTGTACATTTTGACGTCACGGACAAGCGGCCACCAATCTAGTGTCTTTGGAGAGGAATTTCAGTGGGATCGGATGCACTTTAGAAGCTAAAACCACGGTCAGTAACTCAACTTAGTGTTATCTTTTTATTGGCGATTTCAAAAATTACACCGTTTCTGGAGTGACCTTCTCCTTTAAATAAAAATTAAAAAAAAAAGAGAAAAATTCATGTCCCCTTTGAGTATGGAACTCGGGTCACTAGCATTGCAGGCTGACACATACCACTACGCCACGCACGCACACGCTATTTGGTGAAGTTTATTTTACTACTTATTTCTTTTCCCGTAACAAGATGCCACTAGGCATGAACATGCTGGTGTTTTCCCTGGAAAAATGTGTTCGGACCGCCACAAAAACCATGGTTGTGGACAGAAGGCATTAGCTCTGCTATATTTGGCGTCGGGATCGCTGCTAAATGCAAACTCAAGCGTTTTGCCGACCGAGTTCGCAGCAGAACCGACAACTTTTCGCCTTCCACCAAAAAGACAACTGAGTATTCTTTGAAGCTTTTACTTTCCACTTATAGATATTTGATATTTTTTCCTCAAGTTCTAAACTTCACTTCCGTCGAACTGAATAGTTTTGCTAAACGAGCTAAGCTTTTAAAAAACCCCTTTTTCAAAAGGGACGGTGGTCATGCGATTTCCCGCCAAGAAAAACCTCGGTTGCCGAAGAAAAGATGGCATTCTCCACCCTCCATCGGGTTGTCTTGGGACTCCCCTCCCCCTCCCCCAGAGTCTGTACGGGCGGGCAGACGTACGCTGACACCACATCGTTGTCCACATCGATAGGTTTTTACAATTTGTTTATCAATGGTGCTCCGCTTGCGCGCTGGGCGCGCGGGCTCCTCTATTAACTTTCCACGAGCAACAGTTTATTTTGTTTTTCCTGGTCTATTTCACAGTTATTCACGTACAATAAATACTAATACACGCTGCGCTTGTATCCTCTCGGTTTTTATGATTCGTTCTCATAATAAAAAAATCTTCCTGTTCTAAGCTTGTTTACTCTTTTCCATTAGTCTATATACTGAATGACTTTTTAGAATTTATAATTACGGATTGCATACTTGTTAAACAGTTGTATCGATTGTGGCAATTTTACCAATTTTTTCGGTGCAAAATCTCAATTTTGCGACATGGGTGTTACATCAGTTACATCACTTTATGTATATTTTATGTTTCTGCACGACTGCACACAATCAGAAATATCCTTCGCACGTGAATGACAGTGAAAGTGACCACCCTATTACCCCGCTGTGAGGACAGGGTCTAGTAATACCCGTCTTTTTTGGGGGGGGTGGTCTTTTGCCCCAGACTTCCCTCGGCCAAACAAATATGCGTTGCAAACTTTCGGTCAACATAAGCATTGTCTCCAGTCGTTTAAGTTCGATTCGCTAAAATCTTTCTGAAAGACGATGTAGAAAATTACTAGGTATGCAATGGTCTGAAAATCTCTTCGACGACAGCACGGTCAAAGATGATAACAAGGTTTGAAAGGCGCCGATTCGATACCCGAGCCTGCTAAACAGTCATTATTCAATATTGAAATGCTTACATTTCTTGGCAGTTTTGCTTTGCTTCGCTACAATCTTTAGGGATGTTTGTGTAGAAAATTACAAGGAATTTAATGGGGTTAACTTCTCTTGGACGAGAGCAAGGACGAATGTGCTGGGGGGCTTTAATTTGAAAGCTGGCACGAACTCGCAATCACTACAATAGTAGTTATGATGTAGTAGTTATGATGTAAAGTGTGTGTATGAGTGCCAAGAAGTAAGCAATACTGCTCTCCATAATTTCCCCCGACCACAGACCTTTAAAAACGAAATTAAAAATGAGAACCAGTATCAAAGAAAAATCTTTGACCCCGGCGGGATTTGAACCCAAGACCTCCGGATTAGATCACCGTCGCTCCACCAACTGAGCTACGAGGCCAAGCTGGGAGCCTGTATCCATCCGCTGACCGATGAGCGGGCAGACTCTCATTTGCGTTTGATGGTGCGTTGAAAGTGGAAGTTCCTGCCATCGACGAAACGAGGGGAAAGAGAACAACGGCGGGGTTAATGCCCCTGGGGCTTTTCTTGTTGGTACTTAATTTCCCGGGTACTTAATTTCGCGATTTTTGCAAGACAGTATTTTGCGGGGTTTTATTTTCGCGATTTCAATAGGCAAATATGAAAAAAAGGCATTAAATTTCGCGATTCAAGCGTTCTCAACTTCATTTTACTTTTCAAAAAGTCTGAAGTTTTTAAAATTTCTAGATAAACTGGAACAAGCAAAGCGCATATTTGAAAATTAACTTTTAAGTGTGTTACAACTTGGATAAGCATTGCATGTCTCAGTACGCAGTTCGCGGCAACGTTTCTAAACATCATCTAATCATTGCAAATGTTCAAGTGGCAGGTCCTTTGAGCCATCAGTTACTTCACTGATCCCCGTGATTTGAATTTTCTATATGGGTATTAAATTTCCCGTGTCTAAATTTCGCGAGGATTTTTATTCGCGGCTCTTTAATTTCGCGATTTTTTACAATCGCGAAAAACGCGAAATTAACCCCTTAAGCCCTAAGTCCTGATTAAAATGAAATTTCTCTTTACATGATCGCTACTTGTTTGAGTATTCAAGTGACAAGAATAAAGGAAGTGATCACTGAGGATAGGATGTCTTGATATTTGGACAAATTCTCCTTGCTAGTTTCATAAGAAATGTATGGAGATCAGTAATGAGAATATGTATTTTTATATCAGGGTTTAAAGGGTTAAAGACCCACGAAATTAAGTACCAATAAGGTCACTCATCACTCATTGCCATTACGCCGGATGGCGTGTAGGGCAGCAACGTGATCCCTCCACTTCTGACGGTCTTACGTCATGATTGAAATGCTGCTTTAGATCTTGTTTCTCGTTATTTTTCGGCCCCAGTGTAATGCCATCGTGGGCGTTAACATGTATGCAATCCGTAATTAAAAATGCTAAAACGTCGTCAGTATTTAAAGACTAATGGAAAAGAGTCTCCAGGAAGAAGCTCAGAAGACGAAAATTTTTTACTCTTATGAGAAGGAATTATAAATGCAACAGAGGACACAAGCGCAGCGTGTTTAATATTCATTGCACGTGAATAACCGTGAAATAGACCAGGAAAAACAAAATAAAACTGTTGCTCGTTGAAAGTTAATAACGACTGAAACCAGACCGAGATTCAGCCTTCTTATCTAATAACCGAAATGTTTATTCAGCCTAAAACTTGCTGGAACATCAAAGATAATTATTATTCTAACGGCAATCTTTTTAAGAGAAAAATCTGTAAGGGCAGTTTAGAAATATTTCTATTTATGCAAATTAGAAACTTTTAGACTGATTTGTGCTGCATTTTAGCAGCTTTTACTTGTAAATATCTTAACATCGCAGCCACCTAGGAAGCTCAATGTAAGAATGTTTTGCTATCATAAAAGATCATTCAACTGAAAAGAGAAAGGGTTAAGTTTTATCTTTCTTGAAATATTGGAGAAAATTGCAGGAATGACCCAGATCAGCCCGTTAAAAATGAATCATGATTTACTTGAAAACGCTCTTACAGATTTTTCTCTAATTTCGCATACAAGTTGTGTTGGTTGAGTAGTTCAAATAGTTCAAGTCTTGTCATATGGTGTTTGACTAGTTTTCGAGATATTCGACATTATTTAAAATGAGGGGTTGCCATTACGGTTGCTATGGTGACAACTTTTGTTAGGAAACCAATGAAAAAATAAACTTTGGTCATATGTTGAAAGGTGGTGTAGTATCAAGGAAATCGAATTTTATCTTATATGGGAAATTTTGATTTCAAGATACACTCCAAGGTAAAAAAAACTGTTGTGAGCCTCCTTAACTAGTTATTTTAACGTTTCGCTAAATTTGGTGGCCAGGTCCTAGATTAGCTGAATTTCGCTAAATTCCGTGACACAGCTCCTTTAAATAATGTCTAACAACTTAAGTTAAGTTCTAACAACTTAGCAACTTAACAACAGCTTAACAACTTAACTTAAGTTCTAACAACTTCGGTTTGGTTTGAAGTTCTTGCAGGTTTTCATTTTTGCTTTATGTATTTTTTGCTGTTTCGAAAACAGAAAAAGGTAACAATCCATGTAGCTCATGAACCTAGTGGCTCACAGATTAACTCTAGCTTGGAAGAGCCTGTCTGGCCACAGGTTTCCTTGTTAGATGTAAGGTGCAGGGAGCTGTTGGCAACGGTTCAGTGGTGTTTGTATAAAGTTAGAAAAAGTTCGTTGGTGGTAGTCTGTACTGTGGGTAATGCATTTAGCAGAAAACCAATCAATTCTGTGGTTGGTTTCTACGTGAGCGTTCAGAAATGTGATTGTTGGTATCATCATGTAGGCAGCGGTGGTTTAATAGTAGAGTTCTTGATGGCAGACTCGTTGCAGTCTAGAGCCAGTGAAGTGGAATACTGTGAACAGTGATTTCACATCAAAAGACCATGAACTAGTTTGTAGTCGTCAGGCACTTGTACTGCCTTGATTGTGTCAATAAAGTTCTCCGTAGACCGTAGTTTATGTCATAATTCGTCAGTATAACATGTTTCAATACAGTAGTCAAGTAATTTGATAGTTGGTCAGCCGGTGACCACAGAACGAGACTATGGGTCGCATGGGTATGTTAGGTTAATGCAGTTTCTGTAGTCCGTTAAGAGCTTTGGTGATTGTGGTAGTGGTGTTGTAGTGTTGAATGTCAATAGCGTCAGTTTTCTTAAGGTCAAGTAGTTTGCTGGCGTCAGTATTCCACTTCAACTGGCTCTAACCTACACTGAGACCGCCATCAAGATCCCTACTATTAAACTGCCGCTACTGTTTTAAACAATAAGCTAGCCTAACAATATGCTTTAACTTACAACCTTGTACAAAACTTTGACTTTGTTGAAAAAAAAAAACAGAAATTTATAGTGGTAAAAGAACCTATAACTGATGGAGGCAAAAATAAAACCTATAACAATTAAAACGGAATACACACAATTAGTCTAAATGGGGAGGGATGGATGGTAAGGCGAAAATAGAAAATCCTGATTTTAGAAACTTAGCAATTGTTAGGGTTAGAGACCTAACAGGTCAGACCAAACTCAAAGGGGGGGAGGGGGTGGGGGTGCAGGAAGGCTAAGCTGAGAAAGAAAACGCTCCCATTTTTTGAAAGAGGCGGTCAGACTATTATTTTTCTTAGCTACGTTTTGTTCGATTTAAATAACAGAGTTCAGTTTACTCTTAAAAACAGACATGGAAGAGAGTACTCCGCCCAATTTATAGTATAATGTCTTGCTAACGAAAAGACCAGACCAACTGCTGTTTAAGATGACACCCTAAACAGCCCCATCGGGTTGAAGTCTGAAAGAATAAAGCTATTTGTAAAACCTTTTCAGTGTTGTGGGACAGCTCAAAAACAGAGGTGTAGTCGTCTCCGTTTCTCGGTCACAGAGGATACATTTATCGGACGGTACAAAATTGATTTTGTATGGGAAATCATTCGTAACAATACTCCGTAGTATGCTTAATGGACTCACTGAACTTTGTACTTACCTCTATTTACTTTCTGTACAACAGCAAGCACTACAAATAGTAATAATAAATAATAATTTTAAGACAACCTTTCCAGAACCTTTCCAGAATCCTTTGCAACTGAAAAATTTTCAATATTTCCAAATAACTTTGGCAGTTTTGGCTTAATGATGATGTTACTCCAGGGGCTGGATTCACGATAGCCCTCCTAAGTTAAGATGTATCTTAAGTATTGTTTCTTAACAATAGCCTGTTGCTGGAATAACAATAGGCTATTGTCAAAAGCAACAATTAGGATGCATCTTAACTTAGGAGGGCTTCGTGAATCTCACCCCAGAAGTAAATTTAAAGCTGCTACAAAATACCTCTCATATCAAACATTCTATAATGACATCATTGGTCACATGATTATGGCTGGAAAATACGTTGTGAGAACAGGCCTTTATCGATTGAAAGCAGCCAACAGGGCCAGAAAGGGAATTATGTGGCCATCCTGAGATGGCCAGTTGGCATCTGGCATTTTTGGACGAGCGTACGCAGCAGAGCTCACCCTATGTCAGCACACGCATCGTCTCTGGCTTTATTTTCTATTTGTCTCTTTATTTTTGTGATACTTTGCTCCATGACGTAATCATAGACATGCAATGCGTGCAGAAGCGATGACGTTTTCTGGAAAAGCGTGCTCACATGCACATTTGTCATGCACGAACCAGTCACAGAAGAAATATGAAAATGTACTAGTAGTGCAAAATGTGACTTGTCAAGATTGGCCATTGAAGCTTTTCCTTTCTGACACGATTTTTAACATAACATACCGTAAACTGCCGCTTATAAGCTCCCCCCGCTTAAACATCCGGTTATAGGCCATCCCGGATATAAGCCTCCCTCTAGTTTTCCTTGTTTCCTTAATGTTAAGCACTCTCATCGAACATTGCGAAGATGAACTCTGAGCCTCTGTTTTGTTACGTTCCGGTTACGTTCGAGTTGTTACAGTTTTGATTTTGTTGTTAAAATTGAAATGAATTTGATTTATTATGACGTTTCAAAGGTTAATTAAAAACTGGAAGATTAATAACGCATTTCGATCAACACTGCTGTGGCTCATTTCGAAACGTTTTTTTTTATTCCGCTTATAAGCACCCCCGGATATAAGCCCCTCCCTTTATAAGCCCACCAAAGACCCCTTACGAAGTTGTATAAGCCCTTGTAAGCGGCAGTGTACAGTATGAATCCTCGAAGTCTCGATCACTTCTAGTGAAGTATTTAAAGAACTCTGTTTAATTAACTATGAATGCCAGTTTATTGTCACTTCGAAAAACGGATAACTCTCAACTTGGAAAAAAAGCAGACTGTTTGAAAATATTTATCAGGACAAACTACGTGCTCGCTATTAGAGTTGGGTGACATCTATTTTGTTTGTGACAGGGCGCACAGGTAAGAGCCAGTATAAAAATGAAGTGCACAAGTCAACTGGACGAGTGGTCTCTGAAATATCTTGAGCATGGAAGGGATGGGAAAACAAAACTACCACTCAACAAACACTGATTGCTACCAACAACAACGATTTTGCCGTCGTGCTATCACTAGATCCGTGCGAAATTTATTGTTAGGACCGAACTGATTCATGAGCTTACGCAGGCTTACGGATTCAGATTCGCGTTATTCGCTACATATGTTGCGTTAATAACTGCGAGGATCTTCTTTACATTTATTTCGATATTCTTATTGTTGACAATTTTTTCACTTTATCACTATTTCAGTCTTGATACTGATGTCAGCGATATCGAAACATTGTATTGCTTTAATTATTGTATTTATAGCAAAATTTTTGAGCAAATGAGCAGTAGTTTGTCTTGAAACTGAAGAATTATGAGCTGGAACCACTATAATACTTCAGTTTCAGGTCTGATTTTGTGCATTTCTTGTCACTGTTCAATATGAATTCCTTCTGAGCTTGAGTAATAAAGAACTACAGATGTGTTTGTCTTGGAAGGTGTCTCTCTGTGGGTCATAAACGAAGTCAACGATACTTATAAATGAGAATTATTGACGAGAAGAATCAATGTAACAAGCGGACCGCTGAGGAAACAAAGAGTTTTGCTCTTGCTTCTTGTTCAAGTAAAAAAGCCCGTTATTTTAGCAGTTTTTTAGGGTTTTCCCAAACAGCCTTGTAATGTAATGCTGGGAGTTTTGAGTGGTCTGGATATGGTCTAGGAATGCGTTCCATTCTTGGACCCTTCCAAGGTGATGCTTGACAACTTTCACATGCCTCCATCCCATCTGTCTTGCGCAAGTCTTTGAGGTATCCTATGTAAAGCTCAATGTAAAGTAGTGAGTTTTCATGAATGTAAATATCTTGCATATATAGGCCGAACCTGGTAGATATGCCTTTGATGCTTCACTTGCTGCCACATATTTTACTAGCTCTTCCTTTTTGAAGAAGTATGGATTACTGATTGGCTCTGCAAACAACTTAAAAAAGGCCTGTCTAGAGTCATTGACAAAGACGCACTGTCATATGAATGTGCCTATGAGCTGAAGGAACACCTTCTCAAGGTCAACCCAAATATGTTTTCCGTGTTTGACTTTTTCACCAAGTGACATAATGATTAGAAGAAATTGGAATTGTGAAAAAATTAAACTCCACCAAAATATTTGGTTTTCCATTGATATTAAAGAGGGTCTCTTTGATAGACCTATGCTTTGAACAAATGCTTGACCCATTCAGTCAGTTCAGTACTGGTAGGAATTCACTGCTTTAGTTATTATTTGTTCCTTTAGTTATGCTTATGTAAAAAATTTGTTTCTTTCTTTGTGTATTTGTTTACAAAGCTAGTTAGTTTGTTTGCTAGTTTGCTAGTATTGAGTACACAAGTTTCCAGATTTACCCGGCTATAAACAGCAGGCTTCAACCTCCAAGGAAAATGAAATCTAGAAAGCTCAAACTTTTGAGACAGCCAAGTTAGTGTTTCTACAGCTCATAGGCACATCCATGTGACAGTGTGTCTGGGTAGAGTAGGTCTTCACCTTTGATTCCAGCCTTCAAATGCTCAAGTGTTGTAAAATACATTATTATTGAATTATGTGTAGATCATCGCAGTGAAGGTGTTTCAACCTAAGCGGTTGAAAAGAAGAAACCTGAAAAAATTCAGGCTTGAACAAGAATCGAACCCATGACCTCTGCGACACCGGTGCAGCGCTCTAACCAACTGAGCTATCAAGCCAACTGGGAGCTGGTCAATTGAGAGTTCGTATTTACCCCGTAGATGGAGAATGAATGAATATTAATATATAAAATTCATATATTTGAACTGCGGATAAAGATAGAATTGAACTGCGAATAATTCTATCAATATCCGCAGTTCAAATATATGAATTTCATATGTTAATCTTCATTCATTCTCCATCTACGGGATAAATACGAACTCTCAATTGTCAGCTCCCAGTTGGCTTGATAGCTCAGTTGGTTAGAGCGCTGCACCGGTGTCGCAGAGATCATGGGTTCGATTCCCGTTCAAGCCTGAATTTTTTCAGGTTTGTTCTTTTCAACTGCTTTGGTTGAAACACCTTCACTGCGATGATCTACACATAATCCTATCTTTATCCGCAGTTCAAATATATGAATTTCATATATTAATATTCATACATTATTATTATTAAAACTATTGTTATTATTGTTGTTGTTATTATAAGTTTGATATCTAGGATTTGACCCATGGTCATTCTGCTTGATATGAAAGGGCTGTTTGATGGTATTTCAATGAAGTTCCAGATAAAATAGCCGTTTTCTCCACGACATGAGAAAACTTTCATGACCTCTCCCACTAACTATCTTGAAATTCTAATGACCTCCTACGGGATAGATACGAACTCTCAATTGACCAGCTCCCAGTTGGCTTGATAGCTCAGTTGGTTAGAACGCTGCACCGGTGTCGCAGAGGTCATGGGTTCGATTCCCGTTCAAGCATGAATTTTTTCAGGTTTTATCCTTTCAACCGCTTAGATTGAAACACCTTCACTGCGATGATCTACACAATTCTATCTTTATCCGCAGTTCAAATATATGAATTTCATATATTAATATTCATACATCATTATTGTTAATATTATTTTTATTATTGTTGTTGTTGTTATTTTAAGTCTGATATCTAGGATTTGACCCATGGTCATTCTGCTTGATATGAAAAGGCTGTTTGATGATATTTCAATGAAGTTCCAGATAAAATAGCCGTTATAGCATTTGGGTCTACATGACATGAGAAAACTTTCATGACCTCTCCAACTAACTATCTTGAAATTCTAATGACCTCCTACGGGATATATACGAACTCTCAATTGACCAGCTCCCAGTTGGCTTGATAGCTCAGTTGGTTAGGGTGCTGCACCGGTGTCGCAGAGGTCATGGGTTCGATTCCCGTTCAAGACTGAATTTTTTCAGGTTTCTTCTTTTCAACCGCTTAGGTTGAAACACCTTCACTGCGATGATCTACATATAATTCTATCTTTATCCGCAGTTCAAATATATGAATTTCATATATTAATATTCATTTATTCTCCATCTACGGGATAAATACGAACTCTTAATTGACCAGCTCCCAGTTGGCTTGATAGCTCAGTAGGTTAGAGCGCGGCACCGGTGTCGTAGAGCTCATGGGTTCGATTCCCGTTCAAGCCTGAATTTTTTCAGGTTTCTTCTTTCAAATCGCTTAGGTTGAAACACCTTCATTGCGATGATCTACACATAATTCTATCTTTATCCGCAGTTCAAGTATTTGAATTTAATATATTAATATTCATACATTATTATTATTATTAAAATTATTGTTATTATTGTTGTTGTTATTATAAGTTTGATATCTAGGATTTGACCCATGGTCATTCTGCTTGATATGAAAGGGCTGTTTGATGGTATTTCAATGAAGTTCCAGATGAAATAGCCGTTATAGCATTTGGGCCCACACGACATGAGAAAACTTTCATGACCTCCTCCACTAACTATCTTGAAATTCTAATGACCTCCTCAAGGAAGCACCTCAAACTTTCCTGGCCCCCCAATGATTTAGCCGACCCCCCCCCCCCCCTCCAAATGATAAATAACGAACACTCCCTAAGCGCTGCATCCATCCAGCAACAATGCGGCGCTTCTTGATTTTTGACATGGCTAATGTTGAAATGCTCATACAGCTTGTAGTGTGGTGAGTATGTGATAAAGAATTTAGCAGCTTGCCCTCATGAATAATTATGTAACAAACTATATACGTGAGTATGCTAATTCATTAAAGTAGTTGTAGATGTAATTACAACTGGTAGTGATGAGACTTTACACAGCTATTATTATTGCTGTTCTTGTTAGTTATTTGGATGTGGAAAGAGATTTAGACCGTTAAAAACTAACTTCCTTCCTAACCTATTGTTATTACCAAAACAAAGATAAAAGGATGATACATCTCACTGTGTTATAAGCAAGTAGGCAGTTTTAAATAGGTGTATACAAAACCTGGGCTAGGCCATGGCCCACCCTAAGGCCTATCCTATGACCCACCCAAAATTTTGCAGTTTTTACAAAAAAATAACTACGAAAAAAACCAAACAAGAGTAAAGGCATACAAAGTAAAACAAACTAACACACGTACAAAGAAACAGATATATAGAAAGATAAGAAAAGAACTGTCAACTTCATTTCCAAGAAATTCTGCTACTTCTCAATAACCCAGGGAAAAATGTCCCAGGGGATGAGGCAGGAAAACTACCCGGTAGTACCGCAGCATAGGGTAGCATTCTACCCCTTTCGGTTACACTGACTGTGAGGAGTCTGAGAACTGTCTCTCCCCATTCTCTCACCTGTTTCCTAAGGTTTGGGGTTAAATCTGTCTATTTCTGCCGATTAAGGAGACAAAAAAGGACCAAGCAACCAGAGGTTAGTCATTACTTTTACACTAAAATGCACTTTCTTTAGAATGCTTCCTGCAAAACATGCTCAGCTGTTTAAAACAAAACGGAGACCGAACGTTCGATTGATTTCGCCCCATTGCAATGAATTGTTATTGACCTAAGGCGGTGAAATTAACTCTCAAATAATTAACCATCGTGCTTTTAAACACGACATGATTAAGCGCATTGCAAAACATTTCACTCTCAACAAACTCTGATTAAAGTACATCTTATCAACCTCATGCATTTTTGGTTCATTACAGAATGTCAGACATTAAAAAGTGTAAAGAATTTTTGCATCTGGTACGAGTACGAGGTTTAGAAACAATACAAGTGGTTCTGAGTATGAGGCTATTATAAACATGATCTCATTGTAAACAACGTAAAACATCATGAGAAAACAAGTTGAAAATAAGGCTTGATGAGGAAATGGATTGCTGAAATGAAAATATTTCATTACTCTCAGTACTTATCGACATGACTTGGAAAAAAATATATACCTCACAGACTCGCACTGCGTGCCTTCGAGCCGTTCAGATGCAAAAATTCTCTAATATCTAAAATGGAA
Organism: Siderastrea siderea; assembly: GCA_964030785.1. Taxonomy (NCBI): domain Eukaryota; kingdom Metazoa; phylum Cnidaria; class Anthozoa; order Scleractinia; family Rhizangiidae; genus Siderastrea; species Siderastrea siderea. Next base: position 18,989,050 of record OZ034970.1, on the reverse strand, counting down.
TGATGCTGATAATAAACATTAAAGCAGGGCCGTAACTAGGATTAGGCAAGACGCGGCAAGTGTGGTATTCCCCAAGACCCTGTTAGCTTTCGATTTCCTGGCTGATCCGACAGTCTAAATACGACCATGCATAAAACTTGCAATTGCTCAACTCAACTGAAGTAAATGTTAACTGAACTTATGCAAGCTTAGAGTTCGTAGTCTAGTCTATAATATAATAATTCAACAGTATCACGCTTATTACCAGTCATTATGCTTCAAGTTATTTTCGTAGTGTCGTATGCAAAAATATGTTAGATCAAGGTGCTTTTCACACGAATTGAAGAGGTGCACAGAAAAAGGTGCAATTATTTTTCAGCCGACCTCGTCTGTAGAGCGACTCGTGCGAATTAAGGAATGGCTCCTGACTGATATCTGGCTTTTACCCTTATTTTTTTCGTTTTCCTTCACACTCCCCTTATCATTGATTATAACTCTGCACGGATGAAAGGAACTATTTTTGGTGCTGAAATTGCACTTTTTGAAGTCACATGACCAGCCACGCCCATAATTATGCGAAATTTTTAATTTTAGAATTACATCACTTACACAAACACTTAAATACAAACCCTTAAGTTCTCAATTTTTCTTTTATTGTATTTAGTTGAATGCTAAACATGTCAATTTTATCGGGAAGTTTTAACAAATTTTATTTCTTTGTAATAATTCAATGTTTTCTTCTCTCCCCAGTCTCTCTCTAAAATGAAAAAGTAACAGTTTACAGAAAACAGTAAATCTCCAAAAACCTTACTTATAGTCATAAATAGCAATTTTTTAAAAATTAAATCAAATCACTTTGAATGGTGTAAATTCGAATCAAAATAAATAGCAAAAAATGGTGTGGCAAGTCACGTGACTAGGAAAAATCCCTTATTCAAAATGAAACTGATAAACTTTTATAAAGAGGATCAGGCCTACAAAGTTTTAAGTAAAAAGGCTTTATCCTCTTTGAAGCAGCCTCCCCACCTTCTACGAATTTCCCGAGACCAGTTCCTTAATTCACCTAAGGAGAGTATATTAGCGTGAAAAGTAACGGTAAATCAGTGAAGACTAGCGAAATGAGTGGATACCGTGTAACTGAACAATCTCAAGATAAACGAAAACATTGTTTGTGCCCTAACATCATAGGGTTTAGAACTCGTATGCTCTTATTATCACTGGTCTTAACAATTCGGCCTGTCTTTGAACTCGTTGGGTATTAATAACATAGTGGGTCCTTATACACTGTATGCGCTAATCTCCTCCATTTCCATTTAACAGTTTCGCCTGTCCTTTAAATGCTGCACTTCTTCTGCACCAAGAGTGTGTTTGAGACTTAGCTGAACTTTCGTGGCATCAAAGTGGGGATTTCTACCCTGTATGCAATTAAGGAAGATATGGGCATGTTTGTTTTCGAGTGTTTGTTTCTAGTGTTGAAGGGACTGAATCCAAACAAAGTCGTGTTCCTTTTGCCTTATACAGAGCCTTTCATCCAAGTGATTACGGGTGTGTTCATCGGGACCAGCTTTCAAGTCCTTTCAACATCCTGCACACTTCTGATTTTGCCTCGAAGGGCGTTGTAGTTGGGTTATTTTGGGGAGCACCTCAAAATTTTTAATTCCCTTTATCGGGATCATTGTTTCGGTTATTTGCATGTTGGTTGATGTCTTTCATCGTGTCGGGTTACGTTACAGTTAGGGTCTTATTTCAACACGTGTTTATCGGTGTATTGTATTGTGCAATAGGGTACAGAGTCTCTCTCGTCCGCAGAGGCCTCCTACAGTCGCGCTAACGGGAGCCTCTGCGGAGGAGAAAGGTACAGAGTCCATTCTTGATTCGCTCGTTCAGTAAATGTACGTGCTGTTGTATCTAACGTAATTAGCTGCAGTGATTCGTTTTCTTTTTTTCTCGTTTGCTTTTAAAATGGCAGCTAAGCGTGATCGTCGAGCGATCCCTCCAGTTGATTATGCCGCCTTAGAAGCGGGGCTTTCGCCAGGTTTAAAGGGATCAAACAAGTCAGTTAAGACTGCATCGGCCGATACATCTCCTGTGCAACAGGACTACAAGCCTTCCGTTGCGAGTTTTTCAGTTCCTCTGACATCGTTGCCTGTTCCTGCTGATCCGGCCGCGTCACTACGTTCTGCCTTGGAAGCTGCGAGAGCGGAAAACGCGGAATTGCTTCGCACATCGGAGCTTCGCGACCTACAACGTGAGTTATCATCTTTGCATCAACAGAATGCTCGTCTCAGAGGACAACTGGAGGTTCCGCCCCTTAAAGCATCGTCTTCTCTTCCTCCGACTTTAACTGTTCAAGATATTCGTGCGACACCTGGATTAAGTTCTCGCGTTGAAACTAAGCTTCAGCAACTTGGCCTTTCTGATTCAAGCGGTTCGGAGGATTCTGCTGATGATGAGGATGGGAAGCGAAAAGATCAGACCAAACGAGGTAAGAAGTTGCGGTCGGGAAAAACGGCCAAAATCACAAGTCGGGTGGTGCACCCTCAGGCTTGGCCGCAGAGCCAATTTAGTCTCGCGTACATTAGTAAAGAAGTTGCTTATGACAGTTTGACTCTAGCTGAATTTGCTGCCGGATTCGCTTCTATCCTTCGCCTTCCTAGTTTGAATGCCGAAGAGCGGGATGCACGTACTGACCACTTTGCGACGCTTATGTATTTGGCTACACAATTTTCATGGCCGGCGGTTCGCAGTCTTCATGCAGCAGTGTTGTTCGAAATTGAGTGCGGTCGTTTACGTTGGGGCGATTCCTTTGCACATCTCGAAGCTCGCTTGTTACACGGACAAGCCAATCAGCCGCGATCGTCGAACGCGTCAGTTTCGAGACAGAATGCTACGGTCCAGTTTTGCAAGGCATTCCAAACCGGGAAGTGTACTTTCACCAAAGATCATTATGGCCAGATCAGAAATGAACGGAAATGGGTGCAACATATTTGCGCGAAATGTTGGCTCACAAAGCAAGAGGTGGAGCGACATCTGGAGAATTCCCCTGAGTGTCCTTTTGCTAGTTCTTCCAGCAACACTTCACCTTCTCAGACAACCCGCGGTAGTTTGGTTTCATGACTCGGCACAGCGATTACACGCGATCCCGTACAATTTGGTGATAAACAAGATGACTCTAATTTACGTTCTACTGGTTCTTCGTTTCCAGTTTCAAGTTCCAGCGTCGAGTCAAGTGTTTCGTTTCCAGTCTCAGATAGTGACGCCTGTGAACATGGTCAGGACACAGCGATTACACGTGATCCTGTAAATTCAAGTGATCAACGGGATGATTCTTATTTACAGTGTACTAGTTTCGTGTTACCAGTTTCAAGTTCTAGCGTCGAGTCGAGAGTTCAACTTTCAGTCTCGGATAGCGACGCGTCTGTCGGTTGTCAGGGCGTTTCTGCTTCTGATGGTGTTGAAGTCCAGGTTTCAGTCCAGTCTAGTCCAGTTAGTCAAGTCAAGTCCGTTGTTAATAGTGGCGACGATTTTATTGATTCGCCCAGTACTGTTTTGTCGTCAAATGTATCGTCTACTTCGTCATACATCGATTTTGTCACGTTGCATGAACTTGTGTGCGCTTCTAGTCAACCAAACTATGTTTCTTGCCGCTTACCCGTTCCGTCTCGTTTAAACGCTTCTTGCTGGCGTGAGTATCTGCGAAATTACAAGGACGCACAAATAGGTGATTTTCTAGAGTACGGCTGGCCTGTAGGATATGACTACTCTTCATATGGTTTCCCTTGTAGTCAATTGCGAAATCATCAGGGTGCGTTATTGTTTCCAGATGCAATCGATTCTTATTTGTTATCCGAGAGGCGTGGACAAGCCGTGATTGGTCCTTACTCGTTTAATCCTTTTTCGTGTCCCCTTGCCTTGTCTCCATTGAACTCCGTACCTAAACAGGATTATTCGGAACGTCGCATCATCATTGTTGATTTAACTTGGCCTGCAGGCACTTCAGTTAACGATGACATTTCTTTTTGTAGTTATTTAGGAGAAGATATTTCCTTAACGTATCCAACAGTGGATAACATTGCGTCGTTAATCTGGTCTACTTGTGTCAGCTGTTTGATATACAAGCGTGACTTAAAACGGGCTTATCGCCAATTCCCTGTGGACCCGCGGGATTACCCTTTATTGGGGTACTGCTGGAATCATAGTTTATATTTTGACGTTGTTTTGCCCATGGGATTGCGGTCAGCTGCGATGGCGTGTCAGCGTATTACTTCTGCAGTTTGTTTCATCTGTGAGGCGGAAGGACATCACACTCTCAGTTATCTCGATGATTTTATAGGAGTGGCTCCTCCAGATACTGCCTGGCAGGCATATGAACATTGTGGACACCTTCTGGAGGAACTCGGTTTGGAAGAGTCTCCGACTAAGGCTTGCCCACCTTCCACGATCGCTACGTGTTTGGGTGTACAGTTCGATACTGTACAAATGACAATGTCGGTTACACCAGAACGTTTGGCAGAAATCGAGTCTCTTCTCAGTGCTTGGTCCGTCAGGAGATCTGCCACCAAATCGGAACTGCAATCTCTTGTCGTTAAACTCTCTTTTGTTTCAAAATGTGTTCGGCAGAGCAGATTGTTTCTAGCGCGGATTTTAGCGTTGTTAAGAACACTGAAACGGAACTCTCATCACTCTCGTCTTACTGGGGAGTTTCGAAAAGATATTGCCTGGTGGCTGCGGTTCATGCGAAGCTACAACGGTGTATCTATTATCTCCTCGTTGTCTTGGACAGCGCCAGATACAGTATTCTCCACGGATGTGTGTCTATCAGGATGTGGTGGTCTTTCTTCGTCTCAATATTTTCATGTCGTGTTTCCTTCAGACGTCCTCGCCGTTTACGCGCAGATTCATTTGCTGGAGGCGTTAGCCATTTTAGTCGCGGTTCGTTTGTGGGGTCATCTTTGGTCAGGGTTACGAATATTCAGGTGTTTTGTGACAACGCAGCCGTGGTTTCCGCGCTCTCTTCCGGGAAGGTGAAGGATAGGTTACTTGCTGGCATTTTGAGTGACATTTGGTTCGTCGCCACCTCCTTTGATTTTGAATTGCATGCTATTCACTTGTCGGGTGAAGAGAATCGCGCAGCCGATTTGTTGTCGCGTTGCATCTAGATAGTGTTTATGAGGAGCGTTTTCGTCGACTTTCTTCGTTTCCTGAGGTTGTTGAAGTCGTCGTTCCGCCTGATGTCTTTAGCATTCATGACTATTAATTATCCTTCTGTTTTAGATCGTGACCTGCAAGAACTGCGGCGGGAATTAAAGGTTACTCGCAAGGCGGCTTTCGCCGCAGGAACTCATAAGAATCATTTAACGCAGTGGCGGACTTACTTTTTCTTTTGTTTGCATTTTTTTCTAGACTCATTACCAGCATCGGTAGACACTGTGTGTTTGTATTGTCAGTTTTTAAGGAGATCCATGACTCCAGCTTCCGTGAGGAATTATCTTAGTGGAGTTAAGTTTTTGCACGTTGCGCTGGGGCATGAGTTTCCCTCGCTTAAGGAATTCGCAATTAGGGTCACCCTGCGCGGTATCGACAGGATTGCGTTACATCGTCCTGTTAGGGCGCCTTCTGTGACACCACATATTCTTTTCACATTAGTTCAACACTCGTTTTCTCCTGATTCTTCTCCGAAGGAGATCACCTTTTCGTGTGCCTTTTTGTTTGCCTTCTTCTTGTTGGCCCGCATTTCTAATATTGTTCCAGCTTCTGTGCGCTCCTTTGATTCACGCAAACATTTATGTAGGGGGGACATAGTTTCGGCTCCTCATGGTATCACTGTTACGTTTAAAGGCAGAGTTTCACGGTTCAGCGCATGTGCGAGCGATGACTTGAGCGCTGTCAAGATAATTGTTTTTAGACCAATTAGAAGCGCGTTCACAACCCTGGCGGGATACGGCGGTAAATTGTTATAACTTGTTGTCGATAATATGTGATATGACAGGCCAAGCACGACTGCCGCTAGTTGTTGAAGCTATTCCAGCCTTCAAAATAGAGCTTGCCCACGTACAATGGTAACAGCTCTTTGTCCCTTTGATCAAGATTTCTCCCTTGATCAACATGATTTGAAGGCGACACAGCGAAATTGTGCCCGTAAATTGTGTGGTTGACCTATTGATCCGGGAGAAACCTCAAGCTGTGATACTGTTTGGAGCGTTTGATGTTCTTGGAGCCGTTTGAAATCTTTGTGCCTCTGTGTGTGCTAGTTCTTTGGCAACTAGTTAGGTTTTTGTGCTCAGTTTAATTGCAGGATTTCTAAAAGCCGCTTAAAAGAGTGACGTTTAATTTATGAAAGGATCCACGAGTTTTTTAATACGTAATTTGATTGTTTGCTTGCGGTTATCTGCAAGACCTGTAACTTTCTTTATCACGGATGTTCAGATCCAAATTAATTATTCTGAGACTGTTGCCATCTCTTTTGATCATAAAGAAGCTACAGCTTCTGGCGCTGTCGTTTTAACTCCACTTCGTGGTTGTGGTTAAAATAGAAATAGAATTCTTGGAGTTAAAACATTGCACCTCTGTTGTCTTATGGCGAACTACTAGCATCCAACTGATAGATCTCCAGCAGCAATTCGGACAAAGGTTATTGTTTGACCTGCTTGTGATGGTCTGGTTGTAGTTCTTAACGATTTTCCATTTGTTAAATCCGCAACAGTTAAAATACTGGTTCGTAAGACTCAAGGATTCTTCAATCTCGTGAATGTATTGTGTTCTGCTGTCTACCACGACATCTCTTCTGATCATCCATTGATTAAAATGCCGATTTCGGCTGCTAAATCACTTTCAACATTATAAAAATCGAACTAATATTTACAACAGGAAATAAAGACTACCAAAAGTGGAAAGCGAAGAGCGGATGTGCAATATTAGGGCGCGATTTCAACGGATTTTCCCACCATAAGCTCAGTTCGAATTTAGTGTCGACCCGTACAATTTATTTTTGAGCCGTTCCGCTCGCGCATGCGCTTCTCCGTGAACAGCGGACTTTAAGTGGTCGAAAACTAATCAGACCGGGTCGCGTCATTTGTAATTGCCCCTTGTTGAAATTCCCAATTCGCCATTATGCCCAGTCACTATGTGTCACCGTATGTGTGCACTCATTCCTGCACGTTCCAGTATGCCTGCCTTCGTTTTTCCATCCTCGGACGGGTCTCTTTCTCCTATCACTAAAAGTGTTTTTGTTCGGGTTTTTCGCAGGCGTTTATCGTTAGCTGGTGTTTCTCTGGCTCACACTTATCGAGGGCACTCTTTTCGTAGGGGTGGAGCGAATTGGGCATTTCAGTGTGGGGTACCGGGTGAACTTATTCAAGTGTTTAAGGACTGGTCATCCGAGGCGTATACGAGTTATTTGGATTTTGCCTTGCCAGCAAAATTGCGGGTCGCGCGAACAGTTAGCCAGCCATTAACTCACCCTCATTAATTAGTGTTTCTCGCTTATTCAGGACACACAGTTTGTTTGGGGGTTTGGTGGGCAGAGAGTTTTATTTCAGTTGATCTCTCGGGTTGTTATTTCTATTATTAATAAAACTCTCTCCATACCAAACAAAATGTGTGTCCTGACTTCTTGGTTCGCGGGAGATATTTCAGGGAATTGGGTTATTTTGGGAAGCACCTCAAAATTTTTAATTCCCCTTATCGGGATCATTGTTTCGGTTGTTGGCATGTTGGTTGATGTCTTTCATCGTGTCGGGTTACGTTACAGTTAGGGTCTTATTTCAACACGTGTTTATCGGTATATTGTATTGTGCAACAGGGTACAGAGTCCATTCTTGATTCGCTCGTTCAGTAAATGTACGTGCTGTTGTATCTAACGTAATTAGCTGCAGTGATTCGTTTTCTTTCCCATCCCTCCCACCCTTATGGTGGGCAGAGAGTTTTATTTCAGTTGATATCTCGGGTTGTTATTTCTATTATTAATAAAACTCTCTCCATGCCAAACAAAATGTGTGTCCTGACCTTCTTGGTTCGCGGGAGATATTTCAAGGAATTGTTGGTGAAACTGCAGGCTTTGCTGGGCGGATTGTGAGGCGAAGAGGATCCCTTGACGTCTGTGCTGTGTATTCTTCAGCGGTATTACTTGCAAGAACTTCTCCGATAGTTAAGGGCTGCCTTGTGGTCATCGCAGATGTCATTGGATCGGGGGATTTACGCCGGGCTCTTGATGCCATAGGTCTTTTCCTACCAGCATTGGAATTCACACCAAATGTTGTCAAAGTGGTCAGGTTCCTTCCTTGAATTTGCTTAGGAACTCTGTAAGATGGTTTTCGCGGAAGGCTACAGCAATAACATGGGAACACAGCTTTCTAGTCTTGTACCTGAGACACTCTTTGTCGCAGGCAAACATTCCAGAGGCTAACCTCCTCACTGTGTGAGGATTGTTAGAAGACGTGCTTTTAACAAAATGACTCTGGGAATCAAACCTATCCCGAATTGAATCCTTCTCGATGGGCTGTGCTGCTTTTGCTGCAAGTGCTTTTAAGTCCTTTTCGGTAAAAACTCCCTGCAGTACATGTTTGCATACACTGTGCAATTTTTCTGAGCTACTCGGAAGCTGAGCTGCAGCTGAAGACTGATTGCAAACACTGGCTTCATCTGTAGTACAGTCAGCATCAGTTGCATCTTCAATATCGACAACGTCAAAAAGCCTTCGGGAAACAGATTTGCTGTTGATACACACAGCCTGTGACACAACATACTTGATGGGAACTGGTAGTCTTCAAGGATAACATTGTCACTGATTATTTCAAGATTCTCCAGCCTCTCCAATCCCAAATGTCGAGGGGGCGCATGCCGATACTGATACATTTCTTCGTAATTGACTGGGTCAACAATCGGCTTGTCTGGAGAGGCGCGCCTTCCAGGGTTACCATAAAAAAATCCTGCCTGAGACTTCACATACTCTGTTTACTCAGGTCGCACAATGTAAGGACTATGAAGACCAAGAAAAGCTCTTTTTGCGTCATTTTTCTGCTTGTTCACTAGATCCTTTACGTCATCGATAAATGAGCTCATATCCGAGGTTTGAAAATCTTGCCATCTTTTAAGCAAGGCGTTACCGGACTCTGACACGTTATTTGTTTGAGCTTGGTCTTCAAAATCAGCATCTCTGGACACCTTAGCAGTGACATGATGCCAAATATCATGTGACTTGAAGACACGATAGTACTTTGAAAATTGGGGTGGTTTGCCTGTTTCAGCTGATTCCAGAGCGTCCCACTTTGATGTTAAGTTCTCAACACCGCGTTGGTAAGCCTCCTCTGTATCGGCGAAGATAAGTCCACCATTTCCAAAGATGTCAACGACAATGCATTTGTAAGGGACTGCGAAAACCGCAGCTTATGCCAATTTTTTTTTCTTTCTACGTGTGTTTTACAGAGGAAAGACAAAGACCGCTCAAACTCCTGTGCAAGAGCCAGTCTCAGGGATACCTCTGCGTGAGTAGAATATCCCTGCAGATAAACTTGAAGGCCAGGAACTTGGGCTGTCAGTTTCTGGAACAGTGTGAGGTATGTCGTCTTCTCTTTTAATATACAGAGCATCATGGGTCCTATCATGAGTGGACAGGAAGGAGGGTCGGAACGCTTGGTGAACACTGTGGTGTTCTTGTAGGTAGTCATGAGAACAAAAAATGGGCCAAGTTGAAAGGTTACGTCCACGTAAAGTAAGGACTTATGACCAACAACGTCATGACAACAAAAGTTCGCCAGATCATCTACTTGATCATCGGAAAACAGGACCACCTTCGGGCAGTCATCATCGAGACTGTAGCATCTTATAAACTTATCTGCACCACTGCACCGATTCCATCTTCATTTCCTGTGTGATGTCTAGAATAGGATCAACTACTTTTTCGTCTGCGATGGCCTTGAAGTAGCTGGCCTGTCTTCCCCGCGTGGTAGGGCCCCCTTTGAATTGCAAAACTCTAGCCCTCCAACGTCGTGCAGAGCCCTTTTTAATCCACAATGTTCCTTTCCAACAGCCTCCTTCAACTTACTGATGGTGCTTCTGTAGGTTCGCAAGTACGGAATGGAACACTTATTGAAGTTTCCATGGGGCTTAACACTTAAAGGATGTTCTTCGGTACCTTCAAAATGGTACTTCACGAAAACGAGATTTTGATGTTGACCATCAGGATGTTTACGACAGTCTTACGAAGACTCCTATCGCTTTTGTTGATGTATGGTCTCCGGTATACTTGATAACAGCCGTCTAACTTGTCATCTACTTTCGTCACATTACACGCTTTTACGTCAGCTGTAACCTTGACAAGATACCATTTTGATCGTGTTTTTTTCTGCTCCCACGCACAAAGATCACCTGATAAACGATCTTCAGGGTCATCCAAGGAATCGAGATGCACAACGAAAGAAACATTGTTTTGGACACCTACTGGATTGCGTGACGCAATAAGAGAGCTGTGTGTCTTCGGGGCATTGAAAAGAAGCTTCAGAGGTCTTCAGAACTGCGTCGTTCTCAGCACATGTCAACACATCAGACGGCACAATGGGGAGGTCTCGGCGGCCTTTGTAGAAGGTCACTTTGTGTGATTGTAGGTCTTTGGAAAGGTCGCTAGTCGGATGACAGAGATTAAAGAAAGAAATGTGACTATTACTTTAGTTGCTGGTGAAAACAACATTTTACCTAATAAAAAGTTATTTACATTGTAAAATGACATTAAAAAACATATAAGAACTCTTTCTATTTTGCTTACAGTGCGGTTCACAATTTTTAAGGACGGTTTTCGAATTTCAATTGAAATTTCCTAAGTTTCCAAGGAACTTTGCAATTTAATTACGCAGATGTCCGAAATTGATCGTGAAATTGAGAACAAAGGGATGTGCGGTGAAGTTCGCGAGTTGCAAAGTTGGTTTTGAAATTAAATGACAGAATCACAGTTTTATTTTATCTTAGTCTTCCATTATGACAGACTTGTCGAACCGGATGGAGCCCTTCAAGGGCACAATCGACACAAAAAACTTAAAACTTAAGTAATAAAATAACTGTTCTTGAAAGAATTACCGAGATTCTGGGTAAAGGTACTTTCGAGAACTAGACAAGTTAGTGGATGAGCAAAAGAAAATAGCTTTTCTTTAGGATAAAATTTGGCAAAAATCCCATGGATCGTGAAATTATTTGAAAGGAGGTACAGGTGGCAAAAGAAAAAATTTTCATTGGGATTTTCTGGTCAGACTTCCATGGATTTTTGCATTTTTCTATGGCCTGTTTGACTGGTCAATGGAAGGCTCAAAAGGTTGACTAGAAACTATTATTTCCAAATCTTTGTTTTAATTGTACATATTTCTCCCAGGTTAGACTTTCTGTAGGTTTAATAATTAAAATAAAATTTGCACCAAGTACAAATAATAGGCCACTTCAGTGTGAGCTTAGAGAAATATACAAAGTTAAATATAACGTCAATGGTATATTAAACTACTGTACAGCGCCGCAAATGATCCCGAGACCGCAAATGACCCCCGACCGCAAATGATCCCCAAATTGGACCGCAAATGATCCCAGAACCGCAAATGATCCCCACAGCGGACCGCAAATGATCCCGCTAAATAACAGGAATGGAGTGGACAATAGAACGGCGATGACAGAAGGCATGAACTCTTTAGGGAATGGCGTGGACGGAGGCATGGCGAGGTCTACGGAATAATGTAAATACTGGAGCTTTTGTCTTCCCTATTCCTCAAAGCACGTTTTAACCCCATAATTCATGACTTAGCTATTTTATTTCGAGACAAAAAAAAAGGTTACGATGTAATGTAGTCCTTTAAATTCGCAATTGTTTTTGTACCTTTGGTTTAGCATGCAGGTTGTAAATATACGTGGTTTAATTTCTGTATTTTCTTTACGATCTGTTAACAGAATCACAGAATGCTTTCTTATACATGTACAAGTAGTACGAGAAAATTCGCAACCGTTCATGTTAACTGATTTTACCAGCCAGCTAAAATATATATATATATATATATTTCTTTATCGCGAGCGGGTTAACGTTTCCTTTCTAGAGCAATACTCAGTAGAAAAATCAATGGTTCACTTCAACACTCAAATTTGCAATGTTTCTTAAGTGGCTATAACCAACTCGATGCAAAAAGTTATGCACGTTTGACAGGTTGCGTGACAACTCAAACACTCTACCCCGGTTTTCTTATCACTTTCATTTTTCTGGTCTTTGTCACCTCCACCAGCATTAACGCCACCAAAAAAAACCAATGAAAGGACGCGAGAAATCAAATTGAAGACCAGTTTAGTAGTCATTGCTACAAGCGCAATCGCAAGCAAACGGGACATTTTTGGTAAACATAATCATGTTTGCCTTCTATGCCATTGTGTTCTAGGGCCTTTAAAATGTTTTTTATGCCAAGAGCGGCGCCTTAAATCAATCTACACGCAAGAAAGACGGCATAGTTTAAAATCTGGACTGGGCTCTGCACTAGACTCTGGACCTCTGTACTGGACTCTGGACCCTGGACTCTGAGATGTATATGATATACGATCGAAACATCTTCGGCTCTTTTTCGGAAACCTTCGGAAATCGTCGGCAAACTTCAGAATTCTTCGGAAAATCACAGAATCTTCATCTATTTTCTTCCATTTTGTTGAATGAACCATAAATGAAAGAATCGCTCGACCTTCTCGTGATGTTTTGAGAATTTTCCATGGCTCCATGTCAATGAACTTTTGGCCTTTTTAAGCTGCAATCCGTATGCTGCTGTACCACACGTAGAGTATGGTGTGACAACAAACTGGCCACAAACAAACTGCTTGATCATCGATGTGAACTTCGAAAAGCTTGGAAGAATTCCGAGGCAATTCAGGTAAAATTGATCCAGTTTTGCTCGAAGGCTGTTCTATGGTCTATTTTTGAATACGCCTTGGGTTTAAAATGCTTTCAGTTGTAATGTAGGTAAATCAAAATGTCTTTGAATAGACCGAGTCATATTAAGTCAAATTGTGAATGTTGCAGTTTTTGTGAACTTTGTCTAGGTTTTTCCATAGCCATATGAAGAGTGCCGACAAATTTAATTACAGTTACTTTTAGACCAGACCTTGATCTATTGTCTCATTAGAGAATGAGCTGTAGGTCAGGTCCCACTTTTAAGAAATCTTATCAATGGCGTTCGTAATGTCTTTAGGTCGGTATACTAAAAAAATTCCAACAAAATTCCTACGAGACAGAACAAGTCATTTAAGCAATGAAAATAATAAACATGGCCTGTTTAAGGTGTCGAGTAAATATAAGCTGCTTTTGTCAACTCTGTGTTGATTCATGCTATCGCGAGTTTAATGTGAAAATCGCGGGTCCGGTCGAAGGATTTCCTTGTTCACAGGTCGCATCGCAACTATCGGCCTAAAACAAGTAGAAAATCAAATGAAGCCAAACAAATGCGATTTTTGTACTTTGATTATCATGCTATACTTCTGCACAGAAAATGAAAGAAATCTATTTTCCATCGAAAATTGACCGGTCGGTTTTTACACGGAATGCCTCTTAAGTTTTCACGTCACTCATGACAGAGAAAACTCGTCTTGGGTCATAATACGTTAATAAGTTTTCTCCGGCAGTTTTTGAAGAGTTAAGTTCTCACGTCACTCATTACGAAGAAAACTCGTCTTGGGTCGTACAAGGCGTAAACGTGCAAAATCTTCATATAAGCGACGATATCAGTTGTGCCTGGCAACTTTTGAAAAATGGAGTTATCCAGTGACTCATAATGATGAAAATTGGTTTTGTGTCGTACCAGGGCTAAACTTGAAGAATGCACTAAGAACATTAAAATCATCGTGAAACAGATATGACTTCTCTCAGGCACTTTCTGAAAAATTCAGTTCCCCCATCCTCATAACGGAGAATACTGGCTGTGCATTTAACAAGACTGAAACTCGGAAAATGTACAGGAGTCATCAAAATCATCGGAAAACAGGAGGTATGAGTTCTTTCCGTGACCTTCTTAAAAGGTGAGTTCTCCAACACTCATGACGGAGAACACTGGTTGGGCGTCGTACAAGACTCAAACGTGCAGAATGTACAAAACACATAAGAGTCATCGTAAAACAGGAAGTATGAAATGTCTCTGGCTGTTTCTCAAAAGTTGATTCTCGCGTCACTCATGACGGAGAATACTGGTTGGGCGTCGTACAAGATTCCAAGTTCCGGAATGTCCAAAAGACATGAGTTATCGCAAAACAGGAGGTATAAGTTGTCTTCGGCACTTTCTGAAAAGTTGAGTTCTTACGTCACTTATCATGGAGAAAAATCGTCTTGCGTCGTATAGGATTGCAGACTGCAGAATGTACTGCCGATATCGAAATCCTCATACAACAGGCGATTTCAGCTGTGCCTGGCTACTTTTGAAAAATCGAGTTATCCAGTGACTCGTAATGAAGATAATTCGTTTTGCGCCGTACCAAGCTAAATCTTAAAGAATATGCTAATTCCATTAAAATTAACGTAAAAAAAAGAAATTTGACTTATCTCCAGGACTTTCTCAAAAATTGGGTTCTCACGTCAGTCATAACATAGAATACTGGTTGTGCGTCGTACAAGACTGAAACTTACAGAATGCACAAAAGACACCAAAATCATCGTAAAACAGGAAGTAGGAGTTGTTTCCGGCACTTTCTTAATTGATAAGTTCTCACGTCACTGATGACGGGCAATACTGGTTGGGCGTCGTACAAGAGTCAAACTTGCAGAATGTAAAAAACACATCAGTCATTGTAAAACACGAAGTATCAAATGTCTCCAGCGCATTCTTAAAAGTTGATTCTCGCGTCACTCATAACGGAGAATACTGGTTGGGCGTCGTACAACATTCAAACTTGCAGAATGTATGAAATGTCATAACAGAGGATACTGGTTGTGCGTCCTACAAGACTCAAACTTATAGAATGCACAAAAGACATAAAAACTATCGTAAAACAGGAAGTATGTGCTGTCCCCGACAATTTCTGAAAAAAAAAAAGAACTTGACACGTCACTCATAACGGAGAAGGCTGGTTCGGCGTCGTACAAGACTCAAACCTGCAGAATGTGCAACAGTCAGCAAAGTCATCGCAAAACAGGAGGTAGGAGTTCTTTCTGGGCTTTCTTAAAAGATGAGTTCTCATGTCACTTATGACAGAGAATACTGGTTGGGCGTCGTACAAGGCTCAAACTTGTAAAATGTACAAGAGACATAAAAGTCATCGTAAAACAGGAAGTATGAGTTGTTTTCAGGACCTTCTGAAAAGCTGAGCATTCACCTCACTCATAACAGAGAATACTAGTTGGGCGTCGTACGAGACTCAAACTTGGAGAATGTACAAAAGACATGATTCATCGTAAAACAGGAGCTATGAGTTGTCTCTGGCACTTTCTGAAAAGTTAAGTTCTCACGTCACTCATGATAGAGAAAACTCGTCTTGCGTCGTACAGGGCGTAACCTTACAGAATGTACTGCCGATATCGAAATCCTCAAAAAACCGGCGATTTAAGCTGTGCCTGGCAACTTTTGAAAAATCGAGTTATCCAGTGACCCATAATGAAGAGAATTCGTTTTGCATTGTACCAGGCTGATACTTGAAGGACCTACAAGGGGCATTAAAATCATCGTGAAAAAGGAGGTATGACTTGTCTCCAGCACTTTCTCAAAAAATGGTTTCTCCCATTACTCATAACGGAGAACAGAGGTTGTGCACCCTACAAGAATTAAGCTTGCAGAATGTACAGGAGTCCAAAAAATTATCGTAAACCACGAGGTATGAGTTGTCTCCGGCACTTTCTGCAAAGGTGAATTGTTAGGTCACTCATAACGGATAATACTAATAGGGCCTACTGCAAGACTCCAACTTGCAGAATGTACAAAAGACACAAACGTTATCGTAAAACAGGAGGTATGACTTGTCTCCGGAGTGATCGAAAACATCGTAAACAGGAGATATAAGTTGTCCCTAGCACTTTCTTAAAAGTTGACTTCTCACGTCACTCATAATGAAGAAAACTGGTTGGGCATCGTACAAGACTCAAACTTCCAGAATGTACAAGATACATAAAAGTCATTGTAAACCACGACGTATGAGTTGTCTCGGGCTCTTTGTGAAAAGTTGAGTTGTCACGTTACTCGTAACGGAGAATACTGGTTGGGCGTCGTACAAGACTCAAACGTACAGAATGTACAAAAGACATCTCATTGTAAAACGGGAAGTATGAAATGTCTCTGGCACTTTCTCAAAAGTTGATTCTCGCGTCACTCATAACGGAGATACTGGTTAGGCGTCGTACAAGATTCAAACTTGCAGAGTTTGAAGGAGAGGTAGGTATAAAAGAGGAGGTATAAGTTGTCTTTGGCACTTTCGGCAAAGTTGAGTTCTCGCGTCACTTATCATGGAGAAAACTCGTCTTGCGTCATATAGGGCGTAACCTTGCAGAATGTACTGGCGATATCGAAATCCTCAAAAAACCAGCGATTTAAGCTCCGCCTAGCAACTTGTGAAAAATCCAGTTATCCAGTGACTCGTACTAAAGATAATTCGTTTTTCGTCGTACCAAGCTAAACCTTAAAAAACATGCTAATTGCATTAAAATCAAGGTAAAAAAGGAAATTTTATTTATCTCCAGGACTTTCTCAAAAATTGGGTTCTCCCGTCAGTCACAACGGAGAATACTGGTTGTGCGTCGTACAAGACTGAAACTTGCAGAATGCACAAAAGACATCAAAATCATCGTACATGATGGACAATACTGGTTAGTCGTCGTACAAGACTTAAACTTGCAGAATGCACTAAAGACAAAAATTATCGTAAAACACGAAGTATGAGTTGTCTGCGACAATTTGTTAAAAAAATGATTTCCCACGTTACTTATAACGGAGAATACTTGTTGGGCGTCGTACAAGACTCAAACTTGCAGAATGTACTGTGGCACTTTCTCAAAAGTTCATTCTAGCGTCACTCGTAACGTAAAATACTGGTTGGGCGTTGTAGACGACTCAAACTTCGAGAATGTACAAGAGACATAAAAGTCGTCGCAAGACAGGAAGTATGAGTTGTTTTCAAGACTTTCTGAAAAATTGAGTATTCACTTCACTTATAACAGAGAATACTAGTTGGGCTTCGTACAAGACTCAAACTTGGAGAATGTACAAAACACATGACTCATTGTAAAACAGGAGCTATGAGTTGTCTCTGGCACTTTCTGAGAAGTTGAATTCTGACGTCACTCATGATAGAGAAAACTCGTCTTGCGTCGTACAGGGCTTAACCGTACAGAATGTACTGCCGATATCGAAATCCTCAAAAAACCAGCGATTTAAGCTCTGCCTAGCAACTTGTGAAAAATCGAGTTATCCAGTGACTCATAATGAAAAGAATTCGTTTTGTATCGTACAAGGCTAATACGTGAAGAATGTACTAAGGGCATGAAAATTATCGTGAAAAAGGAGGTATGACTTATCTCCGGCACTTTCTAAAAAAATAAGTTCTCCTGTTAGTCAAAACGGAGAACACTAGGTGTGCGTCATGCGAGACTCTACCTTGCAGAATTTACAGGAATCATAAATTTTATCGTAAACCACGAGGTATGAGTTGTCTTCAGCACTTTCTGAAAAGTTGAGTTCTCACGTCACTCATAACGGAGAATACTGGTTGGGCGTCGTACATGAATCAAACTTGCAGAATGTACAAAGGACATAAGAGCGATCGTAAACCAGGAGATATAATTTGGATCCGGCACTTTTTGAAGAGTTAAGTTCTCACGTCACTAATGACGGAGAAAACTCGTCTTGGGTCGTACAGGGCGTAAACTTGCAGAACGACTTCCGATATCGAAATCCTCATATAAGCGGCGATTTCAGCTGTGCCTGGCAACTTTTGAACAATCGAGTTATCAGTGACTCATAATGAAGAAAACTGGTTTTGTGTCGTACCAGACTGAAACTTGAAAAATGCACTAAGCACATTAAAATCATTGTGAAACAGAAGATATCACTTGGCTTATTCACTTTCTGAAAAATTCAGTCCCCCTGTCACTCATAATGGAAAACACTGGTTGTAAGTCCAGCAAGACTTAAACGTGGAAAATGCACAGGAGTCATTAAAATCATCGTAAAACATGAGGTAGAAGTTGTTTCTGGCACCTTCTTGAAAGATGAGTTCTCACGTCACTCGCAACGAAGTATACTGGTTGGGGGTCGTACAAGACTCAAACGAGCAGAATGTACAAAAGACATGAGCCATCGTATAAATGGAAGTATGAAATGTCTCTAGTACTTTGTCAAAAGTTGATTCTCGCGTAACTCATAACAGAGACTACTTCTTGGGCGTCTTACAAGATTCAAACTTGCAGAATATACAAAAGGCATCAAATTCATCGTAAAACAGGAGGTATGAGTTGTCTCCGGCACTTTCTGAAAAGGGGAGCTTTCACGTCATTTCACGTCACTCATAACGGAGAATACTGGTTGGGCGCCGTACAAGACTCAAACTTGCAGAATGTACAAAGGACATAAGAGATCGTAAAACAGGAGGTATGAGTTGTCTCCGGCACTTACTCAAAAGTTGATTCTCGCGTCACTCATAACGGAGGACACTGGTTGGGCGTCGTACAAGATTAAAACTTGCAGAATGTACAAAAGATATAAAAGTCATCGTAAAACTGTACGTATGAGTTGTTTCTGGCACTTTCTAAAAAGTTGAGTTCTCACGTCACTTATGATAGAGAAAACTCGTCTTGCGTCGTAAAGGGTGTAACCTTACACAATGTAGTGGCGATATCGAAATCCTCCAAAAAAGGCGATTAAAGCTGTGCCTGGCAACTTTTGAAAAGAATTCGTTTTCCATCGTACAAGGCTGATACGTGAAGAATGTACTAAGGGCATTAAAATCATAAAAAAAAAGGACATATGACTTGTCTCCGGCATCTTCTCAAAAAAATTAAGTTCTCCTGTTAAACATAACGGAGAACACTGGATGTGCGTCGTACAAGACGTAAGCTTGCAGAATGTACAGGAGTCATAAAAGCTATCGTAAACCACGAGGTATGAGTTGTCTCCAGCACCTTCTGAAAATTTAAGTTCTCACGTCACTCATCACGGGGAATACTGGTTGGGCGTCGTACAAGACTAAACTTCCAGAATGTAGAACATACATAATAAAATTCATCGTAAAACACGAGGTATGAAATGTCTCTGGCAGTTTCTAAAAAGTTGAGTTCTCACCTTACTCATAACGGAGAATACTGGTTGGGCGTCGTACATGACTCAAACTTGCAGAATGTACAAAGGACATAACAGCAATCGTAAACCAGGACGTATACGTTGCATCCGGCACTTTTTGAAGAGCTATGTTCTGACGTCACTAATGACGGAGAAAACTCGTCTTGAGTCAAACAGGACGTAAACTTGCAGAACAACTTCCGATATCGAAATCCTCTTATAAGCGGCGATTTCAGCTGTGCCTGGCAACTTTGGAAAAATAGAGTAATCCAGTGACTCATAATGTAGAAAATTGGGTTTGTGTCATACCAGGCTGAAACTTGAAGAATATGCTAATTGCATTAAAATTGACATAAAAAAGGAAATATGACTTATCTCCAGGACTTTCTCAAAAGTTGGGTTCTCCCATTAATCATAACGGAGAATACTGCTTATGCGTCTTAAAAGACTCAAATTTACAGAATGCCCAAAAGACATGAAAACCATCATAAAACAGGGGGTAGGAGTTGTTTCCGGCACTTTCTTAATTGATAAGTTCTCACGTCACTCATGACAGACAGTACTGGTTGGACGTCGTATAAGACTCAAACTTACAGAATGCGCAAAAGACGTAAAAATTATCCTAAAACAGGAAGCATTAGTTCTCTCCGACAATTTCTGAAAAAATGACTTCCCACGTCACTCATAACGAAGAATACTGCTTGGGCGTCGCACAAGACTGAAACTTGCAGAATGGACAAGAGTCAATCAAGGTCATCGCAAACCAGGAGGTATGAGTTGTTTTTGGCACTTTCTTCAAAATTGGGTTCTCGGGTCAGTCTAAACGAAAAATACTGGTTGTGTGTCCTACAAGACTGAAACTTACAGAATGCACAAAAGACATCAAAATCATCGTAAAACAGGAAGTAGGAGTTGTTTCCGGCACTTTCTTAATTAATAAGTTCCCACGTCACTGATGACGGGCAATACTGGTTGGGGGTCGTACAAGAGTCAAACATGCAGAATGCACAAAACACATGAGTCATTGTAAAACAAGAAGTATGAAATGTCCCCAGCGCATTCTCAAAAGTTGTTTCTCGCATTACTCATAACGGAGAATACTGGTTGGGCGTCGTACAACATTCAAACTTGCAGAATGTATGAAATGTCATAACAGAGAATACTGGTTGTGCGTCTTACAAGACTCAAACTTAAAGAATGCACAAAAGACAAAAATTATCGTAAAACAGGAAGTATGTGCTGTCTCCAACAATTTCTGAAAAAAAGAACTTGACACGTCACTCATAACCGAGAAGGCTGGTTCGGCGTCGTACAAGACTCAAACTTGCAGAATGTGCAACAGTCATCACAGTCATCGCAAACCAGGAGGTACGAGTTGTTTCCGGCACTTTCTCCAATATTGGGCTCTCGGGTCAGTAAAAACGAAAAATACTGGGTGTGCATCCTACAACACTTAAACTTGCAGAATGTACATTACCCATCAAAATTATCGCAAAATAGGAGGTAGGAGTTCTTCCTGGGCTTTCTTAAAAGATGAGTTCTCATGTCACTTATGACGGAGAATACTGGTTGGGCGTCGTACAAGGCTCAAACTTGCAAAATGTACAAAAGACATGCGGCATTGTGAAACAGGAAGTATGCAATATTTCCGCCACCTTCTCAAAAGGTGATTCTCGTGTCACTCGTAACGGTGAACACTGGTTGGGCGTCGCACAAGACTCAAACTTAAAAAATGTACAAAAGACATGATTCATCGTAAAACAGGAGCTATGAGTTGTCTCTGGCACTTTCTGAAAAGTTAAGTTCTCACGTCACTCATGATAGAGAGAACTCGTCTTGCGTGGTACAGGGCGTAACCTTACAGAATGTACTGCCGATATCGAAATCCTCAAAAAACCGGCGATTTAAGCTGTGCCTGGCAACTTTTGAAAAATCGAGTTATCCAGTGACTCATAATCTAGAGAATTCGTTTTGCATCGTACCAGGCTGATACTTGAAGGACCTACAAGGGGCATTAAAATCATTGTGAAACAGGAGGTATGACTTGTCTCCGGTACTTTCTCAAAAAATGGTTTCTCCCGTTACTCATAACGGAAAACAGTGGTTGTGCATCCTACAAGAATTACGCTTACAGAATGTACAGGAGTCAAAAAAATTATCGTAAAACACGAGGTATGAGTTGTCTCCGGCACTTTCTGGAAAGGTGAGTTCTTAGGTCACTCATAACGGATAATACTAATAGGGCCTACTGCAAGACTCCAACTTGCAGAATGTACAGACCACACAGACGTTATCGTTAACCAGGAGGTATGACTTGTCTCCGATGTCATTGAAATCATCGTAAAACAGGAGATATAAGTTGTCTCTAGCTCTTTCTTAAACGTTGACTTCTCACGTCACTCATAACGGAGAAAACTGGTTGGGCATCAAGACTCAAACTTCCGGAATAAACAAGGCATAACAGTAATCGTAAAACAGGAGGTATGAGTTGTCTCCGACACTTTCTTCAAAGTTGAGTTCTCAATTGACTAATAACAGGGAATACTGGGTGGGTGTCGTACAACTCTAATACTTGCAGAATGTACAAGATGATTAAAAGTTATTGTAAAACACGACGTATGAGTTGTCTCGTGCTCTTTGTGAAAAGTTGAGCTGTCACGTTACTCATAACGGAGAATAATGGTTGGGCGTCGTACAAGACTCAAACGTGCAGAATGTACAAAAGACATGAGTCATTGTAAAAGGGGAAGTACGAAATGTCTCTGGCACTTTCTCAAAAGTTGGTTCTCGCGTCACCCATAACGGAGAATACTGGTTGGGCGTCGTACAAGATTCAAACTTGCAGAATGTACAAAAGACATAACTGATCGAAAAAGAAGAGGTATAAGTTGTCTTCGGCACTTTCAGAAAAGTTGAGTTCTCGCGTTACTTATCATGGAGAAAACTCGTCTTGCGTCGTATAGGGTGTAACCTTGCAACCTTGCAGAATGTACTGCTGATATCGAAATCCTCATACGACCAGCAATTAAGCTTTGCCTGGCAACTTTTGCAAAATTGAGTTATCCAGTGACTCGTAATAAAGATAACTCGTTTTGCGTCGTACCAAGCTAAAACTGAAGAAAACATGCTAATTGCATTAAAATCAAGGTAAAAAAAGGAAATTTTACTTATCTCCAGGACTTTCTCAAAAATTGGGTTCTCCCGTCAGTCATAACGGAGAATACTGTTTGTGCTTCGTACAAGACTGAAACTTACAGAATGCACAAAAGACATCAAAATCATCGTAGGAGTTGTTTCCGCCACTTTCTTAATTGATAAGTTCTCACGTCACTCATGATGGACAATACTGGTTAGGCGTCGTACAAGACTCAAACTTGCAGAATGTACAAGAGTGATCAAAGTCATTGCAAACCAGGAGGTATGAGTTGTTTCGGGCACTTTCTCCAAAATTGGGCTCTCGGGTCATTCAAAACAAAAAATACTGGTGGTGCGTCCTACAAGACTTAAACTTACAGAATGTACAGGAGTCATCAAAATCATCGCAAAACAGGAGGTAGAAGTTGTTTCGAGCACTTTCTTAAGAGATGAGTTCTCACGTCACTCATGACGGAGAATACTGGTTGTGCGTCGTACAAGGCTCAAACGTACAAAATGGAGAAGAGACATGAGTCATTGTAAAACAGGAAGAATGCAATGGCTCTGGCACTTTGTCAAAAGTTGATTCTAGCGTCACTCATAACGGAGAATACTGATTTGTCGTTGTACAAGATTCAAACTTGGAGAATGTACAAAACACATAAGAGTCATCGTAAGACAGAAGGTATGAGTTGTCTCTGGCACTTTCTAAAAAGTTGAGTTCTCACGTCACTCATGATAGAGAAAACTCGTCCTGGGTCGTACAGGGCGTAAACTTGCAGAACGAATGCCGATATCGAAGTCCTCATATAAGCAGCGATTTATGCTGTGCCTGGCAACTTTTGAAAAATCGAGTTATGAGTGACTCATAATGAAGAAAATTGGTTTTGTGTCGTACCAGGCTGAAACTTAAAAAATGGACTAAGGACAAAAAAATCATCGTGAAACAGGAGGTATATGACTTGCCTCAGGCACTTGCTGAAAAATTCAGTTTCTCTGTCACTTATTACGGAGAATACTGGTGGTAAGTCCAACAAGACTTACACATGCAAAATCTACAGGAGTCATCAAAATGAAAAAATGAAAAATTCAGTTCCCCTGTCACTCATAACGGAAAATACTGGTTGTAAGTCCAACAAGACTTAAACATGCAAAATGTACAGGAGTCATCAAAGTCATGACATAGAAGTTGTTTCCGGCACTTTCTTAAGAGATGGGATCTCACTTCACTCATGACAGAGAATACTGGTTGGGCGTCGTACAAGACTCAACCTTCAAAAATGTTACAAGAGACATAAACGTCGTTGTAAAACAGGAGGCATGAGCTGTCTCTGGCACTTTCTGAAAAGTTGAGTTCTGACATCACTCATAACGGAGAATACTAGTTGGGCGTCGTACGACTCAAACTTGAAGAATGTACAAAAGACGTAAGAGTCATCGTAAAACAGGAGGTACGGCAGGAAGTAGGTCTCTGGCACTTTCTGAAGAGTTGAGTTGTCATGTCACTCATGATAGAGAAAACTCGTCTTGCGTCGTAAAGGGGGTAACCTTACAGATCGTACTGCCGATATCGAAATCCGTAAAAAACTGGCGATTTAAGGTGTGGCTGACAACTTTTGCAAACTCGACTTATCTAGTGACTTATAGTGAAGAAAATTGGTTTTGCGTCATACCATGCAGAAACTTGAAGAATATACTAAGGGCGTTAAAATAATCGTGAAACAGAAGGTATGACTTGTCTCCGGCACTTTCTCCAAAATTAGGTTCTCCCGTCAGTCAAAAGGAAAAATACTAGTTGTACTTCGCAGAAGACCTAAAGTTGCAGAATGTACAGGAGTCATCAAAATCATCCCAAACCAGGAGGTATGACTTGTCTCCGGCACTTTCTTGAAAGGTGAGTTCTCACGTCACTCGAAACGGAGAATACTGGTTGGGCATCGTACAAGACTGAAACTTACAGAATGTAAAAGAGACGTAAAAGTCATCGCAAAGCCAGGAGGTATGAGTTGTCTCCAGCGCTTTCTGAAAAGTTGAGTTCTGGCATCACTCATAAGGGAGAATGCTAGTTGGGCGTCATACAAGACTCAAACTTTGGAGAATGTACAAAACACATAAGAGTCATCGTAAAACAGGAGGCACAAGTTGCCTCTGGCACTTTCTAAAAAGTTGAGTTTTCACGTCACTCATGATAGAGAAAACTCGTCTTGGGTCGTACAGGGCGTAAACTTGCAGAACGACTGCCGATATGGAAATCCTCATATAAGCGGTGCTTTAGGCTGTGCCTGGCAACTTTTGAAAAATCGAGTTATCAGTGACTCATGATGAAGAAAATTGGTTTTATGTCGCACCAGGCTGAAAGTGTAAGAATGCACTAAGGACATTCAAATCATCGTGAAACAGAAGGTATGATTTCGCTCAGGCACTTTCTGAAAAATTCAGTTCCCAACAAGACATAAATATTCAAAATGTACAGGAGTCATCAAAGTCATCGTAAGACAGTAGGTAGAAGTTACTTCTGGCACTTTCTTAAATAATGACTTCTCACGTCACTCATGACGAAGAATAGGGCATAAGAGTCATCGTAAGACAGAAGGTATAAGTTGTCTCCGGCACTTGTTGAAGAGTTAAGTTCTGACGTCAGTCATGATGGAGAAGACTCGTCTTGGGTCGTACAGGGCGTAAACGTGCAGAACGACTGCCGATATCGAAATCCTCGTATAAGCGACGATTTCAGCAGTAGCTGGCAACTTTTAAAAAATCGAGCTATCAGTGACTCATAATGAAGAAAATTGTTTTCTTGTCGTACCAGGCTGAAACTTGAAGAATGCACTAAGGACATTAAAATCATCGTGAAACAGAAGGTATATAACCTGTCTCCGACACTTTCTGAAAAATTCAGTTTCTCTGTCACTTATTACGGAGAATACTGGTGGTAAGTCCAACAAGACTTACACATGCAAAATCTACAGGAGTCATCAAAATCATCGTAAAACATGAGGTAGACGTTGTTTCCGGCACTTTCTTAAGAGATGAGTTCTCACGAGAATACTGGTGGGGCGTCGTACAAAATTCAAACTTTTAAAATGTACAAAAGACATAAAAGTCATCGTAAAACTGGAGGTATGAGCTCTGTGCGGCACTTTTTGCAAAGTTGAGTTCTCACGTCACTCAACATAGAGAAAACTCCTCTTGCGTCGTACAGGGCTAATCTTACAGAATGTTTTGCCGATATCGAAATCCTCATAAAACTGGCGATTTCACCTGTGGCTGCCAATGTTTGCAAAATCGACTTATCTAGAGACTTATAACGAAGAAAAATTGGTTTTGCCGTGGACCACGTAAAAACTTGAAGAATGTACTAAGGGCATTAAAATCATCGTGAAACAGGAGGTATGACTTGGCTCTGGGACTTTCTGAAAAATTCAGTTCCCCCGTCACTCATAACGGAGAATACTGGACACAAACATACAACAAGACACAAACACAGGCACTTTCTGAAAAATTCAGTTTCCCCGTCACTCATAACGGAGAATACTAGTTGAGCGTCCTACAAGATTTAAAATTGCAAAATGTACAGGAGTCATCAAAATCATTGCAGGCCAGGAGGTATGAGTTGTCTTCAGCACTTTCTGAAAAGTTGAATTCTCACGTCACTCATAACGGAGAATACTGGTTGGGCGTCGTACATGACTGAAACTTGCAGAATGTTACAAGAGACAAAAGTCACCGTAAAAATGCAAGTCTGAGTTGTTTTCAGACCTTTCTGAAAAGTTGAGTATTCACGTCACTCATAACAGAGAATACAAATTGGGCGTCGTACAAGTCTCAAACTTTCAGAATGTACAAGAGACATAAATGTCATCGTAAAACAGGAGGTATAAGTTGTCTTCGGCAATTTCTGAAAAATTGAGTTCTGACATCACTCATAACGGGGGATACTAGTTGGGCATCGTACAAGACTCAAACTTGGAGAATGTGCAAAACACGTAAGAGTCATTGTAAGACAGGAGGTATGAGTTGTCTCTGGCACTTTCTAAAAAGTTGAGTTCTCACGTCACTCATGATAGATAATACTCGTCTTGAGTTGTACGGGGCGTAAACTTGCAGAGCGACTGCCGATATCGAAGTCCTCATATAAGCGGCGATTTATGCTGTGCCTGGCAACATTTGGAAAATCGCGTCATCAGTGACTCATAATGAAGAAAATTGGTTTTGTGTCGTATCAAGCTGGAACTTGGAGAATGCACTAAGGACATCAAAATCATCGTGAAACAGAAGGTATGACTTGGCTCTGGGACTTTCTGAAAAATTCAGTTCCCCCGTCACTCATAACGGAGAATACTGGACACAAACATACAACAAGACACAAACATACAAACTGTGCAGGAGTCATCAAAATCATCCTAAAAATGGAGGAAGAAGTTATTTCCGAGACTTTCTTAAATGATGAGTTTTCACGTCACTCATAACGGAGAATAATGGTTGGGAGTCGTACAAGACTCAAAGTTGCAGAATGTACAAAGGACATAAGAGTGATCGTAAAACAGGAGGAATAAGTTGTCTCCCGCACTCTTTAGAAGAGTTAAGTTCTCACGTCACTTATGACGGAGAAAACTCGTCTTAAGTCGTACAGGGGGCAAACTTGCAGAACGACTGCCGATATCGAAATCCTCATATAAGTGACGAATTCAGCTGTGCCTGGCAACTTTTGAAAAATCGAGTTATCAGTGACTCATAATATAGAAAATTGCTTTTCTGTCGTACCATGCTGAAACTTGAATAATGCATAAAGGACATTATTATCATCGTGAAACAGAAGGTATATGACTTGTCGCAGGCACTTCCTGAAAAATTCAGTTCCCCGTCCCTCATAACGGAGAATACTGGTTGTAAGTCCAACAAAACTTAAAGATGCAAAATGTACAGGAGTCATCAAAATCATCGTAAAACATGAGGTAAAAGTTCTTTCCGGCACCTTCTTAAGAGATGAGTTCTCACCACCCATAACGGAGAATACTGGTTGGGCGTCGTACAAGACTCAAACTTGCAGAATGTACAAAAACATGAGTGATCGTAAAAAAGGAAGTATGAAATGTCTCTGGCACTTTCTCAAAAGTTAATTCTTTCGTCAATCATAACGGAGAATACTGGTTGGGCGTCGTACAATACTTAAACTTCCAGAATGTTACAAGACACATAAGGTCATCGTATAACAGGAAGTATGAGTTGTTTTCAGCACTTTCTGAAAAGTTGAGTATTCACCTCACTCATAACAGAGAATACAAATTGGGCGTCGTACAAGTCTCAAACTTGCAGAATGTACAAGAGACATCAATGTCATCGTAAAACAGGAGGTATTTGTCCCCGTCAGTTACTGAAGAGTTTGAGTAAGACAGGAGGTATGAGTTGTCTCTGGCACTTGAGTTCTCACGTCACTCATGATAGAGAATACTCGTCTTGGGTTGTACGGGGCGTAAACTTGCAGAGCGACTGCCGATATCGAAATCCTCATATAAGTGGCGATTTATGCTGTGGCTGGCAACATTTGGAAAATTGAGTTATCCAGTGACCCATAATGAAGAGAATTCGTTTTTGCATCGTACCAGGCTGATACTTGAAGGACCTACAAGGGGCATTAAAATCATCGTGAAAAAGGAGGTATGACTTGTCTCCGGCACTTTCTCAAAAAATAATTTCTCCCGTTACTCATAACGGAGAACAGTGGTTGTGCACCCTACAAGAATTAAGCTTGCAGAATGTACAGGAGTCAAAAAAATTATCGTAACCAAATTGGGCGTCGTACAAGTCTCAAACTTGCAGAATGTACAAGAGACATAAATGTCATCGTAAAACAGGAGGTATAAGTTGTCTTCGGCAATTTCTGAAAAACTGAGGTCTGACATCACTCATAACGGAGAATACTAGTTGGGCATCGTGCAAGACTCAAACTTGGAGAATGTGCAAAACACGTAAGAGTCATCATCGTAAAAGAGGAGGTATTTGTCCTCGGCAGTTACTGAAAAGTTTGAGTAAGACAGGAGGTATGAGTTGTCTCTGGCACTTTCTAAAAAGTTCAGTTCTCACGTCACTCATGATAGAGAATACTCGTCTTGGGTTGTACGGGGCGTAAACTTGCAGAGCAACTGCTGAAAGTTTAAGTCTTGCGCTTTATGCTGTGCCTGGCAATTTTTGAAAAATCGAGTTATGAGTGACTCATAATGAAGAAAATTGGTTTTTTGTCGTACCAGGCTGAAACTTGAAGAATGCACTAAGACCCACTAAGGACATTCAAATCATGGTGAAACAGAAGTTGATCACGCAATAAGGACAACAATCGTACGTATGTGGGCCGTCGAGGGGCAGCTACATATATTTTCCATTTGGGCAAATACAACTGCCCAAATAAATGCCCAAATGGTAAAGTTCCGGTAAGAGAAACTAAGGGAAAATAAAAGTGAAAATAAAAAAATTAGCTTTTCACTAGGAATCTTGAGTGTTCTGGTAGTAGGGATTAGCATATTAATAAGTTATCAACGCAGTCTTTGCTATTCGCAGAGGAAACTGGAGCAGGACATTTAGCGGAGAACGAACATAATTTTTGTAACAGTCTGATTTCCAGCGACCTAACATTTGAATCTCGTAGTCAGCAAGACCAGCCAAAGAAGCAGATGTGGCGCCACCGATCCTGAAGCTGTGTCTGCTATAAGCTGTAGGATCTACACCAATGAGTGGCTCTAACAGGAAGACGCTCCCTGTGAGACGCTCTAACAGGAAGAGCGGCGAATCTTCGGACATATTAGGGCGGCTCCGTTGAAGAGCAAGGTTAGATTTCATTGCGCAGGCTGGGCAGACTGGATGGTTTGTGTGAGACATAAAGGGTCACTCCCTCGCGTCGTTGGTCAGTTTTCGACTGGTTTATGTGCACCATCCAGTAGTGCTGACCGTCTAGAGACTGCTGAGAAGTGACGTCACCGAGTGCCAGATTGCGTGAGGAGTCAAAGCGCTCCTTGTTGCGTAACGTAAACTCTCCGGCGCGTAATAACAAGAAATGACCACAGTAGACAATATCGTCGTTAGAGCGGAAGTTCACGAAGGGATGAAGTTTGCAGAGAAGATCAAAGGTAATCGGCATTTTCCGTTTTGGTGGAGCGAAATGATTCCGTTCAATACCGCGCAGAGTTTGCTTTTAAGTCGGAGTCCCGGAGTCAAGGGGTTTTCGTAACCATTAGAAACATGAAGAGAGCGAACACCGGCCAGGTAAACATTAATGGACTGAGGCTTTATCCGTGCTGCCAGGGAGATGACGAACAAGATTAACGTGTCTTCGGACGCCGGTAAGGGAGTAAGATCGTAACTATCACAGAAGCTGAGGAACTGTCGTTGGGCAGCGCTGTAAGTCCGATGAGTAGAGTCCGCGAGACCAGAGCGAAAGTACTCTTTTGCATTTACATGAAGTTGGTCAAGGGAACACGCGCCACGAACGTCGGATGCTTGCTGGCCGTCGGACAAAGGCGGTGAAAGTTGGTTACCTGCAAACGAGAGAGGCAGTCAGCAAAGCAATTGGTCACACCTGGGATGTGTACAGCACGTAACATGATGTCGCGTGAAGTGCAGACATAGAACAAATAACGCAACATAGACATGATATGTGTGTAACGACTGCTACCAGAGGAGAGGATGTGTACAACTAACTGATTGTCACAGTGAAATAACACGTTCCGAGAAGCAAGTGAAGGTGCCCATGTGGACACCGCTGCCGTAATACCGTAAAGTTCCTTAAACGTAATGGACCTGGACAGGGGAATGCGATGATCCGTAAACGAACAAGAAAACCATTCACCAGCGAAATAGGCGCTGCGTGGCTGGCGTCCGTGAAAAGTTCCAAAGAAGAACTTGACAGCCATTCGTCCTCGTGGAAGAAACTACGACCGTTCCACGAGGTAAGAAAGGTCTGCCACCAGTGAAAATCCTTACGAAAGGCGACGGTTAGGCGGATGCGATGAGAAGGGTGTGTGACCTTGGTGAGTAAGTCGATCATGCAGCGAAGAAAGGTTCTTCCCGGGCGGCTTACAAAACAAATAGATTGAAGCTTTCCAATTAGTGACTGCAATTGGTGCTTAGTACAATGTTTACGGGACGGCCATTTATCCAACATGTGTAAAGTTTCAGTTAGTCGAGCTTGGTCAATGCGTGATTCCTGAGCAATTGAGTCAAATTTGATTCTAAGAAGGATCAAGTTCGTGTTCGGTTGAACTGTTTTTTCCGGGTTGGTTTTGAAACCAAGCTCATTGCACATTTTCAGCATAGGATCAAGCGAATTCTGGCAGTGTGGAGCAGGAGAAAGCGGGCCGCAAGTCCAGAAATCGTCAATGAGAAGATAGTTAGGGGACGCCCCTTTAGACGACATGACAAACTTGAGCCCGTCGAAGAATTTAAGAAAGAGAGCGGGCGAACTCCGAAGACCAAAAGGAAGAAAAGTGTCAAAGAAATAGCCAGTAACAACAGTACTGTCATTCTCCACGGGCCATGTGGATCCGAGCAGTTCCCAGTCCCCGTCATGAACAAGGACGTGGCGAAAAGCGTCAGAGAGGTCCAGTTTACTCATAAGAGCACCGGGGCCGAAGTGCTTAAGTAGTGTTATTGCGCAGTCGAGCGAATCATAATTGCACGAAAACAAGTCCTTAGGAATTCCATCGTTAATCGAAAGGCCGGCTGGCCACGATAAGTCATGTATTATACGCCACTTGACTGGCGGTGAGTGCTTCTTGGGGATCGCACCCAAAGGTGAACCAGTGAAATGTTGAAAGGGCGGAGCAAGAAACGGTTCAACGTTACGGTTTAAATCAAGTTCACGTTCAATCTCGAGGGCCACGGGCCCGGGATGAGTTCTCGCCGATAAATGATTGTCGTATGTTTGAAAAGCGCGGGTTGCAGGTTGATAGCCAACGCGTACTCCAAAATCAATGTCACGTAATAAACCGACAAGCTTTGCACACGTGGGCTCGCTTGCAGGCCTCTCCGAGGTTACACCACTTTCGTTGATAAAGGTTGCAGCCTTCCTGGCCTGCGGCTGTGAACCACTTCTGCAATTTCCAAGTGTCGGTCGCCGACGTGCCGTTGACCGAGGGCTGCGATGGACCGCTCGCCGCCTCTTGTGGTTTCTCTTGCGCGAGAAAGGGACAATCCCGCACTAGATGGTCGAAGGACTTGCAACGGGTACATTGCTTCGGATGGAGGCGAAGGGCGGAAGCTTCGAGGACGGTTGTATACAAGGTTGTATCCAAGACGTCAAGGCGAGCTTGAGCATCCTTGCGTGAGGCCGCGTGGACGCGCGTTTGTACGTCCAAGCTGGATCTGTTCCCGGTAGGCTGCCAGCTCCAGGTATCGCTCGGGCTGCGTAGAAACAATTTCCATCTCGTACTTGGTCCACTTGCAGCCAGACATCAAACGAGTCAACGAGACGCTTGCGTGGAGGCCTCGCAATAGGGATTAGGTCGCCCAACAGCGTGCGCAACATACCCTCGTCGTTGTGACTGGGTCACAAAACGCTTAAAGAAGATAATACCTCTGAAAAATCCACGTACTCACCATTGATGGCGGATGCGACGAATTTTTCCGGCAGATGGTGAGCTTTGGACGCTTGTTTAACTGGGCCTGAACAGCGACTTGTATCCTCGCGAGTTGTTTTGGGTGCGTTCCCAGCGGAGATTTCATCCATTTGTTTTTTTTCTTGTCGTCTGCTCGTTCGTGAGACTTTCCAACTGCAGGGACAGATTCCGCATCGCGTCAAGAAGCTGCTGCGATTCAAGTTGCTTTTGCGGGCCGCT
Organism: Siderastrea siderea; assembly: GCA_964030785.1. Lineage (NCBI taxonomy): Eukaryota > Metazoa > Cnidaria > Anthozoa > Scleractinia > Rhizangiidae > Siderastrea > Siderastrea siderea. The sequence goes on along the minus strand of OZ034970.1, from coordinate 18,956,859 downwards.
CTCGGCCGAAGATGAAGAAACAGATTTTTTCATGGCATGGCGCTTTCTGAGAATTCGTCGTCAAGAATCTCGTTCTTAACTGGCGGTCCGGCACAGTGCTTGCTCGGGGCAGCGAAGGTATGGTTCTGCTTCGGCGTCTTGCAGCCAGGGCAAAGAGATTTGCGCTTAGAAGGCATAATAAATATGAGACATACAACAACTCACGGAGCAAGCGAACCGACCGATACGACACACGAGGTTACAAAAATGAAATGCGATTCCTAGCTATGTACAATACATGCTCACCATTAACTTGTATTAACTATTACTACCACCTATATGACCTGTCTTAGCACTTTCTGAAAAATTCAGTTCCCCCGTCACTCATAACGGAGAATACTGGTTGTGCGTCCTACAAGACTTAAACTTGCAGAATGTACAGCAGTCATCAACATCATCGCAAGCCAGGAGGTATGAGTTGTCTTCGGTGGTTTCTGAAAAGTTTAGAGTTCTCACGTCACTTATAACGGAAAATACTGCTTGGGCGTCGTACAAGACTCAAACTTCTAGAATGTTACAAGAGACATACAAGTCTTCGTATAACAGGAAGTATGAGTTGTTTTCGGCACTTTCTGAAAAGTTGAGTATTCACCTCACTCACACCAGAGAATACAAATTGGGTATCGTACAAGTCTCAAACCTGCAGAATGTACAAGAGACACAAATGTGATCGTAGAACAGGAGGTATAAGTTGTCTTCGGCAGTTTCTGAAAAGTTGAGTTCTGACATCACTCATAACTTGCAATACTAGTTGGGCGTCGTACGAGACTCAAACTTGGAGAATGTACAAAACACATAAGAGTCATCGTAAGACAGGAGGTATGAGTTGTCTCTTGCACTTCCTGGAAAATTCAGTTCCCCCGTCAACAATAACGGAGAATACTAGCTGGGCGTAACATAACGAGGCAGACGCTCAACCAAAAATTACCTTTGGATCCCGCAGAGATACGTGTCTTCAAGGCACGTATCTCAGCGGGAAGCCCAGTGACTTACTAGCATTCCAACGTAATTAAATCTGTTTTGATGATTGTTTCTGTTCCACTTAGGGGTTAATTTTCGTGCAAATGTGTAATAATCTCTAGGTGTGAAATTCTTTATCGCTTGTTTTAATTTATTCTACTGCTATTGATGGCGTTTGAAAGATACATAAACAAGTTTTAACTGCGGTGTGGTAGAAAATCGCTTAAAAACGTATAGCCTTGAAGAAGAAAAATTTAGGCTGTTGACCACGCGACGGATCTCCATCGGCAAATAAAAAAAAATTACCTATACTCAAGCACACTGTCCTGGCGTTAGTTATGCTGAAAAATAATTAAACATTACACCCTGCTTCACTCGATCGGCTAAGCCTGAAACGAGGATATCAACGCTAAAATACTACGTGGAATTATCAGCCGGTTAAATTTCTTCCAGACGAGCTAATATTATCCTTTTCTGGTAGGAGATTTATACCGCGTTTACATATTCCGTTTTTCGGACGATGAATGACAAAGACTGAATTTTACCGACATAGGATTCTGGACCAGTATCTAGGCTACGTCCGAGCAGTCTCTTTTCACTCAAGAATAGTCAAGCAAAAAGAACACCCTGACATGTCGCCGCAGGCAATTTTCGCGCTCGCTCGCGTCTCTCGCGTGTCCTTTGTGCCATGTCTTCTCGTATACTTTCCGGTATGATGTAAAATAAATACAGAGCGAAGTAAACTAAACTCACACCGGTTCGAAAGTCGCACTGGAATAATTATACGCACCTCCAAATTTATTCTGGTTCCAACTTGCGAAATACGGACAGCATACGACAGCGCAGGGCTCCTGACTAACTGAAGTGTTTGGGGGTTCTTTTGTTGCACGGACAATAGCCACAAGCATCAGAAAAAGGAAATATTTAGTCGAAAGAAAACAAAGTGACCACTTAGCAGGCGACCGTGAAATACACAGGCCTTGCGTGCGATGATAAAATAAGGCAATAATTCCAGACCGTTTTTTCAGGGGCTTATCTTTAAGGTAGGATTTTTCTTTGGGGAGGAGGGCTATTGACAATAAGACAATAATCTTTTTTTTTTTTCACTAAATTGGAGGGCAATTCTTCAGAAAAAGTACGGAAAATGTGTGACTTTTATCCCAGAAGCGCTCAGGCAAACGATAAAGCCATGGACTCCAACCTAGGTGAACCAGGAAAAGATATCAACATTTGTCTAAAATTCTGTCTCAAAATGTTTGTTATGTTGCATATCTCAGAAGCGCTCAGACATACGGTGATGCCATGCACTCCAACCTGGGTGAACCAGGAAAAGATAAACAACATTTCTCTTAATTTTGTCTCAAAGTGTTTATTATGTTGCATATCCCAGAAGCGCTCTGGCATACGGTGATGCCACGGACTCCAACCTGGGTGAACGAGAAAAGGTATTCAAATGTGCGTGTCAACTCAATTATGTATTTTTACTACAAAGTGTATAACGGGGCTTCTTGTTTACTTGTTTATTTTCTTGGGAAAGAGTTCATAGATGTTTAGTTTAGTTACTTTGTTAAGGACCTCTTTGAAAACCACATTCGTGAAAGAGCTTCCTTTCTTTAAAAATAAATATAAACGTGGCGCGCGCTTACACAGGCAGCTCATCACCCGCGGTCCACGTTTCCACGCGGCAGGCGATTTTGGCGCTCGGTGCTGCTCTTTTTTTCGCTCGATTATCCCTGAAAAATGAGACTGCGAGCTAACTGACGCAAGCGTTTACCTTACCTAAAGAAAACGATCGAAGGAATAACTTACCTCGTTGTACGGTTATTTCGCTAGACTACCAGCTACATGTTACAGTCGATCCCTTCTATTACCTGAAGACGTTTCGCCGTAGTGATTTGTAGTCTGTACTGCATTGTTTGTAGGTAATTTTCGCCGATATCATGCTTTGCTTGCTTTACCGAATACGAAACAACTCTTCTTTGGTAACTCTCCGGTTAGAAAGACCAGAAAGCCCACCATGTCTGCGAGCTGATACTTGTGGCCACTTCGTTGAAAAAACTTGCCAGTGAATGGGCTACACTGAAACGCCACATTTCACAGATCTAATTTAGCAGCTGGATGAAGGGCTTGTTGAAATTCCAACCCGCCAATTATCGAAAGCAACCATTTGCAGAAGGAAAAGAGTAAAGGATTCAGTAATCGAATTTTTCCGCCCTGCTCAAAATATTTATGAAACCTAACCTCTTTAGAATTATCAAAAGAGCCCTATTGAAACGATGAGGGAGTGAAACCGCAAGCCGAATACCATGACGTCACTCCGTAGCAACCAGACCTTGCAAATTTTTAAACTTCCGGTTCTCTCTGGCTCGTGATGACAAGACTTAAACTTGCAGAATGTACAGGAGTCGTCAAAATCATCGCAAGCCAGGAGGTATGAGTTGTCTCCGTCGCTTTCTGAGAAGTTGAGTTCTCACGTCGCTCATAACGGAGAATACTGATTGGGCGTCGTGCAAGTCTCAAACTTGCAGAATGTACAAGAGACATAAACGTCATCGTAAAACAGGAGGTATAAGTTGTCTTCGGCAGTTTCTGAAAATTTGAGTTCTGACATCACTCATAACGGAGAATACTAGTAGGGCGTCGTACAAGACTCAGAGTTGGAGAATGTACCAAAGACTTTAGAGTCATCGTAAAACAGGAGGTATGACTTCTCTCCGGCGCTTTCTCCAAAATTGGGTTCTCCCGTCAGGAAAGCGAAAAATACTGGTGGTGCGTCCTAGGACACTTAAAGTACCAGAATGTACAGGAGTCCTCAAAATCAATGCAAACCAGGAGGTATGAGTTGTCTCCTGCACTTTCTGAAAAGTTGAGTTCTCACGTCACTCATAACAGGCAATACTGGTTGGGCATCGTACAAGACTGAAACTTCCAGAATGTACAAGAGACATAAAAGTCACCGTAAAACAGGAAGTCTGAGGTGTTTCAGCACTTTCTGAAAAGTTGAGTATTCATCTCAGTCAAAACAGAGAATACTGATTGGGTGACGTACAAGTGTCAAACTTGCAGAATGTACAAGAGACATAAATGTCATCATAAAACAGGAGGCATAAGTTGTCTTGGGCACTTTTTGAAGAGTTTAGTTCTCACGTCACTCACGACGGAGAAAACTCGTCTTGGGTCGTACAGGGCGTAAACTTGCAGAACGACTTCCAATATCAAAATCCTCATATAAGCGACGATTTCAGTTGTGCCTGGTAACTTTTGAAAAATCGAGTTATCAGTGACTCATAATGATAAAAATTTGTTTTGTGTTGTACCAGGCTGAAACCTGAACAATGCACTAAGGACATTAAAATCATCGTGAAACAGAAGGTATATGACTTGTCTCAGGCACTTTCTGAAAAATTTAGTTCCCCCGCCGCTAATAACGGAGAATACTGGTTGTAAGTTCAACAAGACTTAATATGCAAAATGTACACGAGTCATCAAAAACATCGTAAAACATGAGGTAGAAGTTGTTTCCGGCACTCTCTTAAGAGATGAGTTCTCACGTCACTCATGACGGTGAACACTGGTCGGGCGGCGTATAAGACTTAAACTTGCAGAACGTACAAAAGACATGAGTCGTAGTAAAAAAGGAAGAATGAAATGTTTCTGGCACTTTCGCAAAGGTGTACTCTCGCGTAACTCATCACGGAGAATACTGGTTGTGCGTCGTAGCAGATTCAAACTTGCAGAGTGTATAATACAAAACACATTAAAGGCATCGTAAAACTGGAGGTATGAGTTGTCTCTGGCACTTTCTGAAAAGTTGAGTTCTCACGCCACTCATCATAGAGTAAACTGGTCTTGCGTCGTACAGGACGTAACCTTACAGAATGTACTGCCGATATCGAAATCCTCAAAAAACCAGCGATTTCAGCTGTGCCTGACAATTTTTGCAAAATGGACTTATCTAGTTACTTATAGCGAAGAAAATTGGTTTTCCGTCGTACCACGCAGAAACTTCAAGAATATACTAAGGGCATTAAAATCATCGTGAAACAGAACGTCTGAGTTTCCAGCACTTTCTCCAAAATTGGGTTCTCTTGTCAGTCAAAAGAAAAAATACTGGTGGTGCGTCCTACAAAACTTAAACCTGCAGAATACACAGGAGTCATCAAAATCATCACCAACCAGGAGGTATGAGTTGTCTCTGGCACCTTCTAAAAAGTTGACTTCTCACGTCACTCATAACGGAGAATACTGGTTGGGCGGAGTACAAGACTCAAACTTCCAGAATGTTAAAAGAGACATAAAAGTCATTGTAAAACAGGAGGTATGAGTTGTCTCTGGCACAGCCTTGAGTTTTTACAGTACTCACAACGCAGAATACTAGTTGGGGTCGTACAAGACTCGGAAAATTTTTTTTTTTGTACAAAAGACACACGTGTCATCGTGAAACAGGAGGAATGAGTTGTCTCCGGCACTTTCTCCAAAATTGGGTTCTCTTGTCAGTCAAAAGGAAAAATACTGGAGGTGCGTCCTACAAAACTTAAACTTGTAGAATGCACAGAGGTCACCAAAATCATCACCAACCAGGAGGTATGAGTTGTCTCCAGCCCTTTCTGAAAAGTAGAGTTCTCGCGTCACTCATGACGGAGAATACTGGTTGGGCGTCAGAATGAAACTTCCAGAATGTACAACAGTCACCGTAAAACAGGAAGTCTGAGTTGTTTTCAGCTTTTTCTGAAAATTTGAGTGTTCACCTCACCCATAACAGAGAATACTGATTGGGCGACGTACAAGTATGAAACTTACAGAATGTGCAAGAGGGAAGAAAAGTCATCGTAAAACAGGAAGTATGGGTAGTTTTAAGCACTTTCTGAAAAGTTGAGTATTCACCTCATTCATAACAGAGAATGCTGATTGAGCGTCATACAAGTTTCAAGCTTGCCGAATGTACAAGAGACATAAATGTCATCGTACTACAGGAGGTATAAGTTGTCTGCGGCAGCTTCTGAAAAATTGAGTTCTGACATCACTCATAACGGAGAATACTAGTTGGGCGTCGTACAACACTCAAACTTGGAGAATGTACAAAAAACATGAGTCATCGTAAAACAGGAGGTATGAGTTTTCTCTCGCATTTTCTGCAAAGTTGAGTTCTCACGTCACTCGTGATAGAGAAAACTCGTGTTGCGTCGTACTGGCGACATCGAAATCCTCAAAACACCAGCCATTTCAGCTTTGGCTGGCAATATTTGCAAAATCGACTTCCCTTGTAGAATCAGACACTATGTACAACTTATGTAAATGCTATGTCATGGTACTATGTAAAGGGTATGTCATAAGTATTTAAAAACTATGATCAGTGCCATACAATGGTATTATTTAAACTCTGTGCAATTTATATGCCCCTTCTATTTTTTTTATAAGAAATGCTATGTTTTTGCTAGTCAAATGGAACCTTTACATAGTGTATTTCAAAACTATGTACTTGTAGTTGCAAAGAGATCAATGTCAAAGAAATGACATAGCTTTTAAATAGTATCTGCATATGTTTGAAATAGTTTTAACATAGCTTTTAGATAAAGCTTTGCAAAGCCAAAATGAAGCTTGGCAGTGATTGGATAGCATTGACATAATGATAACATACAACATAAATAGCCTTTAAATAGGAATGAGATAGATAATCAATAGCTTTCAAATAGAGAAAGCGTGTGACAGAAATAGTTTTTAAATAGGGTTTAGACAGATTTTACATAGCATTGGAATAGAAAAATGTATGGTATAAATAGCATTTAAATAGCTCTGAAATATTGATAGTATATCCCATTGCATAGAATTTACATAGCAGAAACATGGTGTTGACTTATCCATCCAAACATAATTAACCAGTTTACTTTAATATCAAAACAAGAACACCAGATTACTTTAAAATGTTTTTAATAATAAACGTTTCCTCTTACAGTGCTCGTTACTTGAAATAATCCATATATGAAGCAAAAAAAGTATAAATACTAAGCAACAACACCTAATACAAAAATCAGCAGTACAAATTACAGTTACTGCAGGAACTTTCAATTTTCAGAGGTTGTCCCTTCGGCTTTTCTCTCTCCCTATAAACAAAACAGTAATATATATTTTTAATATTGATGGGTTCATTTTCAATCTGTGATGTTAATATAACTCCGAGGGTACTTTTTTGCTATAAAATGAACACCATGATCTTAACTACAAAACAAAAGAGCACTAAGACTAAAAATGTATTTTTTTCGGATCAATATCAGTAGCTGGGCCAAGTCCTCTTTGTAAAAACTTTCATAAAATGATCTAAAAATGCCTTATGTAAATATGTCAGTTGTCTATATTTATCTTGCCTTAAACTTTTCTTAAGTTGCACACTTTAAGACTCCTTAAATTGCGCACTTTTAGACTCCTTAATTTGCGCGCTTTAAGACTCGTTAAATTGCGCACTTCAAGACTCCTTGAATTGCGCACTTTTAGACTCCTTAATTTGCGCACGTCAAGACTCCTTAAATTGTGCGCTGTAAGACTCGTTAAATTGCGCACTCCAAGACTCTTAAGAGCGGATGTCTGTAAATATCGACCAAGGGTGGGAAATATAAAAATTTTGAAAAATCCCAAAAAAATTCTGTAGACTACCCTATGTATTCTATTAACGAAAATATAAATTTGAGTTTCATCAGATAAATATTTTGGCGATACGGCGGGTGTCAAGTTTGGGCGCTCCACGGCCTCCGCCAGACCACTTTTTCGGGGCCCGATACCGGGCTACGAAAAGAGCTCGATTTGAATCTAATTCAAACATCATTCAACCCAAAAAGCTTCTTATCGTATTAAAGGGAATTTAACACACATTTTGAGTGGTCAAGTGCTTGAATTGATTCCGACTAGAATATTTTACAGATTCTTAAATATTTACACAATTTCGAGGATTTCACGCGAGCAAAATTGTGTCCAAATTCGAAGGCCTAAAATCACACCCGGTACATAGTTTCAAACAGCAAAAGACATTCCACATTAAAAAGCAATCTCTAAACTTTCAAAATATGGTTTTAAAACTTTGGGCAACACATGAAATGAATTTATGGGAACGTGAAATTCAGGGAGCACTTGAGTGAAATTTGATCTTTCTGACTTGACAGTTTTGAGGTTCGGCGCGACACACAAATCAATACTGAAACAAACGTTTCAGCCAAAATACATTTAATTTAGGCAATCTCAAGTCCCACAGTGATACAAACATGCTTCATAGACATTAGGTGGAAAATTGTACACCAATTTTCAGCCGAAAAGAACTCATATCCCGGCTTTCAGGTATTTGAACTTGCCTCGCTAATGTAAACATGTGGGTCAAGTTCTTATCACCACACAGCGAAGTGTTCAAAATCTGCACCAAATATCTATCCTGTCTAGTATATAATCAGGTCTACAATATGTTTGTTTGTACCTTGTGTCCTTGTTTGTCTTCATTTCCGCAAAAACTGAGGCAAACTACAGCGAAATCCCCGCGCGCTCGACGTGTCACGAGTCTCGTGGAAGTGCTATTATGTGAGTCGAGATTGCGTTACATAACATGACACACAGGGACTGACCGGTTACTTCAGGATTATTTTTGAGCTGTGAAAAAAATGCCATCTCTAATCTAGCATGTTGTAGGTATGGCATTGGAATGAGCTGGCAATCTAAAATTTTCATCCTTTGCAGTTTTTACCATCGCAGACTTGTGATCCCCGAACGTGCCAAACAGTATTCATTAACGCTACGTAAATACACGTGTTCCTTTTTGTTTGTTTTTGTTGCCCATATTTGTCCTGATTTCTAACAGATTGGGAAATACCGTAATGCGTTGTGCAATACTTTTGCAATACGCTCTCATGCAAAGCACAAGTAACAGCGTCCTGGTACAGTCTGATCTTGCACTTGCGGCATCAATCTTGATAGCCCGGTCTCGTTCTAAAAACTAGCGCTGAAAATAAGTAAGCATCATTGCCAGGTAGTACAAGTCTGCTCGCTAATGTGCGACGATACAGCGATACAGTGCGAATATGGAGCACTGGCTGGGGGCGAGTGTGGCTCAAGTACCAAATACCCGAGCACAGAGTACGTACGCATCGGAGAGTGCAACCGATCAATTGAGCGCCACTTTACAGACACCCTGCAAGCCAGTGTTGCTAACTGTGGTTTGAACACTGAAGCAGAGCTGATATTAGCCAGGGCAGGTAAGTTTGATACATGTTTTATTTTTAATCCCACGTTAAGCTGTACTCTAGTGTTGTGTACGTGCGCGCGCCGAGTTGCACTATTGTAGTCATCTGGCAGGTAAAAATAAAAAGATCTACCTATTTTCTCATAAGATGATTATCAATGAACAGGTGTCAAAAGCGTGGAACGCTTTTTTGCAAGCTAGAGCTAATGTATTACACTCCGCACGCGATTTTCTTCCTCTCGGTCTGATATATATATATATATATTTGGTATTTTATCACGTGATAAGGCAATCAGCGGTTATAAAGCGCGCGCTGATTGACTACGATGTGGAGATATATTATCGAACGTCCATTCGCGAGTCAAAGCACTAAGGTGTGAAAAGAGGGTTTTTTGTGTCCTCTAGGTGGTTTTAATAAGCGCGACTCGCTGCTGCGAGAGGACCGTTTCAAAACTTAATACGCAAAACTTACTCTTCTCAAAACTTACAATTCTCTGTGTATAAGTCTTACAATTCTTTTCTATATTTATAGTCGTTCTTAATATTAATTGCCTGTAACTGGTTGACAATAATCTTGACAAGGTAGAAACTAATTATCATATGATTAAAATGAAAAGCTCAGTTTGCTTGAAAAGATTTTACACAACTAAAGAAGAAACTTATTAACAAATAAATATCCCGGAAGTACATTATTATTTGCACAGTTCTTTTTGCCGGTATAATTTTAATTTAAGGTTACGCTGTTATAACTAAAAAGTAACATTTAAACTTAAACTAATTGCAAAACATGGACAGCGCCCTATTCATATTCGTGAGAACGTATCTAAACTTAAACGTCAAAGTTTTATTCTAACTAATTAATGAGAGGTTGCAAAAACACTTTTAAAACTCTTTAGAAAGGAAACTTATCTCTATTTAAGGAAAGTCGTGTCAAACTTGTAGTCAGGGTGTCTTGACCATTAAAAAGCAATTAGAAAGATATATCATTTCAGAACTCACGCAAGTGAGAACCTTTTCACAAGGTGATCTTTTTACGAATTTTCTTCAATTCGAAATATGTAAAATAAAATAGCATTTGGTATAGAATTGAGCGCTGCCGTTGACTAAACGTAAAGGTTGTTACGTGATAAGTATGTCTTAAAATTAGCTATAAGCTTATCTTACACTGTCATTGATTAGCATACCTTTCTAGAACCCAAAAAAACTGTTTACTTTCTACTAAACCTAAAATAACTTGCAATTCATCCTGTGACAAAGGGACGGACGAGGGAGGAAGGTGCAGTTTTTTTTATTTTGTGTGACTTTTTTATCACTTTTTGTTCTTTTTGTCCTTGCACGAACTGTTTTCCTTGGAATTTAGGCTTGCACGGTTTTTATTTTGGGATTTCTGTACTCCTCCCCTAAAATATCTAATGGCCAGTCCCCAACAAAACTCGGCAAAATGAGACTGAAAATATCCGCCGTAGGATTCAAGGAAAATCTGTTACCCGACCGGTTTTTTACGTTGTTCTAAAATGCAAGTACTGCACTATATACAACAGGAACTCTATGACAAAAAATTGAAAGTTAAATTCCACTTTTTAGGCTCAAGGGCTTTTTATGGAGAGTATTTTACGTTTCAAGAATAATGCACCTATATTTGAGGGCAGGGGCTTATAAAATGGGGGGTGCCTTATTTTTGAATTTACGGTACTCCCAGTAAGGCAAGGAAGCCCGCGTATAAGAACAGTTTTGATAATATGCTCGGAGACCCAGCGCTCTTTACGGTCTTTCCCAGAGGAGCCGGAAATAAAACAACGCTGGATCTTCGAGCATGTTTTGAAAAATATCTCGTGTGATATAACGTTTTTCGCGTAAAATTAACCTTTCAGTATTTCCTTTTCCGGGCAAAAGTCAGATCTACATATAGAATTTCATAACATCAAATCTAACGCGCGTGCGCGCTTTGGACGATTCTCTACCAAAGCAATAATGCCTGCTCCCCTCTATGATAAAAACTATGAGAAAAATGTGATAAAAACTATGTGGTAAAACTGCGACAAAAATTTGATGAAACTGTGATAACTGTGACAAAAACTATGGTAAAAATTTACCTTTATTTCCTTTGTGGGGCAAAGTCAGATCTACATATAGAATTTCATAACAACAAATCCAACGCGCGCGTGCGGGCGCGCTAGGGACGATTCTCTAGCAAAGCAACAATGCCTGCTCCCCTCTATGATAAAAACTGTCCCCTAGCTCACGAGGGAAGCGCTAAAAATGGATTTTACTATTGTCTGTAACGCCCCAGAATGCGCCCGCGGACATCAACTGCTCGGGAGGCAAGATCAGTATCACCCTTGCCACTACGCAACTCGTGCGATTTTTTCTTTCGTCGGGCAATGAATATACTTAGGGGATTGCCATTTATTATTGTTAGAATTATTGTTCCTGTTATTATCGTCCGTCCCAGGTGTATTTGAATTTGATGACTCGAGCTTTCAAATGTCGATCTGCCCGAAGCAAGGCGACGATTTTGGTATCGGATGGCGCTGCCAGCAAAAGTTATGTAAAGTTCCCCTGGCTCTCGCACCCCATCATGTCACCAAGAGAAGAAGGAAAGAAAGGACGCTTTCTTTTGCACAGTCCAAGTTGATCTACAAGCTTACGTCGATACTTGTGCCAGTTGGATCTCGTAAGTATAGTACTCTGAGTGATGATGGGATTTTTGCATGAAATTGTGATATTTAGTATACCTTGATTGCCTACCGTGGGGCACAAAATTTTTGCGAGAGTTTAATTTGCGGATTGCCGTTTTTTTGTGTTTTGCGGGAACTAATTTTTGCGATTGGAAGAGACTGGTTTTTCTTGCTGGGAATTAACTTTTGCGATTTTCTGACCAGTATCTTCAGACCAGTATTTTTGTATATAATTTCTACAGTGGAGTATATTTTTTGCGAGAAAAAAAATTTGCGGCAGTTTTATTTTGTGGGAACTTATTTTTGCGGATCGCGAAAAAACCCCGCAAAATCGCAAAAATTAGAACCCGCAAAAATTTAAAGCCACACGTAAATGTCTAATACTTGGTGCCTAGTCTTATTATCATACTTTCTCGGCGTGTAGATTTGTCATTGGCAACCCACAAAGTATGAAGGACCAATATAAGTATACTCTCCGCGCCGAAAGAAGAAATCCAGCGTTCTAAAATCAAGGCTTTCCATTCCCCGGTATCATAGCTTTGTTATTTTCTTTGTCAGCAATCTGTAGGGCGTGTCGTGGCTCCCTTACTGAAGAGGCAAAGCCTCATCCGCCAGAGGACAGTGCAACCGCCAGCTCCAGAGAAACTCGGCACACACTCCCACGTAAGGTCTATGTTCAGGAAGAATCGGCGTCCCCTTCGAGTGACGAGAGTAATGGAACGGTAAGTAATTATATTGTCAATAAAAACTCTCTGGCTGTGCTTCGTTGTTTTTGTTTCAAAACTATTGGTTACCCGGCTATTAGTTTCAGTATAGAAATTGTTTTGTTATTGTTAGTACGCCTTCGCATACGAAACACCGGAATCATGAAACGCCAGTCTCATCGCGCGTCTTTCACAGCAACTCGTGTAAGTAACGAGCTACAAGCTAATAGGTTATGGCCAACACACTGAGACTGTGCAGCCCAAAGGGTTCGACTTTGATATTATAGAGAAAATAACGTTTCATCTTTTTGTTTGCAAAATAGAAACCTGGAAGCGCTGTGAGTGGTCTGTGCCAGGCTATGTCGAATGTGTCCATTACCAGTCTGTATGTACCGGAGGCAACGGACCCAAGCAGCAGTGAACTGTCCTCCAGTGACGACAGGGGCAAAAGTGTCAGTTTGGCAATACGTCGCGCGAAGCTCAATGAGTTCCTTACTGTTTGCGACAAACCAATCCTCACCGTCCAGAAAAAGCCCTGGAAGCAACTGACCTCCTCCAAAGCCAAGCGTCAGTATATTGGAACAGCGACAGATGCCATAGTCTCGACGTTGGGAATCATAAGTCCTGAGGACAGTGGCAGTTTATGGGAGGCTCTCCTCAAGTCTGGCGAAGTTGAGAAATCCATCAGGTTGCCGTCTCCAATCTCTGCGGGGGAGGATAAATATCTGACGTCACTCGTGGAGGCGTATAGGTACGCTTCAACATGGGACACCCAGAGGCAGATCCTGTCGATAATGGCTGACTTGGTGCCCTACACTGTCATACAGCGGTACCTTTCAAACATCACAGAGTACCGGGTGAAGACGGCCAGGCAGCACGCATTTAGGTTTGGTCGGGGGACGCCTGTAACCATCTCAAAGAGTCCTCGAATGAGAGTCAATGAGGAGCAGCTCGACCATTTCTTAACATTCATCACGAGTCCCCGCGTCATACAGGACCTTCCTTTTGGTCAGAAAACGTTAGCTCTTGCGGACGGAACGGTTGTTGAGACGCCAAACATTATACGGACACTCATTCCTGAGCGCATTGTGGCGCAATACAAGCAATACTGCGAGGAGGTAGAGTTTACCCCATTCAGTAGGTCAACGATGCTGCGCATACTTTCGTCGTGCTCTGCGACTGTCAGACGATCACTTCATGGTCTGGACTATATTGCGGCAGACGGCGGAAAAGCTTTCGACGAGCTCATTGCCATGCTTCCCAAACTGAGCAGTGACCGTACCTGGCTCGACCGTTGGCAGAAAGCACTCATGGAGGCAAAGCAGTATATCAAGTCTGATTACAAGGTAAAGTGACTATGAGTTACTTACGCACTCAGCCCTGGTACAAACGTCTTATAGTGAGCCGTTTCTAAAGCGAATGAGCAAACTCTGCTGTTTAAGCTCATTTGCATCAGGAACGGTTTATGATAAGAGCGGCGTTTGTACTAGGCCTTAGTTTTTTTGGGCACTGCTGAGCTTCAAATATGCTACGAGCAGATGTTAGAATATATCGACAAAACATAGGCAATGAATACCTGCTTATATTGTTGACAGCTTGTCAGGGGTGTTTTATTTTAAAGGGCCTTAGGAATTCTATGGTCATGTGATCCCCGCTTCTAGAGTTTCCAGTGGCGATGAGTTTTGATTTCTTTTTCAAAAACAGGTGCACCTGACAGCTGAAGCAAACGTGCCCGACCACTGTACCGCTTATGCACTTAGTGACCCAAAGGAGAAATCTCTCTGCGTTGAGTGTCAACATGATCATGAAAGCAGCTGTCCCCAGTGCGAGGAGCTGAAATCTGCATTGAAGGAAGTAGAAGCGGCCCTTTCTAAGAATTCCACCATCCCCGAGGATGTGCGTGATGACCTTCTCTATACTTACCAAAGTGCAGTACAAGCGATACAGGCTTGGAAGGCTCATCAGCTGAGGTCACTACAGCAAGACAAAGCCCGCACTACAGTCCTTGATCAACTCGACGAGACCAAGGTACTTATAACCCAAGACTGGGCTATGAAGTGGCTGCCACAGAGGTACCGAGAAACCCAAGCCGAGTGGTTTGGGAAACGAGGTATCTCTTGGCATATTAGTGTGGTCGTACGAAGAGTTAACGAGGAGCTACAGCACCAGACATTTGTTCACATCGTGGAAGATTGTAGCCAAGATGCCAACAGCGTGATTCAGCTCCTACGGCACACCCTGAAGACCCTCAAACACGAGCACCCAGAGATCGAGGCAGCATCGCTGAGGCAAGATAACGCCGGCTGTTATCACAGCGTCGCCATGGTATCAGCATGCCGACTGATGGCGGAGGACGCCGGCATCCGCGTAGAGAGAGTAGACTTCAGCGATCCCCAGGGAGGGAAGGGTGCGTGCGATCGTAAAGCTGCAACTGTCAAGCCACACGTTCGCCGCTTTATCAACGAAGGCCATAATGTGGCTACCGCGCGGGAGTTCCATGACGCTATGCTGTCTCACAGGGGCATAAACGGAGTGCGAGTGGCTCTTGCCACCAGTTCCACAGATCAAAGCCAGCAGGTAATTACGTCTGACTAGACAGGATTATACCTAGAAGGATACTATAATTGTTGCAAGAATCGACTATCTAAAGCATCGCCATAATCAGTACTATTGCTATTACAGGTGGAGGCACCAGGGCGCTGGGAAGGAATCAGCACCTGGTCCAGTGCCTTCGACACTGGACCAGGAAAATCTGTTCTTTGGTCTCGACTACAAGGTTAGCGAGACATTCAGTACCTCGCCGTTGATAGGGGCGATTGCAAAGTAATGATGTCTACTAATGGCCTGGCACTATTCACTTATTTCTCTTTTCAGTACCAAGCAAGCTACCATGTCAGCCGTACAGATTCGAATTGTCACCTGGAGACTTTGTCCCATGCTGGGCAAAGAAACCGTCAAAAGCACCCACCCAAGCCAAGAGCAGCGACGACAAGGCCGATGAAGAAAGTTCTGAAGAAAGCGGCCTTTTCTGTTGCCCAGTAGATGGCTGCATAAAGAGCTACCAGCGGCACTCGAACCTTGAGAACCATGTCATGTTTGGTCAGTGCTGCTTGCGACCTCACAGAAAGTACAGCTTGCCAGACCAGGCAGTCCTTCTCTATGCAAAGAAGCTAGTGGAAGGAGACAGCGCCCAGCCCACTTTCGCCGTCCAGGCTGAACAATGTGAGGCCGTCGAGTCACTACAGAAAGGCTGGGGCCTAAAAGGATCCAAGAAGGCAGCCAGATTTACGGCAGACCAGAGGAAGTACCTGCAGGACAAGTTTAGAATTGGCCAAGAGACGGGCCATAAAGCTGATCCCGAACAAGTTACACGGGAAATGCGGTATGCGCGCAACGAAAGAGGCGAGCGCCGTTTCAAGGTGGATGAGTTCCTGACCGCGGGACAGATCCAGAGCTTCTTCTCCAGAACAGCGGCCAGACTTCGCCATGCTGTCGCCCCAGAAGACGACGACGAAGAAACGGATGACAACAGCCGAGCGGCCGAAGAGGAAGAGGCTTTCTCAGATGCGTGCAACACCATCCTGGTGCAATGTGCACCAGTGCACCCCATAGTCTACGACACGTGGAACCTCTGTGCAATGAGCTCGTCCAAAAAACTAAGTAAGCTGACGGTAGCCCAGCTACGGGAGATTTGCTCCCACTTCAACATGGAGGATGAACCTTCTGGGCACAGGAAGAAGCCCTATCTGGATTTTATTTTAGAACTTGTAGGCGCCTGCTCTTGCGCATCCTCGAACCAGTAGAACCAGTAGAACCAGTAGAACCAGTGTAACACGAACACTTGACGGGAGCAAAAGCAGTTCGAGTTAGCGCTTTGAGTAAGGCTTACTTGGCTTAACTTTCCTATAAGGACTACCTTGTAGCACTAAATTTTTGTAGGAGTTTAATTCTGCGAATGGGCGATTTTTTTTTTTTGCGGGAACTATTTTTTGCGATTGGGAAATACTGGTTTTTCTTGCTGGGAATTATTTGTTTGCGATTTTGAGGAAGTCGCCTTCTATTTGGAATTATAACATTCTCTGTTTTGAGTACAAACCATCGAATGCAGGCCAGGTGAACAGCATGTAGATGTTGCAATTCAGTCAGTCAATCAATGGAGTACCTTCAGACGATCCATTTTTTAAGGCTTTTAACATCCAAATATCTGTAGTGTACCTACTGCAATTTCATCGTTTTATTTCTGAATGCTCTGTTTCTAATTTCATTTTGGTTCAGTAAAAAGCACCAACATGATTTTTAATACATGTTAAAGGCGATGTTTGTATATAATTTTGACAGTGGAGTCAATTTTTGCGGAGAAAATATTTTTGCAGGAACTTTTTTCCGAGGGAACTTTTTTGCGGATCGTCAAAAAACCCGTAAAAATCGCAAAAATTAGAACCCGCAATTCGCAAAAATTAAGTACCACACGGTATCACAAGAAAAAAAAAGAGGAATCGGCGCGAGTAAACGAGGAAATTTGAGTTTGCCGAGTTCAAGTTATCAGGGTTCTACTGTGATTTGCATTTTTAAAATCTAGAATTCATTTTTCCCTAAGAATCTCATGTAGACGAAGTGCCCGTGTTGTCGGTCCTCCCTGTGTGTCATGTTATGTAACGCAATCTCGATTCACGTAACAGCGTCCACGATGACACGTCGAGCGCACGGGGATTTCGCTGTAGTCTGCCTCAGTTTTGCGGAAATGCAGACAAACAAGGACACAAGGTACAAACAAACATATTGTAGACCTGATTATATACTAGACAGGATAGATATTTGGTGCAGATTTTGAACACTTCGCTGTGTCGTGATAAGAACTTGACCCACCTGGCAAGTTCAAATACCTGAAAGCCGGGATATGAGTTCTTTTTGGATGACAACTGGTGTTAAATGTTCCACCCAATTTCTATAAAGTATGTATGTATCACTGTGGGGCTTGACATTGTCTAAATTAAATGTATTTTGGCTGAAACATTTGTTTGAGTATTGATTTGTGTAACGCGCCGAACCTCAAAACTGTCAAGTCAGAAAGATCAAATTTCACTCAAGTGCTCCCTGAATTTCGCGTTCCCATAAATTCATTTCATGTGTTGCCCAAAGTTTTAAAACCATATTTGGAAAGCTTAGAGATTGCTTTTTAATGTGGAATGTCTTTTGCTGTTTGAAACTATGTACCGGGTGTGATTTTGGGCCTTCGAATTTGGAGACAATTTTGCTCGCGTGAAATCCTCGAAATTGTGTAAATATTTAAAAATCTGTAAAATATTCTAGTCGCAATCAACTCAAGCACTTGACCACTCAAAATGTGTGTTAAATTTCCGTTAATACGATAAGAAACTTTTTGGGTTGAATGATGTTGGAATTAGATTCAAATCGAGCTCTTTTCGTAACCCGGTATCGGGCCCCGAAAAAGTGGTCTGGCGGAGGCCGTGAAGCGCCCAAACTTGACACCCGCCGTATCGCCAAAATATTTATCCGATGAAACTCAAATTTATATTTTCGTTAATAGAATACCTAGGGTAGGCTACAGAATTTTTTTGGGATTTTTCAAAATTTTTATATTTCCTACCCTTGGTCGATATTTACAGACGTCCGCTCTTAAATTGCTCACTTTAAGCCTCTTAAGTTGCGCACTTTAAGACTCGTTTTGCGCCTTTTAAGCGTCTTAAAGTGTGCAATTTAAGCATAAACTGCGCACTTTATGACTCTTAAATTGCACACTTTAAGACTCCTTAAATTGCGCGCTTTAAGACTCGTTAAATTGCGCACTTCACGACTCCTTAAATTGTGCACTTTAAGACTCCTTAAATTGCGCACTTTTAGACTCTTAAATTGTGCACTTTAAGACTCATTGTCTTTTAAATGACGTTAGTAATAAGTATTCTGACCAATGTGTTAAAGGAGTCTTCTCACAAAAGCTGGTTTTAGAGAGACCTTTCACACTCGTGTTGTAATACCCCCTTACAAGTGCTGGCTATGACACTTTTTACAAACGCCGATTGTATAGGTAAGACTTCTTAATGACTAGCAGTGCATTGTCAAGGTCCGCATAGACACGTATAACTCGTATCTTGTTCTCGTCACTTTGACTTAAAAGGCATTAACCCGTCTTTACCACATAGACTTATACACCTGTGCACGATTACAAAAACGTTCTTTTATTGTTGATCATCATTCACACAGTTCTGAAAAAACAGACATTTTCTGACACCATTTACTTAAACGTAACTGCTTAAAATGATCTTATTATTATCGTGATTAACATCAAATTAATTTACCGACTTCGCCAATGAAACAGTTTAAAAATGAAATGTCATTATTTCATTTTCTGATTAGAAAATTGTAGGTAGCACTTTACTTTTTAATTGATATATCTATATATCTGTGTCATAATCTAACAACTTTTTCAATGTTAACATCGGAAATAACTTCAACAATACATCTTCTCATCAAATGACCCATTTTTCTTTAATTACACAGCCATATATTTTATTATACACTGAAGACATACTAAGAATTTTACTTTTGAAAGTTTCTCTCTTAAAATTTCAAAAGATTAATGGTATACGTTGCAATCAAATGGAGATTTTCATTGTGACTCATTAAAATTCATGTTAGCATTTAACTTTGTTTCTTAATAGATATATTTCGGAGAGTGAAGTAACAACAAGGAAAAATAATACCAAATAATATAATACGTGTTTGGCATTTTCCTTTTTTTAAGTATTTTTTTTCCATCTCCACTCAACAAGCAATCGTTGGTTCCTCAATTTGTTCTAAATGTCACCTGTGAATGAACAAAAAGTAAAAAATGCAATTATTTAAAATGAATTATTCAGTTTATTATTAATGTCCTTGTACATGTTATAATAAAGGAAGGATATATCATTTCCGTATGCTCTTTACTTTTTAACGATGGGGAGTAGCAAGGAGCGACAGGCCTGCACGACTTCTAACAGTGCAGACATTTATATAATGTAGCCTCTTAATATTTTTGTACTGACAAGTATGTGATTTTTAAGAAAGGATTGTTGTTGCAATGACTGTCTTGGTTTTATAAAGTGCCATTAAAACGTGTTTGAGCTTTGGCACCGTTTGTTGACATTGAGTTCAGTCAAATGCGTAACAATTAGCCCCTTTCGAAACTGTGAGTTTCGTGTCGATGGAGCTCGATATGTTTCCTCCTTTTGTAAGCAAGTCTTTCGACTGCCGATTTGTACAGGCAAATCGGCACTTTTTCCAAAATTAGGTTCTCCCGTCAGTCAAAAGGAAAAATACTGGTGGTGCGTCTTAGAAGACTTAAACTTGTAGAATGTATAGGAGTCATCAACATCATCACAAACCAGGAGGTATGACTTGTCTCAGGCTCTTTCTAAAATGTTCACTTCCCACGTCACTCATAACGGAGAATACTGGTTGGGCGTTGAAGAAGACTGAAACTTCCAGAATGTACAATAGACATAAACGTCACCGTAAAACAGGAAGTCTGACCTGTATTCAGCACTTTCTGAAAAGTTCGGTATTCACCTCGCTTATAACAGAAAATACTGATTGGGCGAAGTACAAGTCTCAAACTTGCAGAATGTACAAGAGACAAATGTCATCGTAAAACATGAAGTGTGAGTTGTTTTCAGCACTTTCTGAAAAGTTGAGTATTCACCTCACTCATAACAGCGAATGTTAACTGGGCATCGTACAAGTTTCAAACTTGCAGAATGTACAAGAGACAAATGTCATCGTAAAACAGGAGGTATAAGTTATCTCTGGCACTTCCTGGAAAGTTGAGTTCTTACGTCACTCATGATAGAGAAAACTCGTGTTGCATCGTACTGGGCATAACGTTACAGAACGTACTGCCGATATCAAAATCCTCAAAAAACCAGCGATCTCAGCTGTGGCTGGCAATATTTGCACAATCGATTTATGCAGTGACTTATAACGAAGACAAATCTGTTTTCCATCGTACCACGCAGCAACTTGAAGAATGTACTAAGGGTATTAAAATGATCGTGAAATACGAGGCATAACTTGTCTCAGGCAGCTTCTGAAACATTCAGTTCCCCCGTCACTCATAACGGAGAATAGTGGTTGAGCGTCCTACAAGATTAAAACTTGCAGAATGTACAGGAGTCATCAAAATCATCGCAAGTCTGGAGGTATGAGTTGTCTCTGGCATTTTCTAAGAAGTTGACTTCTGACGTCACTTATAACGAAGAATAATGGTTGGGCGTCGTACAAGACTTCCAGAATGTTACAAGAGACATAAAAGTCATCGTATAACAGGAAGTATGAGTTGTTTTCAGCACTTTCTGAAAAGTTGAGTATTCAGCTCACTCATAATAGAGGGTACATCTCAACTTGGAGAATTTACAAGAGACATAAATGTCATCGTAGAACAGGAGATATGAGTTGTCTCTGGCACTTTCTTAAAATTTGAGTTATTACGGCACTCATGATAGAGAAAACTCGTCTTGCATCGCACAGGGCATAACCTTACAGAATGTACTGCCGAGATCGAAATCCTCAAAAAACCGGCTATTTAAGCAGTTGTTGGCAACTTTTGCAAAATCGACTTATCTAATGACTTATAACGAAGAAAATTGGTCTTGCGTCGTACCACGCAGAAAATTGAAGACTTCACTAAGGGTATTAAAATCATCGTGAAACAGGAGGTGTAACTTGTCTCTGGCACTTTTTTCAAAATTGGGTTCTCCCTTCAGTCACAACGAAAAATACTGGTGGTGCGTTCTACAAGACTTAAACTTCCAGAATGTACTGGGGTCATCAAAATCATCGCAAACCAGGAGGAATGAGGAGTTCTCTCCAGCACTTTCTGCTTGAGCGTCGTACAAGACTCAAACTTCCAGAAAAAGTTAATACGCGAGTTAAACACGTTAAGGTGTCATAGTTTGTAAAGGCACAAACGTTTCGGGCATAGCCCTTCTTCAGTGTGCAGGAATATGCGCGTTGCGCCATACAAAAACCTAACTGAAAAATGCGCACGTAAAACGCGCGCACAAGAAAGGAACAACCAAAGCGCGTGGACGTGAAATGAAAGTACTTAAATAAAACTGAAATTAATATTGAGTCCGCCCGGCTTGAGCGTGCCGAGCTCAAAGATTAATTGCATCTCCCGCCGCTTTCGACTGGTGTTGCTGCCGCTGCATTGCTTGACTCCGCAGACCCTGATGTCATCTGTAATGTAGTTGGCGGAGTTGAAGTGCGCAGCTACAGGAAGCCCAGGAGACCGGTTGCGGAGGCTACGCAGGTGTTCACCGAAGCGTTCCCGTAAGCGCCTTCCGGTCTCACCGACGTACATGCTAGTGCAACGGCGGCAAGTGATGCAGTAAACCACATTCTCAGACTGACAGGTGAAGCGATTTTGGATGGTATGTGAGCTCTTGGGCCCATGTAGAACAGACTGAGAGGTAATGTACTGGCATGTCTGACAGCGGGGACGACGGCAGGGAAAAGAGCCAGCATCAAGGGACCTCTGAGAGCCGTTAATGGAGTGTACTAGGAAATCCCGGAGATTCTTGTCGCGTCGATATGAGATCAGGGAATATCCCACGTGTCTCAGGATCCGTTGCTAAGATGTTGAAATTCTCTAAAAGGGAAGGAGATGTTAACCTTTTTCGAACAACCAGGCTATCCTGAACCGCAACTGCATAATGATCTTCAGAGGGTCACAACCATCTCACGTGACGAGGCATTGTCCCCAACGCGTCTCAATGTTACCAATGTTGACAGAGTACCTCTAGTACTTACTTACCATCCTTTCAACACTGCAACGAGAAAGATCCAGTACATTACTTCTCAGACTGTTCTACATGAGTCCAAGAGCTTGCATACCATCTAAAATCGCTTCACCTGTCAGTCTGAGAATGTGGTTTACTGCATCACTTGCCGCCGTTGCACTAGCATGTACATCGGTGAGACCGGAAGGCGCTTACGGGAACGCTTCGGTGAACACCTGCGTAGCCTCCGCAACCGGTCTCCTGGGCTTCCTGTAGCTGAGCACTTCAACTCTGCCAACCACACTACAGATGACATCAGGGTCTGCAAAGTCAAGCAATGCAGCGGCAGCAACACCAGTCGAAAGTGGCGGGAGATGCAATTAATCTTTGAGCTCAGCACGCTCAAGCCGGGCGGACTCAATATTAATTTCAGTTTTATTTAAGTACTTTACGTGCGCATTTTTCAGTTAGGTTTTTGTATGGCGCAACGCGCATATTCCTGCACACTGAAGAAGGGCTATGCCCGAAACGTTTGTGCCTTTACAAACTATGACACCTTAACGTGTTTAACTCGCGTATTAACTTTTTCTTATTATCACTGGTGTCACGCATCAACTGAGCTTTGTCTCTTCTTTTGTTATTCAAACTTCCAGAATCTACAAGATACTTTAAAGTGATCGAAAAACAGGAAGTCTGAGTTGTTTTCAGGACTTTTTGAATAGTTGAATATTCGCCTCACTCATAACAGAGAATACTAATTGGGCGTCGTACAAGTCTTAAACTTGCAGAATGTAGAGGAGACATAAATGTCATCGTAAAACAGGAAATGTAAGTTATATTTGGCAGTTTCTGAAAAGTTGAGTTCTGACATCACTCATAACGGAGAATACTAGTTGGGCGTCGTAGAAGACTCAAACGTGGAGAATGTACAAAACACACGAGTCATCGTAAGACAGGAGGTATGAGTTGTCTCTGGCACTTTCTAAAAAGTTGAGTTCTCACGTCACTCATGATTAAGAAAACTCGTCTTGGGTCGTACAGGGCGTAAACTGGGAGAACGACTGCCGATATCGAAATCCTCATATAAGCAGCGATTTATGCTGTGCCTTGCAACGTTTGGAAAATGAAGGTATTAGTGATTCATAATGACGAACATTGTTTTTGTGTCGTACCAGGCTGAAACTTGAAGAATGCACTAAGGACATTAAAATCATTTTAAAACAGAAGGCATGACTTGGCTCGGGCACTTTCTGGAAAATTAAGTTGGCCGGTCACTCATAACGGGGAATACTGGTTTTAAGTCCAACAAGACATAAACATGCAAACTGTGCAGGAGTCATCAAAATCATCGTAAAACAGGAGGTAAAAGTTATTTCCGGCACTTTCTTAAAAGATGAGTTTTCACGTCACTTCTAGCGGAGAACACTGGTTGGGCACTTTGTCCAAAATTGGGTTCTCGCTTCAGTCAAAACGAAAAAATACACGACTTAAACTTGCAGAATGTACTGGAGTCATCAAAATCATCGCAAACCAGGAGGAATGAGGAGTTCTCTCCAGCACTTTCTGAAAAGTTACGTTCTCACGTCACTTATAACGGAGAATACTGCTTGAACGTCGTACAAGACGCAAACTTGCAGAATTTACCGGCGTCATCAAATTCATTGTAAACCAGGCGGTATGAGTTGTCTATGGCACTTTGTGAAAAGTTAAGTTCTTACGTCACTCATAACGGAGAATACTGGTTGGGCGTCATACAAGACTAAAACTTTCAGCATGTACAAGAGAGATCAAAGTCATCGTAACACATGAAGTATGAGTTGTCTCCTTTTTCTGAAAAGTTGAGTTCTTACGTCACTCAAAACGGCGAATGTACAAAGGACATGAGAGTCATCGTAAAATAGGAGGTATGGGGTGTCTGCGCACCTTCAGGAAGCTTGACCTCTCACGTAAGTTATAACGGAGAATACAAACGACATTAAGAGTCATCGTAAAACAGGAGGTATGACTTGTGTCCGGCACTTTTTGAAAGGTTAAGTTCTCACGTCACTCATGACGGAGAAAACTCGTCTTAGGTCTTACAGGGCGTAAACTTGCAAAATGTACTGCGATATCGAAATCCTCAGATAAGCGGCGATTTCCGCTGTTCCTGGCAACTTTTCACAAATCGAGATTGTCTGGCAGTGACTCATAATTAAGAAAAGTGGTTTTCCGTCGTACCGACTGAAACTTGCAGAATGTAAGGGAGATATCAAAATCATGGTAATCCAGGAGGTATGACTTGTCTCCGTCACTTTCTGCCCCCGTCACTCATAACAGAGAATACTGGTTGTTCATCCAACTGGACAAAAACTTGCGGAATGTACAGGAGTCATCAAAATCTTTGCAAAACAGGAGGTTATGAGTTGTCTCCGTGAATGTCCTAAAAGTTGAGTTATCACGTCACTCATAACGGAAAAAACTCGTCTTGGGTCAAAGAGGGCGTAATCTTCCCGAATGTACTGCCGATATCGAAACCTCATATAAGCTGCAATTTCAGCTGTGCCTGGCAAATTTTGGAAAATCGTGTTCTCCAGTGATTTATAACGACGAAAATTGGTTTTGTGTCCTAATAGGCTGAAACTTGAAGAATGCACTTAGGACATTAAAATCATCGTGAAAAACGATATGATTGTTCTCAGGCACTTTCTGGAAAATTCACTTCCCCTGTTACTCGAAACTGTTACAATACTGAAGAAAAGTGGTTTTGTTTCGTACCAGGATGAAGCTTGAAGAATGCACTAGGGACATTAAAATAATCGTCCAACAGAAGGTATGACTTGGCTCAGGCACTTTCTGAAAAATTCAGTTCCCCCATCTATCATAACGGAGAATACTGGTTGTAAGTCCAACAAGACATAAACACGCACAATGTACAGAAGTCATCAAAACCATCGTAAAACAGGAGGTAGAAGTTATTTCCTGCACTTTCTTAAAAGATGAGTTCTCACGTCACTCATGACGGAGAATACTGGTTGGGCGTTGTACAAGACTCAAACTTGCAGAATGTACAAAGGGCATAAGACTCATCGTAAAACACGAGGTATAGGTTGTCTCTCGTAAGAGTTGTCGCGTCACTCATCATAGAGAAAACTCGTCTTGGGTCGTACAGGGCGTAAACTTGCGACTGCCGATATCGAATTCCTCATACAAGCAACGATTTGAGTTATCTGTGACTCATAATGAAGAAAAAAGCTTTTGCGTTGCACCAGCCTGAAACTTGAAGAGTGTACTAAGGACATTAAAATCATCATCAAACAGAAGGTAGATGACTTGTCTCAGGCACTTTCTAAAAAATTCAGTTCCTCCGTCACTCATAACAGAAAATACTGGTTCCAACAAGACTTAAACATGCAAAATGTACAGGAGTCATCAAAATCATCGTAAAAGATGAGGTGAAAGTTGTTTCCGGCACTTTCTTAAGAGATGAGTTCTCACGTCACTGTTGAGGAGAATACTGGTCGGCCATTGTACGACTCGAACTTGCAGAACGTAGAAAAGAAATGAGTGATCGTAAAAAAGGAAGTATGAAATGTCTCTGACACTTTCTCAAACGTTGATTCTCGCGTCACTCATAACGGAGAATACTGGTTGGGCTTCGTACAAGATTCAAACTTGGAGAATGTAAAAAAGACAAAAGTCATCGTAAAACTGGAGTTATGAGTTGTCTCTGGCACTTTCTGAAAAGTTGAGTTCTCGCGTCACTCATCATAGAGAAAACTCGTCTTGCGTCGTACAGGGCGTAACCTTACAGAATGTTTTGCCGATATCGAAATCCTCATCAAACCGGCAAAAAATTGGTTTTGCATCGTACCACGCAGAATTTTGAAGAATGTACTAAGGGCATTAAAATCATCGTCAAACAGGAGGTATGACTTGTCTCAGGCACTTTCTGAAAAATTCACTTCCCCGTCGCTCATAACGCTGAATACTTGTTGTACTTCCTATAAGACTTAAACTTGCAGAATGTACACGAGTCAACAAAATCATCGCAATCCAGGAGGAATGAGTTGTCTCCCGCGCTTTCTTAAAAGTTGAGTTCTCGCGTCACTCGTAACGGAAAATACTGGTTGGGCGTCCTACAAGACTCAAGCTTCCAGACTGTTATAAGAGTCATCGTATAACAGGAAGTATGAGTTGTTTTCAGCACTTTCTGAATAGTTGAGTATTCACTTCACTCGTAACAGAAAAAACAAATTGGGCGTCGTACAAGGATCAAACTTGCAGAGTGTACCAGACACATAAATGTCATCGTAAAAGAGGAGGTATAAGTTGTCTTCCCCCGTCTTTCATAACGGAGAATACTGGTTGTAAGTCCCACAAGACTTAAACATGCAAAATGTACTGGACTTGAGACATAAACATGAGGTAGAAGTTGTTTCCGGCGATTTCTTAAGAGATGAGTTCTCACATCAATCATGACATAGAATACTGGTTGGACGTCGTAAAAGACTCAAACTTGCAGAATATACCAAAGACATAAGAGTCATCGGAAAAAAGGAAGTATGAAATGTCTCTGGCACTTTATCAAAAGTTGACTCTCGCGTCACTCATAGCGGAGAATACTGGTTGGGCGTCGTACAAGATTCAAACTTGCAGAACGTACAAAAGACATAAAAGTCAATGAAAACTGGAGGTATGGGTTGTCTTCGGCACTTTCTGAAACGTTGAGTTCTCACGTCACTTATCAAAGCAAAAACTCGTCTTCCGTCGTAGAGGGCGTAACTTTACATAATGTTTTGCGGATATCGCAATCCTCATAAAAGCGGCGATTTCAGCTGTGGCTGGGGCAAAATCGACTTATCTAGTGATTTATAAGGAAGAAAAACTGGTTTTGGTCGTACCAAGCAGAAACTTGAAGAATGTACCAAGGGCATTAAAATCATCGTGAAACAGGAGGTATAACTTGTCTAAGGCACTTTCTGAAAAATTCAGTTCCCCCGTCACTCATAACGGACAAATCTAGTTGTGTGTCCTACAAGACTTAACTTGCTGAATGTACAGGAGGCATCAAAATCATTGCAAGCCAGGAGGTATGAGTTGTCTCCGGCGCTTTCTGAGAGTTGAATTCTCACGTCACTCATAACGGAGAATACTGGTTGGGCGTCGTACAAGACTCAAACTTCCAGAATGTTAAAGAGACAAAAAAGTCATCGTAAAACAGGAAGTAAGAGCTGTTTTCAGCACTTTCTGAAAAGTTGAGTAGTTACCTCACTCATAACAGAGAATACTAATTGGGCGTCGTAGGAGTCTCAAACTTGCAGTGTACAAGAGACGTAAATGTCCTCGTAAAAGAGCAGGCATAAGTTTTCTTCGGCAGTATCGGAAAAGTTGAGTTCCAACATCACTCACAACGGAGAATACTAGTTGGGCGTCGTATACGGCTCAAACTTTGAGAATGTACAAAAGACATAAGAGTCATCCTTAAACTGGAGGTATGAGTTGTCTCTGGCACTTTCTGAAAAGTTGAGTTCTCACTTCAATCATGATAGAGAAAACTTGTCTTGCGTCGTATAGGGTGTTACTTTGAAAAATGTACTGCCGACATCAAAATCCTCAAAAAAGTAGCGAGTAAAGCTGTGCCTGGCATCTTTTGCAAAATCGAGTTATCAGTGACTCATAATGACGAAAATTGGTTATGTTTCGTACTAGGCTGACGCTTGAAGAATGACTTAAGGACATTAAAATATTCGGGAAAGAGAAGGTATGACTTGGCTCAGGCACTTTCTGAAAAATTCAGTTCCCCCGTCACTCATAAGGGAGAATACTGGCTGTAGGTTCAAGAAGACATAAACATGCATAATGTACAGGAGTCATCAAAACCAAAACAGGAGGTAGAAGTTATTTCCGGCACTTTTTTAAAAGATGAGTTCTCACGTCACTCATAACGGAGAATACTGGTTGAGCATCGTACAAGACTCAAACTTGCAGAATCTGCAAGATACTTTAAAGTCACTGTAACACAGAAAGTCTAAGTTGTGCGTCCTTCAAGACTTAAACTTAGAATGTACAAAACACAGAAGAGTCATCGTAAAACAGGTGTAAGTTGTCTTCGGCAGCTTCTGAAAAGTTGAGTTTTGACATCATTCACAACGGAGAATACTAGTTCGCCGTTGTACAAGACTCATACTTGGAAAATGTACAAAACACATAAGAGTCATTGTAAGAAAGAAGGTATGAGTTGTCTCTGGCACTTTTTAAAAAGTTGAGTTCTCACGTCACTCATGATAGAGAAAACTCCTCTTGCGTCCTACAGGGCGTAAACCTTTCAGAAGGGCTGCCGATATTGAAATCCTCATATATGCGGCGATGTCTGCTGTGGTTGGCAACCTTTGAAAAAGCGAGTTATCAGTGACTCATACTGAAGAAAAGTGGTTTTATTCCGTACCAGGTTGAAGCTTGAAGAATACACTAAGGACAGTAAAATAATCGTGAAACAGGCACTTTCTGAAAAATTCAGTTCCCCCGTCTATCATAACGGAGAATACTGGTTGTAATTCCAACAAGACATAAACACGCACAATGTACAGGAGTCATCAAAACCATCGTGAAACAGGAGGTAGAAGATATTTCCGGCACTTTCTTAAAAGATGAGTTCTCACGTCACTTATGACGGAGAATACTGGTTGGGCGTCGTACAAGGCTCAAACTTGCTGAAATTACAAAGGACATTAGTCATCGTAAAACACGAGGTATAGGTTATCTCCCACACTTTTTGAAGAGTAACTTCTTACGTCACTCGTAACGGGGAAAACTCCTCTTGGGTCGTACAGCGCGTAAACGTGCAGAACGACTGCCCATACCGAAATCCTCATATAAGCGACGATTTTAGCTGTGCCTGGCAACTTTCGAAAAATCGAGTTATCTGTGACTCATAATGAAGAAAATTGCTTTTGTGTTGTACCAGGCTGAAACTTGAAGAATGCACTAAGGACATTAAAATCATCGTGAAATAGAAGGTATATAACTTGTCTCAGGCACTTCGTGAGAAATACAGTTCCCCCGTCTTTCATAACGGAGAATACTGCTTGTAAGTCCTACAAGACTTAAACACGCAAAATGTACAGGAGTTTCCAAAACCATCGCAAAAGATGAGGTAGAAGTTGTTTCCGGCACTTTCTTAAGAGATGAGTTACATACATACATACATACATACTTTATTGTTACCTCCCCAATGGGGCTTTTCAGGAACAATTACTTAAATTACTAAGTTACTAATAACTATACAATCAAAATTAATCAAATTTAAGAAACATTTACAACATTATCTAAACTTTGTAGTCACCAAAATACTAAAAATGAATAAAATTTAGGGAGTATTTACAAAATTGTCTAAAAGCTTATTCTCACGTGATTCATGACGGACAATACTGGTTCGGCGTCGTACAAGACTCAAACTTGCAGAACGTAGAAAAGAAATGAGTCATCGTAAAAAAGGAAGTATGAAGTTCCCCCGTCACTAATAACGGAGAATACTGCTTGTAAGTCCAAGAAGACTTAAACATGCAAAATGTACAGGAGTTTTCAAAATCATCGCAAAAGATGAGGTAGAAGTTGTTTCCGGCACTTTCTTAAGAGATGAGTTCTCGCGTCACTCATAACGGAGAATACTGGTTAGGCGTCGTACAAGATTCAAACTTGGAAAATGTACAAAGGACATAAAAGTCATCGTAAAACTGGAGGCATGAGTTGTCTCTGCCAGTTTCTGAAAAGTTGAGTTCTCACGTCACTCATCATAGAGACAACTCGTCTTGCATCGTACAGGATGTAACCTTAGAGAATGTTTTGCCGATATAAAAATCCTCATAAAACCTGCAATTTCAGCTGCGCCTGGCAACTTTTGCATAATCGACTTATCTAGTGACTTATACCGAAGAAAATTGGTTTTGCGTCGTACCACGCAGAAACTTGAAGAATATATTAAGGGCATCAAATCATCATGAAACTAGAGGTAGCCAGGAGGTCTGAGTTGTCTCTGGCACTTTCTGAAAAGTTGACTTCTCACGTCACTTATGACGGTGAATACTGATTGGCCAGGACATAAGGGTCATCGTAAAATACGAGGTATAGGTTGCCTCAGGCACTTTTTGAAGAGTTGAGTTCTCACGTCACTCATGACGGAGAAAACTCGTCTTGGGTCGTACAGGGCGTAAACTTCCAGAATGTAATGCCGATATCGAAATCCTCATCTAAGCGGCAATATCAGCTGTGCCTGGCAACTTTTGGAAAATCGAGTTGTCCAGTGACCTGATAATGACGAAAATTGGTTTTGTGTCGTAACATGCTGAAACTTGAAGAATGGGCTAAGGACATGAAAATCACCGTGAAACAGAAGGTATGACTAGTCTCAGGCACTTCCTGAAAAATTCAGTCCTTCGTCACTCATAATTGAGAATACTGTTTTTGCGTCCAAGAAGACGTAAACTTGCAGAATGTACAGGAGTCATCAAAATGATCGCAAAACAGGAGGTAGGAGTTGTTTCCGACACTTTCTTAAATATAAGATCTCACATCACTTATGACGGAGAATACTGGTTGGGCGTCGTACGAGGCTCAAACTTGCAGAATGTACAAAAGACATAAAAGTGATCGTAAAACAGGAGGTATAAGTTGTCTCCGTTACTTTTTGAAGAGTTAAGTTCTCACGTCACTCATCACGGAGAAAACTCGTCTTGGGTCGTCCAAGGTGGAAACTTGCAGAATGAACTGCCGATATCGAAATCCTCGATATAAGCGGCGATCTTAGCTGTACCTGGCAACTTTTGAAAAATCGACTAATCCAGTGACTCCTAACAAACAAAATTGGTTTTGTGTCGTACCAGGCTGAAACTTAATGAATTGACTAAGGACATTAAAATCATAGTGAAACAGAAGGTATGACTAGTCTCATCGCCAAAAAGGAAGTATGAAATGTCTTTGGTACTTTCTCAAAAGTTGATTCTCGCGTTACTCATAATGGAGAATACTGGTTGGGCGTCCTACAAGATGAAAACTTGAAGAATGTATAAAAAAAATGAGTCATCGTAAAACAGGAGATATGAGTTGTCTCTGGCACTTTCTGAAAAGTTGAATTCTCGCGTTACTCATAACGGAGAATACTGGTTCAGGGTCCTACAAGACTCAAAATTACAGAATGTAGAAAGGACATAAAAGTGATGCTAACACAGGAGGTATAAGTTGTCTCCGGCACTTTTTGAAGAGTGAAGTTCTCACGTCACTCATCACGGAGAAAACTCGTCTTGGGTCGTACAGGGCGTACACTTGCAGAATTAACTGCAGATATCGAAATTCCCATATAAGCGAAGATTTTAGCTGTGCCTGGAAACTTTTGAAAAATCGAGTTATCCAGTGACTAATAATAAACAAAAATTTTTTTGTGTCGTACCAGGCTAAGACTCGAAGACTGCAACAAAGGACATTAAAATCATTGTAAAATAAAAGGTATATTTTGCTCATCGTAAAAAAGGGAGTATGAAATGTCTCTGGCACTTTCTCAAAAGTTGATTCTCGTGTCACTCCTAAGGGAGAATACTGGTTAGGCGTCGTACAAAATTCAAACTTGACGAATGTACAAAAGACATAAAAGTCATCGTAAAACTGGAGGTATGAGTTGTCTCTGGCACTCACGTTCTCACGTCACTCATCATAGAGAAAACTCGTCTTGCGTCCTACAGAATGTTTCGCCGATATCGAAATCCTCATAAAACCAGCGATTTTAGCTGCCCCTGGCAACTTTTGCATAATCGACTTATCTAGTGACTTATAGCGAAGAAAATTGCTTTTGCGTCATACTACGCAGAAACTTGAAGAATGTATTAAGGGAATCAAATCATCGTGAAACTGGAGGTATGACTTTTCTCTGGCACTTTTTCGCAAACCAGGAGCTCTGAGTTGTCTCTGGCACTTTCTGAAAAGTTAAGTTCTCAAGTCACTCATGACGGAGAATACTCGTCTTGGTTCGTACAGGACTTAAAGTTCCAGAATGTACTGCCGATATCGAAATCCTCATCTAATCGGCAATTTCAGCTGTGCCTGGCAACTTTTGAAAAATCGAGTTATCCAGTGCCATAATGACAAAAATTGGTTTTGTGTCGTAGAAGGCTACAACTTGAAGAATGCACTAAGGACACTAAAATCACCGTGAAACAGAAGGTATGACTTGTCTAAGGCACTTTGTGAAAAATTCAGTCCCCCTTCACTCATAATGGAGAATACTGGTTGTGCGTCGAACAAGACGTAAACTTGCAGAATGCACAGGAGTGATCAAAATTATCGGTTGGGCGTCGTACAAGACCCAAACTTCCAGTCATCGTGAAACGGGAAGTATGAGTTGTTTTCAGCACTTTCTGAATAGTTGAGTATTTACCTCACTCATAACAGAGCATACTCATTGCGCGTCGCACTAGTCTCAAACTTGCAGAATATACAAGACATAAATGTGGTTGTAAAACAGGAGGTATAAGTTGTCATCGGCGGTTTCTGAAAAGTCCAGTTCTGACATCGTTCATAACGGAGAATACTAGTTGGGCGTCGTACAAGACTCAAACTTGGAAAATGTACAGAAGATATCAGTCATCGTAAAACAGGAGCGTTGTCTGTGGCACTTTCTGAAAAGTTGAGTTCTCACGTCACTAATAACGGGGAATACTGGTTTGGCGTCGTACAAGACAAAAACTTCCAGAATGTAGAACATACATAATGCGTCGTAGAGGGCGTAATTTTACAGAATGTACCGCCGATATCGAAGTCCTCAAAAACCCGGCAATTTAAGCTATCCCTAGCAACTAGTAAAATTTCTAGTTATACAGTGACTCATAATGAAGAGAAATCGTTTTGCATCGTACTAGGCTGATACTCAAAGAATATACTAAAGTTGTTAAAATCATCGGGAAACAGGAGGTGTGACTTGTTTAGGGTACTTCCTCAAAAATTGAGTTCCGCCGTCAGTCATAACGGAAGAATACTGGTTGTGCCTCCAACAAGACATAAAGCTGCAGAATGTACTCGAGTCATCAAAATCATCGTAAAAGAGGAGGTATAAGTTGTCTTTGGCACTTTCTTAAGAGTTGAGTTCTAATATCACTCATAACGGAGAAAACTGCTTACACTTCGTATAAGACTCAAGCTTGCGGAAGAAAGAAGACATAACAGTCATCGTAAAAAAGGAGGTATGGGTTGTCTCTGTCACTTTCTGAAAAGTTGAGTTCTCACGTCACTAATAACGGGGAATACTGGTTGGGTGTCGTACAAGACTAAAACTTCCAGAATGTAGAACATACATTAAAGTCATCGTAAAAACCGAGGTTTGAGATGTCTCTGGCACATTCTGAAATGTTGACTTCTCCCGTT
Source organism: Siderastrea siderea (assembly GCA_964030785.1). Lineage (NCBI taxonomy): Eukaryota > Metazoa > Cnidaria > Anthozoa > Scleractinia > Rhizangiidae > Siderastrea > Siderastrea siderea. The sequence goes on along the minus strand of OZ034970.1, from coordinate 18,923,102 downwards.
ACTCATAACGGAGAATACTGGCTGGGCGTCCTACAAAATTTAAACTTGCAGAATTTACAAACGACTTGAGTCCTCATAAGACAGGAGGTATGAGTTGTCTCCAACACTTACTGAAAAGTTGAGTTCTCACCTCACTCATAACAGAGAAGACTGGTTGGGTGTAGTACAAGACTCAAACTTCCAGAATGTTACAAGAGACATAAAAGTCATCGTAAAACAGGAAGTATGAGTTGTTTTCAGCACTTTCTGAAAGGTTGAGTATTAACCGTACCCATAAATAACAGAGAATACTCATTGGTCGACGTACAAGTTTCAAACTTGCAAAATGTACAAGAGACATAAATGTCATCGTAAAACAGGAGATATAAGTTGCGTTCTCGGGTCACTCATGATAGAGAAAACTCGTCTTGCGTCGTACAGGGCGTAACCTTACAGAATGTACTGCCGATATCGAAGTCCTCAAAAAGTCGGCAATTTAAGCTATGCCTAGCAACTTGGAAAAAGTCGAGTTATACAGTGACTCATAATGAAGAGAAATCGTTTTGTATCGTACTAGGCTGATACGTGTAGAATATACTAAAGTTGTTAAAATCATCGGGAAAGACATAAACTTGCAGAATGTACACGAGTCATCAAAATCATCGTAAAAGAGGAGGTATGAGTTGTCTTCCGCACTTCATGAAAAGTTGAGTTTTCGCGTCACTCATGATAGAGAAAACTCGTCTTGCCTCGTACAGGGCGTAACCTTACAGAATGTACTGCCGATATTGAAATCCTCAAAAAAACCGGCGATTTAAGCTGTGCCTGGAAACCCTTGAAAAATCGAGTTATCCAGTGACTTATAATGTAGAAAATTTGTTTTGTTTCATACCGGGCTGAAACTTGAAGAATGCACTAAGGTTATTAAAATCATTTTCAAACAGAAGGTATGACTTGTTTCAGGCACTTTCTGAAACATCTAGTTCCGCCGTCACTCATAACAGAGAACACTTGTTTTCCGTCCAAAAAGACTTAAACATGCAACATGTGCAGGAGTCATCAAAGTCATCGTATAATAGGAGGTAAAAGTTGTTTTCACCACTTTCTTAAAAGATGAGTTCTTACCTCACCCATGACAGAGAATCCTCGTTTGGCGTCGTACAAGATTCAGACTTGCAGAATGTACAAAAAGACACAAGAATCAACGACAGACAGGAAGTATGAAAATTGTCTCTGGTACTTTCTCAAAAGTTAATTCTCGAGTCCCTCACAACGGAGAATACTGCTTGCGCGTCGTGCAAGATTTAAACTTGCAGAATGTACAAAGGAAATAAAAGTCATAGCAAAACTGGAGGTATGAGTTGTCTCCCGTACTTTCTGAAAAGATGAGTTCTCACGCCACTCATCATAGAAGAACCTTGTCTTGCGTCGTACAGGGCGTAAACTTGCAGAATGAACTGCCGATATCGAAATCCTCGATATAAGCGGCGATCTTAGCTGTACCTGGCAACTTTTGAAAAATCGACTAATCCAGTGACTCCTAACAGACAAAATTGGTTTTGTGTCGTACCAGGCTGAAACTTGAAGAATTGACTAAGAACATTAAAATAATACTGAAACAGAAGGTATGACTAGTCTCATCGCAAAAAAGGAAGTATGAAATGTCTTTGGTACTTACTCAAAAGTTGATTGTCGCGTCACTCATAATGGAGAATACTGGTTGGGCGTCCTACAAGATGAAAACTTGAAGAATGTATAAAAGACATGAGTCATCGTAAAACAGGAGATATGAGTTGTCTCTGGCACTTTCTGAAAAGTTGAATTCTCGCGTTACCCATAACGGAGAATACTGGTAGAAAGGACATAAAAGTGATGCTAACACAGGAGGTATAAGCTGTCTCAGGCACTTTTTGAAGAGTGAAGCTCTCACGTCACTCATCACGGACAAAACTCGTCTTGGGTCGTGCAGAGCGTAAACTTGCAGAATTAACTGCAGATATCGAAATTCTTATATAAGCGACGATTTTAGCTGTGCCTGGAAACTTTTGAAAAATCGAGTTATCCAGTGGCTAATAATAAACAAAAATTGTTTTGTGTCGTACCAAAGGACATTAAAATCATTGTAAAACAAAAGGTATATTTTGCTCATCGTAAAAAGGGCGTATGAAATGTCTCTGGCACTTTCTCAAAAGTTGATTCTCGTGTAACTCATCATAGAGGAACCTTGTCTTGCGTCGTACAGGGCGTAAACTTACAGAATGAACTGCCGATATCGAAATCCTCATATAAGCGGCGATTTCAGCTGTGCCTGGCAACTTTTGAAAATTCGACTTATCAAGTGACTTATAACGAAGAAAATTGGTTTTGCTTCGTCCCACCCAGAAACTTAAAGAATGTACTAAGGCCATTAAAATCATCGTGAAACAGGAGGTATGACTTGTCTCCGATACTTTCTCTAAAATTGGGTTCTCCCGTCAGTCAAAACTAAAAATACTGGTGGTGCGTCCTACAAGACTTAAACTTCCAAAATGTACAAGAGACATCAAAGTCATCGTAACGTACGAGGTATAAGTTGTCTTCGGCTTTTTCAGAAAAGTTAAGTTCTCACGTGACTCATAACGGAGACTACTGCTTGGGCGTCATACAAGACTTAAACTTGCAGAATGTACAAAGGACATAAGAGTCATCGTAAAATAGGAGGTATGGGTTGTCTTCGGCACCTTTAGCAAACTTGACCTCTCACGTCACATAACGGAGAATACAAACGACATAAAGAGTCATCGTAAAACAGGAGGTATGAGTTCTCTGCGGCACTTTTTGAAGGGTTAAGTTCTCACGTCACTCATGACGGAGAAAACTCGTCTTAGGTCGTACAGGGCGTAAACTAGGAGAATGTTTTTTTTTTATTTTTTTATTGAAGAAAATAAGACTTTACAATATTGAATGTTGGAAAAAAAAAGACGTACAAAAAACAGATACAATATTGATAATACAGAGAAAAAATTACACCGTTTTACTACATATAAGTACAAGTACAGAGTCAGTTTACAACAGATTAATTTAATTACAATTTTAACGAAAACAAGAAAAAAAGAAATAGGAAAAAAAAAAAAGCAGGTGGCACATTCTATGTGGAAACATTTTGAGGGGCTAAAGCGCATAATGTTGCCCATTTTGATCTAAATTTCGACAAGGTGTTGTTTTTAAAAGCGATTCTGCTTTCACAAAGGATCTTGTCTTTGAGAACGAGATGAAACATTTCAAAGCTTGGGGGGCTGTTATCCAACCAAGCCTGGAAAATGTGATATTTTGCGATGATTAGAACATGGTTTAAGGCGTAAAACTTAGTACAGTCTGGTTTATAGCCGTACAGAATATCCGTCACGCTTAAGGAACGATTCTCCGATCGTTTCTCATTCCACCAATTAACAATTTCACGCCAAAAACTTTGCGTAATGGGGCATTCATACAAAAGATGAACCAAAGTTTCGTTGGGAAAGTTGCAGCGCTCACAGCGAGGTGACGTTTTCAGTCCCATTTTAAAAAGGCGTTTGTTTGTAGGAAGAATACCATGAATGATTTTGTATTGGAAACATCTTAGTTTGTTTTCTACTGTGACTTTAAAAGGCAATTGGTAGATAGCTTTCGGGGATAAGTTTTTTCCGACTAGTTCTAGTTCTATTTTTGGGGATTTAAGAACTTTCAAAACAAAAAGTTCGCGAGCAATTTTGGCAGTGACATTAGAGGGGGTTAGGTTATCTCTGACAGCCATATTGGAGGGTATTTGCTTAGGATTTAAAAGGGAGTTTTTCCACCCACTAGGGATTGCAGAGAGGAGGCCGTAATATTTTAAGAAATTTACTTTTAGACCATATTTATCTTGAAATTCAGTTATGGACAAGAACCTACCATCTACCAGAAGGTCGCGTATTTTAATCACACCTTTTTGATACCATGACAGAAAAAAGATCGGTTTTCCATCTATTCTAATAAAACGGTTGTTCCAAATGATTTCATTTCCGTATTCGTCAGCAGATGAGGGGTCTGTGGAGTGTATCTCCTGCCAAGCCGAAAGTATTTCTTTGTAGAAGGAGGGTAATTCTGAAGACAGATTTAAGTCATGTATATCAAAGTTACATTCGAAAAGGAAAGTGCCACCGAGGTGGGTTGTGGCCAAGGAGAAGGCAGCGCACCATTTACTATCTCCAGCTTCACATAATCGCTTTGCCCACGCAGCCTTAAGAGATTTATCCATCATAACAAAGTCAACCATGTTAAGACCGCCTTTATCAAGAGGACCAATAAGAGTGTGCCGTTTAATTTTATCCGGCTTCATTTTCCATACGAACCTGAAGCAAATATCGTTGACTTGTTTACATATGTTGGATGAAACTGAGAGAACAGATGTGTTATAGACTAGTTTGGAGATGGCAAGAGTCTTGACAATGCATATCCTTCCTATTAAAGTTAGATTTCTCGCTGACCACCGGTTTAAAGTCTTTTTCAGTGATACAATTTTTTCTTCGAAATTGATTCTGCAGCTAACCGCCGGGTCGTAAGCGAAAGCAACACCGACAGCAATTACGTATTTCTCTGGCCACGAGATACTAAAGGGGGATCGCTTGCCCTTGTTTTGTTTAAGGCTGCCAAGCCACATTCCTTCTGTTTTAGAAATGTTTATTTTAAGACCTGAACACTCTCCAAATTCGCTTAGGAGGTTAAATAGGTGGTCCGCAGAAGAGTCGTTAAGTATGAGGGCTGTGATGTCATCAGCATACAGACTTAGTTTTATTTCAGTATCATTAAGTTTCAGGCCACATATGTTATTATTCTGCCTGATGGATTGGGCCAGCGTTTCAACAGCCAAGATAAATAGCAGCCCTGATAGGGGACACCCTTGCCTGACTCCTCTATGAAGGGAGAAGAAATTCGAAGCAAAACCATTATTAAGTACGCAGCTGGAGATGTTAGAATAAAAGACGTGAATCCAGTTCTGGAACATTGGCCCAAAGTTCATAGCGTCAATAGACTCGAATAAGAGCTTCCATTCGAGGGAATCAAAAGCTTTTTCGAAATCTATAAATAGAAGCATGCCAGGCAGATTTTGTTTCTCGTACACATCGATAACATCGGAGATTAAGCGGATATTTTCTCCAATAAAGCGATTTTTTACGTATCCAGTTTGATCACTATTTATTAAAGTCGGAAGAACTTTCTCTAGTCGATTTGCAATGCCATTTGGTTGCGATTTTGTAATCTGTATTTAACAAAGAAATTGGTCGCCAGTTTTTCAGAAGAAGATTATCTTTGTTTTTCTTTGGTATAAGCGAGATCACGCCTCTTCTTTGTGAGATTGACATTTCACCTTTTTGGTAGGCATCATTATAGCAGTCAATTAAAGGGCCCACAACATCGTTCCAGAAACATAAATAAAATTCTGCTGTAAGGCCGTCGGAACCGGGGGTTTTGTTTTTTGCAAAAGTTTTGAGAATAGACAGACATTCATCGGCAGTAATAAGACCTTCGCAGATGTTTTGCTGTTCGGCATTTAGTTTGGGTACCATTTCAGGGTTTAGGAAGTGTTTGCTGGGTTCATTAAATGTGCTAACTTCAGGCAATTGTGAAGTGTACAGCGTTTTGTAAAAATGTTCCATCTCCAATAGAATTTTGTTTGGTTCCTCTAGCTACTCGTTTTCATCTGTTTTTAATTTAACAATGTGTTTCCTATTGTGCGAGCGCTTTTCCAAATTGACGAAGTACTTGTTATTCCTTTCACCGTGCTCGTACCACCTTACTCTGCTCCTAATTATAGCACCTTTTGTTTTGCGCTCAGATAAGTTTTTCAGTTCCAATTTAACGCTTCTCGCTTCAGTTGTTAAATTCACATCGTTGGGGTTTTTACCGAGAAGAACATTGAGTTCGTTTAATTTTCGAAGTAGGTCCATTTCTTTGTTCTTTCTGTTTTTGCTAAGGCGTTTTGCAAATCGTATACAGAAATCCCTGATTTCCATTTTAATCATTTCCCAATAAAGTCTTTTGTCATCAGTTTTACTGTGCTTTTCTTTTGCGTGAATTAGAAAGAATTTCAGGTTTAAAACAAATTCTTCATTTTCAAGGAGGGAATTGTTGAATTTCCAAAATCCTGGACCAGGTTTTTTCTGTGAATTTTCGTACTGAATTTCAACATAGATTGGGGAATGATCGGAATCATGATATGCTTTAACCTCCGTTTTACATGTGCGCGGCACTAAGTGTTTAGACACAAGCCAGTAATCTAGGCGGCATTGTATTTTGCCAGAACTGTTGCTCCACGTGAAACGTTGGGAGGAGGGGTGATGAAATCGCCAAATGTCAACGAGACCCAAAGTGTTGCGAAGGTCGTTTATGCTATCAATAACGCTTCTTCGGTTGTTTGTATCTTTTCCTCCCGTCTTATCAACACTTTCAAGCGGGCAGTTGAAATCGCCACCAAGGATGATATTGTCGTTAGAGTAGGGTCGCAATTTGTTAGACAATTCATTGAAAAACGTTTTTTGGAGACTTAAATCATTTGGAGCGTAAATGTTGACAAAACAAAATTCTTCATCTTGTAGCGAAGCCCGAACGAGAAGAAACCTCCCTTTTTTGTCTCGGATAATGTCAGGGTTTTCAATTTTGAAAGTCGGTTTGATTAACAACATCACGCCTCTGCTGTGTTTTGAACCATGGGAGTATGTACTGCGATATCGAAATTGTGAGATGAGCGACTCCTCAGATAAGCGACGATTTCTGCTGTTCCTGGCAACTTTTCAGAAATCGAATTGTCCAGCAGTGACTCATAATTAAGAAACTTGGTTTTCCGTCGTACCAGACTGAAACTTCCAGAATGTACAGGAGACATCAAAGTCATGGTTATCCAGGTGGTATGACTTGTCTCTGTCACTTTCTAAAAAATTGAATTTCCCCGTCACTCATAACGGACAATACTGGTTGTGCGTACAACTAGAGAAAAACCTTTGGAATGTACAGCAGTCATCAAAATTATCGCAAAACAGGAGGTTATGAGTTGCCTCCGTTCTTAAAAGTTGAGTTATCACGTCACTCATAACGGAAAAACTCGTCTTGGGTCATACAGGGCGTAAACTTGGCAAATATACTGCAGATATCGAAGCCTCATACAAGCAGCAATTTCAGCTGTGCCTCGCAAATTTTGGAAAATCGTGTTATCCAGTAACTCATAACGACGAAAATTGGTTTTGTGTCGTACCAGGCTGAAACTTGAAGAATGCACTAAGGACATTAAAGTCATCGTGAGAAAAAAGGTATGATTTATCTCAGGCACTTTCTGGAAAATTCAGTTGCCCTGTCACTCAAAACGGCGAATACTGGTTGTGAGTCCAACAAGAATTAAACATACAAAATGTACAGGAGTCATCAAAATCATCGTAGAACAGGATTGTTGTTTCCGGCAATTTCTAAAAAGATGAGTTTTTACGTCACTTATGACGGAGAAAACTGATTGGGCGTCGTACAAGGCTCAGACTTGCAGAATGTTCTAAGGAGATAAGAGTCATCGTAAAACAAGAGGTATATGTTGTCTCTTGCAATTTTTAAAGATCTAAGTTATCACGTCACTCATCACGTAGAAAACTCCCGTACAGGGCGTAGAATTAGAAAACGACTTCCGATATCGAATTCCTCGTATGAGCGGCGATTTCAGCCGTGCCTGGAAACTTTGCAAAAATTTACTAATCCAGTGACTCATGATGCACTTTCTGAAAAATTGAGTTCCCCTGTCACTCATAATGGACAACACTAGTTGTAAGTCCAACAAGACTTAAACTTGCAGAATGTACAGGAGTCATCGAATTCACCGCAAACCAGGAGGTATGAGTTGTCTCCGGCACTTTCTGAAAAATTGAGTTCTCACTTCACTCATAACAGAGAATACTGATTGCGCGACGTACAAGTCTCAAACTTGCAGAATGTACAAGAGACATAAATAAAAGTCACCGTAAAACACGAGGTATGAGTGGTTTTCAGCACTTTCTGAAAAGTTGAGTATTCACCTCTCTCATAGCAGAGAATACTAATTGGGCGTCGGACAAGTCTCAAACTTGCAGAATGTACAAGACACATAAATGTCATCATAAAACAGGAGGTATAAGTTGTCTTCGGCAGTTTCTGAAAAGTTGAGTTCTGACATCACTTATAACGGAGAATACAAGTTGGGCGTCGTACAAGACTCAAACTTGGAGAATGTACAAAAGACATAAGAGACACAAGAGTCATCGTAAAACAGGAGGTATCAGTTGTCTCTGGCGTTTTCTGAATAGTCGACTTTTCACGTCACTCATGATAGAGAAAACTCGTCTTGCATCGTACAGGAAGTAACCTTACAGATTGTACTGCCGACATCGAAATCCTCCAAACACCGGCGATTTAAGCCTTGGCTGACAACTTTTGCAATATCGACAGTAGCAATATCGGAGTTCGACAAATAACACCTCATTAATACACCCGTATTTCCTCTTTTAAGCCATTTAGCGTACAAAAACCAATGACACCTCATTCCTACATCCGTATTTCCTCTTTTAAGCCACTCAGTGTACAAACCAATACCACCTCATCTGAATTTTCCTATTTTAAGTCCCTCAGCGCACAGCAAAATCGTCTAACAAAGCAGAATCACATCTCGTATTATATCAAAAGTGTCTCAATTAGAGAATCGCACATCTTGTATTAAATCAAAAGTTTCTCAATTAGAGCATTACATATTTTGTATTATAAGATCATCTCTTAATATACAAGTCACAATGTCTGTACTGAACATGAACATTGAACATGAACATGAACTTGATCCAGCAACGTTACAAGCTTTAGGGCAATCACTTGCAGAGGACGCTCCTGCTGTTCGAAAAATTATTCAGAACATGTTGGATGAACCTATTTCTGAAGTGGAGAAGAGTTTAGATAAACCCTTACTTCCTAAACCTTTTCAACCGACCGCTCCTCCTCGTAAAAGAAGGGGGAGAAAAAGACAAGAAATTTTAAGGGAGTTCGATCCAATTCCTCGAGAGAACATCCGAACGGTGACAGACTATCAGAATGAGATTCTAGATATTATGATGATGCTGAACATAAGGGAGAAGAGAAAAAGGGGCGCCGTTTCATCCAATGGCGCTTCATCCGAGGACTGGAAAGAGATCTGACACCCGACTTTATGGCAAAAATCCGAGAGAACATTCACACATCTTTCTACGCCAGGCACATCTCATATCAGCTACGCAACATTGAAGATGGTACGGTTATTGTGCCTGTCTGAGGCGGAGAAATGGTTAAGTGAACGGGAGAAGGTACGCCTGTCTGAGGCGGAGAAATGGTTAAGTGAACGGGAGAAGGTACGCCTGGATCCTGACAACATCGAAAGACCGGACACGAAGTGGGTGTTTGAAAACCACTTCAATGTTGATGTAAAGGTCGTGCTCGACCGACAGCCATTGTTGGGCACAGGCCCATTACCAGACTGGCTGCGTAACCTTGCGCATGGCCGGTCGATGTTGGCGGTGGACACCTACAAGGACAACTTGTGTCTGTGGCGTTGCATTGCTGTGCACCGTGGATGTTTACCGCATCGAAGCACAACAGCAGCACGAGAGCTTGCAAAGAGTTTCTTCAAACTTAAGGCTGCACCAAACGACATCCAGAAAACATCGCTCGATGAATTGGATAAGGTTGAAAGACACCTGAATCAGGGAGCACCTTTCTCGGATTGGTTGGGTATCCGTGTCTATGAGCCTGAGCGCATGGAGGGTGAGGTGGTATGGCATCTTAGGCGGAACCCGGCGGCCAAGCTAAAGAATATTCTGACAATCGGAATTTATGAGGGGCACGCATTCGTCATCAAGGATATTTGGAAGCTTGCAAGAACGTATACATGCGTTCATTGCAGTGGACGATTTACTCAAGCTTTTAATCTTCAACGACATGCCGAAAGGTGCGCCCAAGGCAAGACGGTGATCGATTGCCCGGCCGAAAGAGCTGAAACACTGCAGACATCTTTCAAGAAGGCCTTCTATCCAAAACATCAGGCTTCCCATGAATCACTTCGGTGGCTTGAACGAGAAGCCAAGCGGCGGAAAATTCACATTCACCACGCAATGTGTGGGCACGGGGGTGAGCGATGGGTTGAGCGCTCTCCTGTCGATGGGTACAACCATGAAAAGAGGATTGTATTCCAATACCACGGCTGCCACTGGCACGGATGCCGAAAATGTTTCCCGAACGATCGTGATAAAATCATTGCCTGCAAGGACCAAACGCGAGAAGACCAGTACAAAGCAACTATAAAACGCACAAAAGCGCTCCGAGCTGCTGGCTATCACGTAATCGAGGCATGGGCGTGTGAAGTAGGGGAAATAGATGTGGAGTTGCCACGGACCCAAATGCGAAGCTACCCAGACGCGATCTTGTATGACTTTGAAGCATACGGAGACAAGAATCAGCGGAAGGAGCCGACAGGCATGCTCACGATCGAGAACGCACACGTACCAATCTCGGTGAGCATTGGGGACACCCTCGAACGCGAGCAAACAAACATTTGTGAAAAAAATCCAGTGGAGCTGGTCTGCAAGTTCATGGAAGAGCTGGAGGGGCGCGGGAAAAACATTCGGTCCAAACTACGAGCCGGGTGCATGCCCGATGACGTGAAGATGCTTTCAAAAGCGCAGCGCCTCAAAATCGAAGAATGGTGCGATCAGGTGCCGGTTCTTGGGTTCAATTCCGGGCGATACGATCTGAACCTGATCAGAGAGCATTTCGCGGAGCGCCTTCCTGACTCAACCGGTAAAGTCAGAGTGGCGAAAAATGGAAACAAGATCATGTTTATTCTGACGAACAGCTTTCGCTTTCTCGACATCATGAACTACTTAGGTCCGGGAACCAGCTAGGAAAAAGGGGTGAAAGCCTACTAATGCAACACTGTAAAATCGTGGTTTCCGTACGAGTGGTTTGACACTCCTGAAAAACTTGATTTTCGCGGGCTTCCGAAATATGAGGAGTGGTATTCGAAGGTGAAGGGCGACTACGTTCTCACGCGGGAGGAATGGGAGGGGTGTCAGCGTCTGTTCAAAGAAAAGGGCATGTGTACCTTCGCAGACTGGCTGCGTTACTACAATAATCTCGATGTGGCTCCCGGCCCTGAGGCTCTGGAAAAGATTCGTGCTTTCTACACTGATAAGGGAAGCGATATTCTGAAAGACGCTGTCAGCATCCCAGGTGTGAGTTTAAATTACTTGCTCCGCGGATGTGTTGAGCGGGACGCGGAGCTTTACAGCCCGGGCATTAAGCCCATTATCAAATAGGATTAATCGTTGTCCTTCATGCAAGGAGCAACTAGTTTATGTGGTGAATGAGTTCTGTCGTGAATGTCCGAAATGTGGTAGAGTGTTTGAATGTGATGATGATGAACAGTTCCAAGAAGAAAATTGGGGAAGAAGTTCCACTGCGCCTCCTACGACTAATGTTCATTTAAAAAATGTTTTGCGGAAATGGTTTCTGAGTAGGAGTCATTTGCTGGACAAGTTTATAAAGCTCAATTTCCTTCGGCCCAAAACCCTTTCCGAATATCTTTTTCAGCACCTTTTCAGCGCCGAAACTCAAAGCTGCACTTGCTAATGGCCCAAGGGCTGGCTTTATCAAAGGTCGTGCCAAACCTAGCACAGCAGAAAACAAATTTCCACCACGCTGCGCAGTATTTTGAATCTGGTTCTGGCTTAATTTTAGCTCAACCCCTTTCCCTGCCGCTGCGGTTTTCTTCGGCCGCGAGATTTGTGTAGCAGTGAGAAGGAGTTCGTCACCGCGCCCAATGTGGCCTGGTTTAACTTTCAGAGTAACAGCTGTCTTCGAAACATAAGCTTTCTGAAGTTTCTTTTTCTGACCATCAGTCAGAGCGATTTTATATGGATGATAAGTTGTGCTCATCGTGCGTGTATATTATATTCAGAATCTTTTTATTTGTCTAGACGGCGGCAAGCTCATTGTCAATTTGCTTCAGCACAAATTCTTCTTCATTCAAAACCACGGCGAAGATTGTGTAATCTTGAGCGTTAGCGGCTTCGTTCAGTCTGTAATGGAATTCTAGCTTTTTGGGGTCGCCGGTCACACTTTCTTTGGTATTTCGTAGATCAAGGTAGATAATTGGGTATAACTTCTGAAAGTTGGCGAGCTGCAGCTGAACGCCGGTGTTGTAGTCGTTCTTTCTGTATCTGAAATTGATTAAATCATTCAAAATTCTTATTCTAAAGTCATGGTCGTAATCAAGCTCAGGGTAAAAGCTTGTGCCGTACTGAAGGCGGCAAGTGGCTAATCTTGCCGAGTTATCACCATCGATATCAAATGTGTCAAAGAGGTAAGGGTTTTGCGTGGAAGCATTTTGTTTCCGAGTTTGTTGAAGGAATACAAAGACATGCTTGGGGTTTTTTACCCCAGATGTAATCAACCACGTACCGTTCGCATCCCCTCGGGAGCTGCTCAGATGCAAAACTTCTTTCAAGTATTTCCATTGGGTTGGCTGCAAGAAATTTTCATTGGCCAGGGTCTGCCCTTTACCAGTTAACTGTAATTGTGGGACCCACAACTCCAATTTACGGACAACAATCCTTCGAGGTGTTCCATCGTTTTGGAAAATCATTTCTCTGTCGTCTTGCAGAACAATTTCAAACTCAAGTTGCATCGGTGGCAGCAGCCTGTCGGAAAGACCTTCAAAGAAGGAGTATCGGTTCAAAGGGATAATGGTCTGAACTGTCTCACCTTCATGTGATAGAAGCGCCCTTGCCCGCATTCCAACGTTCGTCGCATTGCCATCAGTCACTGTGGTGGCGTCAGAGTCAAGATACCAAAATTGGCTTTTAGCCACGCTTCTCGAAAAATCGTCCGAAAAGTCAAGCAGGTTTTTGATGAAAATAACCTTGTGGATATCGTTCGCCTCGTACAGAGTTTTTCCCGCTGATTTAAGGTTCAAACTTTTGATCAATGAGAAAGAACAGTTGATCGGAGCCGATTGGGTGTCAGCGCCAATGTTGGCTCCGTTTGCTACAGCTTCAAACTTAAAATCGACGCGGAAATAAGCGTTGTACCAGTCATAAAAATTGTCCCCGTATCTTACGGTAAATTTGTGGCCCGACTTGTTTTGAGTTTGGTTATTCCCAGGGAAGGTGAGCGGGGTGTCCAAATTCACTTGGACGTATGTAGTCTTTTCGAGGTATGGTTGAGTTCTGAACATGTAAACAATCGTTTATATTAAGAGAAAAAATTTCTGCGATTAAATTTCGTTTGCCAAAATTCGATTTAATTTCACAAGGGCACCATCTGATTTTTTTGGCACTCGGTTTTGCAAAATGTTTGCAAGTTCCTCTTTTGCATCCTGCGACACCGGTTTTTGCTTTCGCTCTTGCAGTAGTTTTCGTATTTGTTTTGAACCTTTTTCGACAGCAAGTTCACCAACTTTCTGCCCCGCTTTTTCAGCGATTGTTTTTGTGGCTTTTTCGGCGGCTGTCTTTGCCACGTTCTTTACAGTACCTTTAAATGCTTTGCCGATGGCCATAAGGGTGTCACGGATCACACCCGACCCCTTCCGGCGTTTTCGTCAAAAAATCTTGCCCACTCGCTCGGGTGATTCATGGTTGTATATTTATGCCAACGAAATCTTTACTCTTGTTCAATCATTATGCTAAGCGCAACGTCTATCCCGTTGAGATTCAGGAGATTGTTTCTTCCGTCTGTCACCCAAATCCTTATTGCATTAATCTCGCTTTCATTCACAGGATGCCACTCAAGCCCATACGGCTCTTTTTGAAATGGATAGCTAACCTGAAGCCCTGTTGTTGAGAAACTGTATAACACATCGCTTGGAACATCGTTTGCTCGCCGTGTGATCAGATCGCAGTGGAGAAACACCCAATCAACGCTTCTTGTGATATTCGGGACGATTGTTTCGACATAATTTTTTTCTCCGGTCACGATCTTTTTCTCACAACCAAGCAATTCAGCGAAAGCTCCTTGAGAAAGGTCAAGCTCATAATTTTCATGCATCAAAATGACAACCCGGAAAATTGTCATATCGAAATACAGAGTGAAAATGAAATCACTGTCTTTGTCTTCCGGTTTCACTTTACCGGTTTGGGACTGAAGAAAGCTGTTGATGCCAGAGTAATCATACATTCCATTCGGGAATGTCAAGGTCTGCCACTCTTCAGCCTTCTTTCTCCAGCGAATTTTGTTGTTGTCAAAAGTGTCATCGATGTTGTACCATGAGTAACTCATAGTGATAAGTTTGTTAAGCGAGGCCTTATAGTTTCCTGAATCTAACTTAATCGGAGGTTGAAAATTAATTGTGAAATCGTGTGAAACTTGAGCGGCTCCGGTTCTTTGTAGTTTTGCGAGGCTCGAGTCAAGCAGAAGATTTAAGGTCATCATTGGTCTATATAATTACGAATAATTTTTTTCTTTTGCTTTTTGTCGATTGCGCCGAGTCCAACTAGTGAATCAAGCAGAGACAATACCTGATTTTTTAGTTTTATTGAGCTGTTTCCTGCTTTTATCGATCCTAAGCACAAGTGAAGTTGGTCGATCAATTTTTCAGCTTCATCAGCGATACCGCTTCCTTCGGTTTCCCAATTCTGTTCTTCAGGGAAGAAGTCCTCGTCACCGTCTGAAGGTGGGTCGAGAGAAGGTCTTCGGCTCTCAACAGCTTCTTTCAGAGATGTTTCAAGAGAGGTTGGAGGAATTTCTCTTTTGCGTGGGGGAGTGGACTTAAGTCTCTGCTTCCCTTCATGTAACCGTTTCGAAAGAGACTCTTTTGTTACCCTTCTTTTCGCATAAATTCCATCTCTTACTTTTTTGAGATCCTCCACCGAATAACCAAAAAATGGAGAGTCTTTCTTTTTTACTGTGCAATTGGGATCATTTCCGTATCGCGTTATTAACCGATTGGCTGTTTGCAATAGGGTTGATTCATGGCGATATTCTGGCTTAACAGGTCCTGGCATCGCCCACTCTTTACGTGCAGATTTTTCTTTCATCAGTGGTGGGGGCGGTTGTGGAAAATCATCATCATCAACAACTTCTTGATATGGGGCTGGTGGTGTTGGTGGTGGTGGTGGTTCTGGTGATGGTGCTGGTGTTGGGGCATCAGGTCTGAATTCATCACCAAACGGGTTGGTTCTGTCAAATTCATCCATTGCATAATCGGGACTTTCCTCCACCTCTTGCGTTGTGGTGCTGCTCTTTTCATCAAGCCTTTTTGTGATAGGTTTAAAAAGCTCCTCCCCTGAAAGCTGACCAAACTCTTTGTTAATTTTGTTTTTTTCTGAATTTTTGGTGAATGTCTTGTGTTTGTTAATCGACCGCCGTTTTTTCCTTTGCATTTGTTTCCACTTTGGTAATGACATTTTCAGTGTGATTATCTAGAGATACAAAAAAAAATGAAGATTCCAAATTACGACCCCCCTTTTTCCAAAAGTAGCGACAAGCAAGGCCACCCTTGTATGCCAGCCAATGTTTTCCGGATGCTGATTTGTGACCCAGTAATTCTGGCAAAACAGACATATTACTGCATATGCTTTATGAGTTGTTAGAGTTTGATAAAATTTACCTCTTTTCAAAAAACCTGCACCGGAACAAATACCAGGCTCTTTTGTACGACTTTGCTGAACGAATCAACCCCAAGGTTGGTTACGAGGTCATCGAGGCTCCCGGTGATGAAATCATTCCACTCGAAGAGCTTCCGGTGGACAACCAAAAAATTGTTGTCTTTGATGATCTTGTTTGTGAAAGCAACCAAAACAGCATCGTTAATTATTTTATCAACGGGCGGCACAGAAACTGCTGCGTTATTTACCTCACTCAAACCTTCTACAAGGTGCCGAAAAACATCCGTGATAACTGCAGCCATTTTTGTATTTTCAGATTTCTTCCACGAGAAAAGAAGAGGATTGCGGACGAGATAGGTGTTGATCATGTCGCGTTAGATCGCGCCACAGATAAAAAATATTCTTTCCTTTACTATGATAAACCTCAAAAAATAATGAAGAAAAATTTTGACGAAGATATATAATGGGGTATGTTAACAGCCAAATCGGTAAAACTAGCCAAACGACAAGTGAAACGGTGGGTCCTCCTGGGCCGAGGGGTGACAAAGGCCCCGCCTGACCACAAGGTCCGATTGGTCCCCGAGGGAAGAAGGGTCCTTGAGGGGAGGCCGGTCCACAGGGACCCCAAGGGCAAAATGGACCGCAGGGTCCAAAAGGCAACAAAGGTGATCCTGGGCCTGAGGGTAGTGCCAGCGGTTCTGCTGATATTGACATGCAAAATAAGTACGAGATTTTGCGATTAAAAAGCAACCCTTATCCTGTCCAAGGTGATCTGTCAAAGGTAATAAACTATCAGGACACGAGAAATATCTTTCTTTCAAAAAAGGAAGGTGGGAAAATGGAAGCAAGCATTGATATGAATAATAATACACTCTACAACGTAAAAGACCCAGAACAGGTAGATCAAGCCACAAACAAAAAGTATGTCGATAATCAGCTTGTAAAAAAAACTGGATAAAGCAGCTGATATTGATATGAAAAATAATTCGATTATCAATCTTGATCTTCCATCAGACCCAAGAGACGCCGCATGTGTCGAGTTTGTTAACTACAGAATTGATGACATAACACAAAAAAGTTTCTCAAATTTGATGGCACTAACAATATGACTGGAGACTCGAACTTAAATAATAATACAATTGTCAACTTACACACCGATGGCAAAGATCTGAAATCCGCAGTTAATGTTGATTTTATGCAAAGTGAAATAACATCTATGAGAGATCTTGTCAGTCAAATAATTCATGAATCCCATATCACTAGCTCGACAAATAAAAAGGACGCCTTCATGAATCGTCGAGTGAAAACAACATCGATGTTTTGGGCATCAACGATTATACAACCAAAACATTCGAAAAGTACACCAAAACATTAATCCACTTTCACAGCTGGAGTAGCTCACCCCTGCAATACATATATCTCGACCTGCACGGCACGGTCCGTCATTCATCATTCATAAAAGTTGGACATCTAATCGTTTATGGTCTTAAAGAAACCGTTTCAAACGTTGCTCCAAGTGTTTATGACACCGCCTTTGTCATTGAAAATGGACAAATGAAAATGGAAACGGATTTGTCTTGAAACGGGCATCGTTTGCGTGGTTCCGTTCATTACATAAATGGGATTTTAAATACAAAAAATGGAAACACATTTTTATTAAATGGTTGTGACAAAATAATCATTCCAAATGATAGCCACATATTGACTATAAAAGTGCTCTATTTCAAGCTCAAAAGTCAATATATGCCTATTTCTTTAAAAGTAAAACACAGTGACCATTTAACTCAATCAATCACTTACACTTAAACCCAAGCAACGCAATTACAGACAATTAATATTAATTAAGTACTGTCGTTTGGTCTTATGGCTGTGGAACTGGCTTCAGTTGTAAAAGATGAAGAACTCTTACTGTTGATTGAATATAGAGTGCCATAAACATTTTTTCATTTATTATATATCACATTAATAAAAACCTTTTAGAAAGCGAAGTTAGAATTCTGAAAGATCTATATGCTTATTATCATAAGAAACATTACGGTTATCAAAAGCTTTACAAGAGTTATCGAAGAAAAAACTTTATTTGCAATCTTTCCGCTGGCAAATTAAATATCAGCGCTGCAGTTGCCGGCGGAATTACACTGAACCCTGCTGTCATGGCAACTTTAACTGGTGTTGGTCATATTTTAAAAGCAGTCGCTAGCCTAAAGAAATACGATAAAAAGACAGAACAAGCAAATTTTGCCCGGATCGATTACCAAAAAGTCCTTGATGAGATTCGCTTCTACCTCAGAGGTGAAACTTTTGACAAACAAGTTTTCCTTGATAAATTGAAAATAATAGATAATTTCATTATTGACCATTGCATGGAGGTTCCACCCTCTATTTGTAAAAAATATGAAGAAACATTCGCTCCGTTGTAAAATCTTCGAAGAATAATATACGCAGAAAAAAAAGTGATTGCAGTCTTGCAAGCTCTTTGCTATTATCTAGTTGAGCTTCACACACCCCCCGAAATTAAGCAAATAAGATTTATTACTCGTGAGTGTGTTTCAAAAATATTGTTACCAACTCGTGACAAAGATGGATAACCCACTTCAGGACTAGATGTGGTCCCATATTACGATTTTTTTTTCCTCATAAAGTTGAAAAATGAAACCCTTTTGCTTATATAAAAATGTAAAAGAAAGTGTGTGCGAGTCACCCGCCATGTTTTTTACTGCTCGTCAAAGGCCTGGGAAAGAGAAATATAGACTTCCGGTCTCTTTCTGAGAATGATGCCACGCAACGGTTCCGCTTCACAGAATTTCACCTCGAGCAGAACAGTACACCCTATTAAACGAATGTATCTCTGTACAGATCAACAAGCGATCTCACAAGACTATTGGCCAACAGAGGAAAGCTTTCAAAGAAGAGAAATTTTAAAATGGCGGGATATTTCGGACGCTGTGTACAAAATTAAAAAAGTTGCACACCGGAGAGGCAAATTTGGAAATCAGCTATTTTAACTTTAGAAACAAAGAATGGAGATGACTTTCGTGTGTGGGCCCCTAAACGCCTTGCAGAAGACCTGCTGGAAGACGATTCTTCTCAATTTGTGTACAAAATAGGTCTCAAAACGTCTGCTAACAGCAATGAATATTTTGATTATGAATTAATGTAATCATGTCTGTGTAAGCTTATATTGATTACTACTTCATTGGACCTCGAAGTCACGCGCCTGTAAACACAATTTGGGAAAAACCCCGATCGGAGATAAGAGATTATGTCACAGATATTTTTGAAAATAAAAAATCATGTGAATAGCCACTGATACAAAAGCCGTTCCACGTGCAAAACAATAGAATACACACCAATCTCCCTGGCAACTAACTGTTTGAAAGGTGAATTAAAAATCTATTTATACTTTTTCAGTGGCTAGGGAGATTTGGTATGTATTTTTTTGTTTTACACGTGAAAAGTTATTGTCTTTTTTTTTCGTTTCACGTGAGCTGTCCGTTATGAAAGGGTGAAAAAGTTCGTCTCCTTCATTGTCAAAATGGATAATGTTGAATTTCCCGAATATGGCTCCTCTGACCTGGCTGCAAGGCCAGATGTTAACCAATTTCAAGTTCCCCCTATCCAACCAATGGAAGGGATTGAACAGTTCCTTGGGAGGGTCCTTCAACAGGATTCACTTCCAAAGCAAGATGTAAGAGGAGCATGGAATGAAACAAAAAGTGAAAGAGAAAAGCTTATGAAACAACTCAATAAAGCGAATCAAGCAATCGAATATTGGATTTCAAAAAGAAAATTCATTGAGCAACAGCTGATTACAAACAGAGAACAGATTGAGAATCTCCGAGGAAGAATGCTTGCAGACTGTTTGAGTGAATAAAACAGCTGATGAATATAGAACATTGACATCTCCGCGGGCTGAGCGATTGCAGTCTGATTAAAACGGAGAACATTTAAATTTCCGCAGACTGAGTGATTGCTCTGTGGAGTGAATTATTGTAGAGTGATTAAAACGGAGAACATATGAATGAAAATGATTTATTTTATTAAGTGTGTGTTTCATTATGATTAGTGATAAAAAAGCATTTATGGATTAACCAACATTTTTAAACATTAATGCCTGCTAATTTGAGAGAAAAACCCCCTTCCGCTATATTTAAACGTGAGGTCAATACATTTCGTAACACCGGAAGTAGAAAGTTCTAGAGTATAATTGAAAAAGCGTCATAGTCGAACGGCGAAGTAGTGTTTAATCAAATCGAGCCCCCTCCCACCGGTTTAAACTTGTTCCTTAGAGCATTTCAATATATTTAAATTCAGACTTGGCTCGGCGCGCGAAAGAATATTTAATCATCCTCTTCCCAAAAACAAATAAATTCTTCGTTGCATGGTAAAACGATATGATGAATAACTCCATTTTCATCACAAATTGAACATACCCTGGTTGATTCAGCATCTATATCATAAAGATTACTAAACGTCCATACATTTACGATTCGTCGTCGCTCTTCACAAACCGACGCATCGAGAATATCCTCATGAATTTCTTTCCAACCCCTTGCTAATCGTTTACTAATCATTCTACGATTATAAAACTTGCATATGTTTTCGAACATGTTACAAAGATCCTCATACACAAGAGGTAAACGGAAGACAAGGGGTAAATCCAACGATACTAGTTCAATTTCTTCAATGTTTTCTACAGACATTATGACTTGTATATTTAATACTTGAGAAACTTTTGATATCAAGATGTACGATTCTCTAATTGAGAAACTTTTGATATCATACGAGATGTGATTCTCGATGTGGTATTGGTTTGTACGCTGAGTGGTTTAAAAGAGGAAAATACGGGTGTAGGAATGAGGTGTCATTGGTTTTTGTACTTTGAGTGGCTTAAAAGAGGAAAATACGGGTGTAGGAATGAGGTGTTATTTGTCGAACTCCGATATTACTACTTCAGCTTATCTAGTGACTTATAACGAGGAAAATTGGTTTTGCGTCCTACCATGCAGAAATATGAAGAATGTACTAAGGGCATTAAAATCATCGTGAAACAGGAGGTATGACTTGTCTCCGGCACTTTCTACAAAATTGGGTTCTTCCGTCAGTCACAACGAAAAACACTGGTGGTGCCTCGTACAAGGCTTAAACTTGCAGAATTTGCAGGACTCATCAAAACCATCGCAAACCAGGAGGTATGAGTTCTCTCCGGCACTTTCTGAAAAATTGTGTTCTCACGTCACTCATAACGGAGAATACTAGCTGGGCGTCGTACAAGACTGAAACTTCCAGAATGTACAAGAGACATGAAAGTAACCGTTAAACAGGAAAACTGGGTTGTTTTCATGACTTTCGGAAAAGTTGAGCATTCACCTCACTGATAACAAACAATACTAATTGAGCAAAGTACAAGTTTCAAACTTGAAGAATGTTCTAAGGCATTAAAATCATCGTGAAATAGGAGGTATGACTTGTCTCAGGCACTTTCTAAAAAATTTAGTTCCCCTGTTACTCATAACGGAGAATACTGGTTGTGCGTCTTACAAGACGTAAATTTGCAGAATGTACAGGAGTAATCAAATTCATTGCAACCCAGGAGGTATGAGTTGTCTCCGGCGCTTTCAGAAAAGTTGAGTTCTCACGTCACTCATAACGGAGAATACTGGTTGGTCGTCGTACAAGACTCAAACTTCCAGAATCTTAAAAAGACATAAAAGTTATTGTGTAACAGGGGGTATGAGTTGCAACGCTTACAAAGTCGACCTATCTAGTGCCCTATAACGAAGAATAATTGGTTTTGCGTCGTACCACGCGGAAACTTGAAGAATGTACTAAGGGCATCGAAATCGTCGTCGTGAAACAAGAACTGTGACTTGTCTCCGGCACTTGCTCAAAAAATGGGTTTTCCCCTTAGTCAAAACGAAAAATAACGGTGGTGCGTCCTACAAGGTTTAAACTTGCAGAATGTACAGGAGTCATCAAAATCATCGCACACCAGGAGGTATGAGTTGTCTCCGGCACTTTCTGAAAAGTTGAGTTCTCACGTCACTCATAACGAAGAATACTGGTTGGGCGTCGTACAACACTGAAACTTCCAGAATGTACAAGGGACATAAAAGTCACCGTAAAGCAGGAAGCCTGAGAAAAGTCGTCTTGCGTCGTACAGGTCTTAACCTTACAGAATGTACTTTCGATTTCAAAATCCTTATATAAGCGGGGATTTAAGCTGTGGTTGGCAAGTTTTCCAAAATCGACTTATGTAGTGACCTATAACGAAGAAAATTGGTTTTGCATAGTGCCACGCAGAAACTTGAAGAATGTACTAAGGGAATTAAAATCATCGTGAAAAAGGAGGTATGACTTGTCCATGGAACTTTCTTCAAAAGTTCGATCTCCCTTCAGTCAAAACGAAAAATACTGGTGGCGCGTTCTACAAGACTTAAATTTGCAAAATGTACAGGGGTCATTAAAATCATCGCAAACCAGGAGGTATGAGTTGTCTCCGGCGCTTTCTGAAAAGTTGAGTTGTTACGTCACTTATAACGGAGAATACAGTTAGAGCGTCGTACAAGACTCAAACTTCCAGAATGTTACAACAGACATAGAAGTCATCGTGTAGCAGGAAGTATCAGTTGTTTTCAGCACTTTCTAAAAAGTTGAATATTCACCTCACCCATAACAGAGAATACAAATTTGGCCTCGTACAAGTCTAAAACTTGAAGAATGTACAAGCGCCATAAATGTCATCGTAAAACAGGAGGTAGAAAACTCGTCTTCCGTCGTAGAGGGCGTAACTTTACAGAATGTTTTGCGGATATCGCAATCCTCATAACACCGGCGATTTCAGCAAAAATCGACTGATCTAGTGACTTATAAGGAAGAAAAAATGGTTTTGCGTCGTACCACGCAGAAACTTGAAGAATTTCCTTATGGTATTAAAATCATCGTGAAACAGGAGGTATGACTTGATTAAGGCACTTTCTGAAAAAATCACATGCCTGTCACTCATAACGGACAAAACTAGTTGTGCATCCTACAAGACTTAACTTGCTAAATGTACAGGAGTCATCAAAATCATCGAAAGCCAGGAGGTATGGGTTGTTTCGGGCACTTTCAACAGCACGTTTTGTCATTTTCGCACTTGGCCACACCACTTTGTTGCCTTTTCAGCAAACTATCTCAGTTTGTCCAAAACAGCGTTTTCAGCCCGAGATCAGCACGTACTGTCATTTTTGCACTGGGTGCACCACTTCTTAACTCTTTTCAGCAAAGTGCACGAGTTTGTCCAAAGAGGAAAACAGCGTTATTAGCCCGGGATCAGAACGTTTTATCATTTTTGCACTGTGCACACCACTTATTAGCAATTTTCATTAAAGTGCACGAGTTTGTACAAAACAGCGTTTTCAGCCCGAGATCAGCACGTACTGTCATTTTAGCACTGGGTGCACCACTTTTTAACTCTTTTCAGCAAAGTGCACGAGTTTCTACAAAGAGCAAAACAGCGTTATTAGCCCGACATCGTCATTTTCGCACTGTGAACACCACTTATTAGTGATTTTCAGCAAAGTGCACGAGTTTTTCAAAAACAGCGTTTTGAGCCCGAGATCAGCACGTTTTTTCATTTTCGCACTGGGTGGAACACGTTTTAGCTTTTTTCAGCAAAGTGCACGAGTTTGTACAAAACAGCGTTTTCAGCCCGAGATCAGCACGTACTGTCATTTTAGCACTGGGTGCACCACTTTTTAACTCTTTTCAGCAAAGTGCACGAGTTTCTACAAAGAGCAAAACAGCGTTATTAGCCCGACATCGTCATTTTCGCACTGTGAACACCACTTATTAGTGATTTTCAGCAAAGTGCACGAGTTTTTCAAAAACAGCGTTTTGAGCCCGAGATCAGCACGTTTTTTCATTTTCGCACTGGGTGGAACACGTTTTAGCTTTTTTCAGCAAAGTGCACGAGTTTGTACAAAACAGCGTTTTCAGCCCGAGATCAGCACGTACTGTCATTTTAGCACTGGGTGCACCACTTTTTAACTCTTTTCAGCAAAGTGCACGAGTTTCTACAAAGAGCAAAACAGCGTTATTAGCCCGACATCGTCATTTTCGCACTGTGAACACCACTTATTAGTGATTTTCAGCAAAGTGCACGAGTTTTTCAAAAACAGCGTTTTGAGCCCGAGATCAGCACGTTTTTTCATTTTCGCACTGGGTGGAACACGTTTTAGCTTTTTTCAGCAAAGTGCACGAGTTTGTACAAAACAGCGTTTTCAGTCCGAGATCAGAACGTTTTATCATTTTTGCACTGTGCACACCACTTATTAGCAATTTTCATTAAAGAACACCAGTTTGTACAAAACAGCGTTTTCTGCCCTAGAACAGCACGTTTTGTCATTTTCGCACTTGTCCACACCACTTTGTTGCCTTTTCAGCAAACTACCTCAGTTTGTCCAAAACAGCGTTTTCAGCCCGAGATCAGCACGTACTGTCATTTTCGCACTGGGTGCAACACGTTTTAGCTTTTTTCAGCAAAGTGCACGAGTTTGTACAAAACAGCGTTTTCAGCCCTAGAACAGCACGTTTTGTCATTTTCGCACTTTGCCATACCACTTTGTTGCCTTTTCAGCAAACTACCTCAGTTTGGCCAAAACAGCGCTTTCAGCCCGAGATCAGCACGTACTGTCATTTTTGCACTGGGTGCACAACTTTTTAACTCTTTTCAGCAAAGTGCACGAGTTTGTCCAAAGAGCAAAACAGGGTTATTAGCCCGAGATCAGAACGTTTTATCATTTTTGCACTGTGCACACCACTTATTAGCAATTTTCATTAAAGAACACCAGTTTGTACAAAACAGCGTTTTCTGCCCTAGAACAGCACGTTTTGTCATTTTCGCACTTGTCCACACCACTTTGTTGCCTTTTCAGCACACTACCTCAGTTTGTCCAAAACAGCGTTTTCAGCCCGACATCAGCACGTACTGTCATTTTTGCACTGGGTGCACCACTTCTTAACTCTTTTCAGCAAAGTGCACGAGTTTGTCCAGATTAGCCCGAGATCGTCATTTTCGCACTGTGAACACCACTTATTAGTGATTTTCAGCAAAGTGCACGAGTTTTTCCAAAACAGCGTTTTCAGCCCGAGATCACCACGTACTGTCACTTTTGCACTGGGTGCACAACTTTTTAACTCTTTTCAGCAAAGTGCACGAGTTTGTCCAAAGAGCAAAACAGCGTTATTAGCCCGAGATCAGAACGTTTTATCATTTTTGCACTGTGGACACCACTTAATTAGCAATTTTCATTAAAGTGCACGAGTTTGTTTAAAACAGAGTTTTCTGCCCTAGAACAGCACGTTTTGTCATTTTCGCACTTTGCCACACCACTTTGTTGCCTTTTCAGCAAACTACCTCAGTTTGTCCAAAACAGCGTTTTCAGCCCGAGATCAGCACGTACTGTCATTTTTGCACTGGGTGCACCACTTTTTAACTCTTTTCAGCAAAGTGCGCGAGTTTGTCCAAAGAGCAAAACAGCGTTATTAGCCCGAGATCAGAACGTTTTATCATTTTTGCACTGTGGACACCACTTAATTAGCAATTTTCATTAAAGTGCACGAGTTTGTTTAAAACAGCGTTTTCTGCCCTAGAACAGCACGTTTTCTCATTTTCGCACTTTGCCACACCACTTTGTTGCCTTTTCAGCAAACTACCTCAGTTTGTCCAAAACAGCGTTTTCAGCCCGAGATCAGCACGTACTGTCATTTTTGCACTGGGTGCACCACTTTTTAACTCTTTTTAGCAAAGTGCACGGGTTTGTCGAAAGAGCAAAACAGCGTTATTAGCCCGAGATCAGAACGTTTTATCATTTTTGCACTGTGCACGCCACTTATTAGCAATTTTCATTAAAGTGCACGAGTTTGTACAAAACAGCCTTTTCTGCCCAAGAACAGCACGTTTTCTCATTTTCGCACTTGGCCACACCACTTTGTTGCCTTTTCAGCAAACTACCTCAGTTTGTCCAAAACAGCGTATTCAGCCCGAGATCAGCACGTACTGTCATTTTTGCACTGGATGCACCACTTTTAAGCAATTTTCAGCAAAGTGCAAGAGTTGGTCCAAAAGAGCGTTTTCAGCTCGAGATAACCACGTACTTTCATTTTTCCACCGGGTGCACCACTTTTTAACTATTTTCAGCAAAGTGTACGGGTTTGTCCAAAGAGCAAAACAGCGTTAGTACCCGAGATCAGCACGTTTTATCATTTTCGCCCTGTGCACACTACTTATTAGCAATTTTCAGCAAAGTGCACGAGTTAGTACAAAACAGCGTTTTCAGCCATAGAACAGCACGTTTTGTCATTTTCGCACTTGCCCACACCACTTTGTTGCCTTTTCAGCAAACTACCTCAGTTTGTCCAAAACAGCGTTTTCAGCCCGAGATCAGCACGTACTGTCATTTTTGCACTGGGTGCACAATTTTCTAACTCTTTTCAGCAAAGTGCACGAGTTTGTCCGAGGAGCAAAATAGCGTTATTAGCCCGAGATCAGCACGTTTTATCATTTTTGCACTGTGCACACCACTTATTAGCTATTTTCAGCAAAGTCCACGAGTTTGTACAAAACGGCGGTTTACCCCAAGATCAGCACGTACTGTCATTTTTAACCCATTTTTGGTAAGTTCACAAGTTTGTGCAAAACAGCGGTTTCAGCCCAAGATCACTAGGTTTGGTTATATTCGCACTGGGTGCAACACATTTTAGCTTTTTTCAGCAAAGTGCACAAGTTTGTACAAAAAAGAGTTTTCAGTCCAAGATCAGCACGTTTTGTCATTTTCGCACTGGGTGCAACGCGTTTTAGCTTATTTCAGCAAAGTGCACGAGTTTGTACAAAACACCGTTTTCAGCCCGAGATCAGCACGTTTTGTCATTTTCGCACTGGGTGCAATACGTTTTAGCTTATTTCAGCAAAGTGCACGAGTCTGTCCAAAACAGCGTTTTCAGCCCGAGATCAGCACGTACTGTCATTTTTGCACTGGGTGCGCCACTTTTTAACTCTTTTCAGCAAAGTGCACGAGTTTCTACAAAGAGCAAAACCGCGTTATTAGCCCGAGATCGTCATTTCACTTATTAGTGATTTTCAACAAAGTGCAGGACTTTCTCCAAAACAACGCTTTTAGCCCGAGATCAGCACGTACTGTCATTTTTGCACTGGGTGCACAACTTTTTAACTCTTCTCAGCAATGTGCACGAAATTCTTCGAAGAGCAAAACAGCGTTATTAGCCCGAGATCAGCACGTTTTGTCATTTTTGCACTGTGGACACCACTTATTAGCTATTTTCAGCAAAGTGCACGAGTTTGTACAAAACGGCGGTTTCAGCCCAAGATCAGCACGTACTCTCATTTTAAAGCCATTTTTGGTAAGTTCACGAGTTTGTGCAAAACAGCGGTTTCAGCCCAAGATCACTACGTTTAAAAGTGGTGTGCACAGTGAAAAAATGATAAAACGTGCTGATCTCGGGCTAATGACGGTGTTTTCCTCTTTGGACAAACTCGTGCACTTTGGTGAAAAGAGTTAAAAAGTTGTGCACCCAGTGCAAAAATGACAGTACGTGCTGATCTCGGGCTGAAAACGCTGGTTTGGACAAACTGAGGTAGTTTGCTGAAAAGGCAACAAAGTGGTATGGCCAAGTGCGAAAATGTCAAAACGTTCTGTTCTAGGGCAGAAAACGCTGTTTTGTACTAACTCGTCCACTTTGCTGAAAACGCTTTTTTGCTCTTTGGAGAAACTCGTGCACTTTACTGAAAAGAGTTAGAAAGTGGTGAACACAGCACAAAAATGGCAGTACGTTCTGATCTCGGGATGAAAACACTGTTTTGGACAAACTGTGGTACTTTGTTGACAATCGCTAAAAAGTGGTCCACCCAGCTATTTTCAGCAAAGTGCACGAGTTTGTACAAAACGGCGGTTTCAGCCCAAGATCAGCACGTACTCTCATTTTAAAGCCATTTTTGGTAAGTTCACGAGTTTGTGCAAAACAGCGGTTTCAGCCCAAGATCACTACGTTTAAAAGTGGTGTGCACAGTGAAAAAATGATAAAACGTGCTGATCTCGGGCTAATGACGGTGTTTTCCTCTTTGGACAAACTCGTGCACTTTGGTGAAAAGAGTTAAAAAGTTGTGCACCCAGTGCAAAAATGACAGTACGTGCTGATCTCGGGCTCAAAACGCTGTTTTGGACAAACTTAGCTAGTTTGCTGAAAAGGCAACAAAGTGGTGTGGCCAAGTGCGAAAATGATAAAACGTGCTGATCTCGGGTAATAACGCTGTTTCGCTCTTTGGACAAACCCGTGCACTTTGCTGAAAAGAGTTAGAAAGTGGTGAACACAGCACAAAAATGGCAGTACGTTCTGATCTCGGGATGAAAACACTGTTTTGGACAAACTGTGGTACTTTGTTGACAATCGCTAAAAAGTGGTCCACCCAGTAAGAAAATGACAAAACGTGCTGATCTCCGGCTGAAAACGCTGATTTATACAAACTCATGCACTTTTCTGAAAACGCTAAGAAGTCGTGTGCCCAGAGTGAAAATGACAAAACATGCTGATGTAGGGCGGAAAACACTGTTTTGGACAAACTCGTGCTTTTTGCTGAAAATAAATAATAAGTGGTGTTCACAGTGCGAAAATGACGATCTTGGGCTAATAACGTTGTTTTGCTCTTTGTAGAAACTCGTGCACTTTTCTGAAAATAGCTAAAAAGTGTTCCCCCGTGCGAAAATGAAAAAAACGTGCTGATCTCCGGCTTAAAACACTGTTTTATACAAACTCATGCAGTTTGCTGAAAACGCTAAGAAGTGGTGTGCCCTGAGTGAAAATGACAAAACATGCTCATCTAGGGCTCAAAACGCTGTTGTGTACAAACTCGTGTACTTTGCTTAAAATTGCTAATAAGTTGTGTGCACAGTGCGAAAATAATAAAACGTGCTGATCTCGGGCTAATAACGCTGTTTTGCTCTTTGAACAAACTCGTGCACTTTGCTGAAAAGAGTTAAAAAGTGGTGCACCCAGTGCAAAATGACAGTACGTGCTGATCTCGGGCTGAAAACGCTGTTTTGGACAAACTGAGGTAGTTTGCTGAAAAGGCAACAAAGTGGTGTGGCCAAGTGCGAATATGACAAAACGTGCTGTTCTAGGGCTGAAAACGCGGTTTTGTACTAACTCGTGCACTTTGCTGAAAATCGCTAATAAGTGGTGTGCACAGTGCTAAAATGATAAAACGTGCTGATCTCGGGTAACAACGCTGTTTCGCTCGTTGGAAAAACCCCTGCACTTTGCTGAAAAGAGTTAAAAAATGGTGCACCCAGTGCAAAAATGACAGTACGTGCTGATCTCAGGCTGAAAACGCTGTTTTGTACAAACTCGTGCACTTTGCTAAAAAAAGCTAAAACGTGTTGCACCCAGTGCGAAAATGACAAAACGTGCTGATCTCGGGTTGAAAACGCTGTTTTGTACAAATTCGTGCACTTTGCTGAAAAAAGCTAAAACGTGTTGCACCTAGTGCGAAAATGAGAAAACGTGCTGATCTCGGGCTGAAAACGTTGTTTTGGAAAAAGTCGTGCTTTTTGCTGAAAATAACTAATAAGTGGTGTTCACAGTGCGAAAATGACGATCTCGGGCTAATAACGTTGTTTTGCTCTTTGTAGAAACTCGTGCACTTTTCTGAAAATACCTACAAAGTGTTCCCCCGTGCGAAAATGAAAAAAACATGCTGATCTCCGGCTGAAAACACTGTTTTATACAAACTCATGCACTTTGCTGAAAACGCTAAGAAGTGGTGTGCCCTGAGTGAAAATGACACAATATACTGATCTAGGGCTGAAAACGCTGTTGTGTAAAAACTCGGCACTTTGCTGAAAATTGCTAACAAGTGGTGTGCAGAGTGCGAAAATAATAAAACGTGCTGATCTCGGGCTAATAACGCTGTTTTGCTCTTTGGACAAACTCGTGCACTTTGCTTAAAATTGCTAATAACTGGTGCACCCAGTGCAAAAATGAAAGTAACGTGCTTATCTCGGGCTGAAAACGCTCTTTTGGACAAACTCTTGCACTTTGCTGGAAATTGCTAAAAAGTGGTGCACCCAGTGCAAAAATGAAAGTACGTGCTATCTCCAGCTGAAAACGCTCTTTTGGACAAACTCTTGCACTTTGCTGGAAATTGCTAACAAGTGGTGCACCCAGTGCAAAAATGAAAGTACGTGCTATCTCCAGCTGAAAACGCTGTTTTGGACAAACTCGTGCACTTTGCTAAAAATTGCTAAAAATTGGTGCGCCCAGTGCGAAAAGGTTAAAACCTGCTGATCTCCGGCTAGAAATACTGTTTTGTAGAAACTCCTGCACTTTGCAAAAAATGGCTAAAACGGAGGGTGCCACATGCGAAAATGAGAAAACGTGCTGATCTAGGACAGAAAACGCTCTTTTCTACAAACTCGTGCGCTTTGCTGAAACGCACTAAAAAGTGGCGGGCCCAATGCGAAAATGACAAAACCGTCCTCATCTCCGGCTGAAAACGCTGTTTTGTACAAACTCATGCACTTTGCTGAAAACGTTAAGAAATTGAGTGTCCAGAGCGAAAATGACAAAACGTGCTGATCTAGGGCTGAAAACGCTGTTTTGTACAAACTCGTGCACTTTAATGAAAATCGCTAATAAGTGGTGTGCACAGTGCGAAAAATAAGAAAACGTGCTGATCTCGGGCTAATAACGCTGTTTTGCTCTTTGGACAAACTCATGCACTATACTGAAAAGAGTTAAAAAGTGGTGAACCCAGCGGAAAAAACGACAGTACGTGCTGATCTCGGGCTGAAAACGCTGTTTTGTACAAACTCGTGCACTTTGCTGAAAAAAGCTAAATTGTGTTGCACCCAGTACGAATATAACAAAACGTAGTGATCTTGGGCTGAAACCGCTATTTTGTACAAATTCGTAAACTTACTAAAAATCGCTTAAAAGTGGTGCACCCAGTGCGAAAATGAGGAAACGTTCTGATCTCGGGCTGTGAACGCTGTTTTGGACAAACTGATGCCCTTTGCTGAAAATCGCTAAAAAGTGGTCCGCCCAGTGCGAAAATGTTAAAACGTGCTGAGTTCCGGCTGAAAACATTGTTTTGTACAAACTCCTGCACTTTGCTGAAAACGCTAGGAAGTGGTGTGCCCACAGTGAAAATGACAAAACATGCTGATCTAGGGCTTAAAATGCTTTTTGTACAAACTCGTGCACTTTGATGAAAATCGCTAATAAGTGGTGTGCACAGTACGAAAATAATAACACGTGCTGATCTGGGGATAATAACGCTGTTTTGCTGTTTGGACAAACTCGTGCACTTTACTGAAAAGAGTTAAAAAGTGGTGCACCCAGCGCAAAAATGACAGTACGTGCTGATCTCGGGCTGAAAATGCTGTTTTGTACAAACTCATGCACTTTGCTGAAAACGCTGTTTTGGACAAACTGAGGTAGTTTGCTGAAAAGACAACAAAGTGGTGTGGCCAAGTGCGAAAATGACAAAACGTACGTGCTTATCTCGTGATGAAAACACGTTTTTGGACAAACTCTTGCATTTTGCTGAAAATTGCTTAAAAGTGGTGCACCCAGTGCGAAAATGAGGAAACGTACTGATCTCGGGCTGAAAACTCTTGGACTTTAATGAAAATCGCTAATAAGTGGTGTGCACAGTGCGACAATAAGAAAACGTGCTGATCTCGGGCTAATAACGCTGTTTTGCTCTTTGGACAACCTCGTGCACTATACTGAAAAGAGTTAAAAAGTGGTGAACCCAGCGCAAAAAATGACAGTACGTGCTGATCTCGGGCTGAAACCGCTGTTTTGTACAAACTCGTGCACTTTGCTGAAAAAAGCTAAAACGTGTTGCACCCAGTGCGAATATAACAAAACGTAGTGATCTCGGGCTGAAAACGCTGCTTTGTACAAACTCGTGCCCTTTGCTGAAAATCGCTAAAAAGTGGTCCGCCCAGTGCGAAAATGTTAAAACGTGCTGATTTCCGGCTGAAAACGCTGTTTTGTACAAACTCATGCACTTTGCTGAAACCGCTGTTTTGGACAAACTGAGGTAGTTTGCTGAAAAGACAACAAAGTGGTGTGGCCAAGTGCGAAAATGACAAAACGTGCTGTTCTAGCGCAGAAAACGCTCTTTTGTACTAACGGGTGCACTTTGCTGAAAATCGCTAATAAGTGGTGTTCACAGGTAGAAAATGATAAAACGTGCTAATCTCGGGCTAATAACCCTGTTTTGCTCTTTGTAAAAACTCGTGCACTTAGCTAAAAAGAGTTAAAAAGTGGTGCACCCAGTGCAAAAATGAAAGTACGTGCTTATCGCGAGTTGAAAACACTTTTTTGCACAAACTCTAGAATTTTGCTAAAAAATGTTTAAAAGTGGTGCACCCAGTGGGAAAATGAGGAAACGTGCTGATCTCGGGCTGAAAACTCGTGGACTTTAATGAAAATTGCTAATAAGTGGTGTGCACAGTGCGAAAATAATAAAACTTGGAGATCTCGGGCTAATAACGCTGTTTTGCTCTTTGGACAAACTCGTGCACTTTACTGAAAAGAGTGAAAAAGTGGGGAACCCAGCGCAAAAATGACAGTACATTCTGATCTCGGGATGCAAACACTGTTTTGGACAAACTGAGGTACTTTGTTGACAATCGCTAAAAAGTGGTGCGCCCAGTAAGAAAATGACAAAACGTGCTGCTCTCGGGCTCAAAACTTTTGTTTCGTAAAAAGTCGTGCACTTTTCTGAAAATAACTAAAAATTGTTCCCCCAGTGCGAAAATGACAAAACGTGCTGATCTCCGGCTGAAAACGCTGTTTTATACAAATTCATGCACTTTGCTGAAAACGCTAATAAGTGGTGTGCACAGTATGAAAATGATAAGACGTGCTAATCTCGGGCTAATAACGCTGTTTTGCTCTTTGGACAAACTCGTGCACTTTGCTGAAAAGAGTTAAAAAGTGGTGCACCCAGTGCAAAAATGAAAGTACGTGCTTATCTCGAGATGAAAACGCTCTTTTGGACAAACTCTTGCACTTTGCTCGAAATTGCTTAAAAGTTGTGCGCCCAGTGCGAAAAGGTTAAGACCTGCTGATCTCCGGCTAGAAATACTATTTTGTACAAACTCGTGCACTTTGCTAAAAATGGCTAAGACGGAGGGTGCCACATGCGAAAATGAAAATACGTTCTGATCTAGGGGCAGAAAACACTCTTTTCTACACACTCGTCCGCTTTGCTAAAAAGCACTAACAAGTGGTGGGCCCAATGCGAAAATGACAAAACCTTGCTCATCTCCTGCTCAAAACGCTGTTTTGTACAAACTCATGCACTTTGCTGAAAATAGATAATAAGTCGTGTGCACAGTGCAAAAATGATAAAACGTGCTGATCTCGGGCAAATAACGCTGTTCTGCTCTTTGTACAAACTCGTGCACTTTGCTGAGAAAAGCTAAAACGTGTTGCACCCAGTGCGAAAATGAGAGAACATGCTGATCTCGGGCTGAAAACGCTGTTTTGGACAAACACCTGCACTTTGCTGAAAATCACTAATAACTGGTGTTCACAGTGCGAAAATGACGATCTCGGGCTAATAACGCTGTTTTGCTCTTTGTAGAAACTCGTGCACTTTGCTGAAGAGAGTTAAAAAGTGGCGCCCCCAGTGCAAAAATGACAGAACGTGCTGATCTCGGGCTGAAAACGATCCTTTGTACAAACTCGTGCACTTTGCTGAAAAAAGCTAAAACGTGTTGCACCCAGTGCGAATATAACAAAACGTAGTGATCTTGGGCTGAAACCGCTATTTTGTACAAACTCGTGAACTTACTAAAAATCGCTTAAAAGTGGTGCGCCCAGTGCAAAAATGAGGAAACGTTCTGATCTCGGGCTGTAAACGCTGTTTTGGACAAACTGATGCCCTTTGCTGAAAATCGCTTAAACGTCGTCCGCCCAGTGCGAAAATGTTAAAACGTGCTGAGTTCCGGCTGAAAACATTGTTTTGTACAAACTCCTGCACTTTGCTGAAAACGCTAGGAAGTGGTGTGCCCACAGTGAAAATGACAAAACATGCTGATCTAGGGCTTAAAATGCTTTTTGTACAAACTCGTGCACTTTGATGAAAATCGCTAATAAGTGGTGTGCACAGTACGAAAATAATAACACGTGCTGATCTGGGGATAATAACGCTGTTTTGCTGTTTGAACAAACTCGTGCACTTTACTGAAAAGAGTTAAAAAGTGGTGCACCCAGCGCAAAAATGACAGTACGTGCTGATCTCGGGCTGAAAATGCTGTTTTGTACAAACTCATGCACTTTGCTGAAAACGCTGTTTTGGACAAACTGAGGTAGTTTGCTGAAAAGACAACAAAGTGGTGTGGCCAAGTGCGAAAATGACAAAACGTACGTGCTTATCTCGTGATGAAAACACGTTTTTGGACAAACTCTTGCATTTTGCTGAAAATTGCTTAAAAGTGGTGCACCCAGTGCGAAAATGAGGAAACGTACTGATCTCGGGCTGAAAACTCTTGGACTTTAATGAAAATCGCTAATAAGTGGTGTGCACAGTGCGACAATAAGAAAACGTGCTGATCTCGGGCTAATAACGCTGTTTTGCTCTTTGGACAACCTCGTGCACTATACTGAAAAGAGTTAAAAAGTGGTGAACCCAGCGCAAAAAATGACAGTACGTGCTGATCTCGGGCTGAAACCGCTGTTTTGTACAAACTCGTGCACTTTGCTGAAAAAAGCTAAAACGTGTTGCACCCAGTGCGAATATAACAAAACGTAGTGATCTCGGGCTGAAAACGCTGCTTTGTACAAACTCGTGCCCTTTGCTGAAAATCGCTAAAAAGTGGTCCGCCCAGTGCGAAAATGTTAAAACGTGCTGATTTCCGGCTGAAAACGCTGTTTTGTACAAACTCATGCACTTTGCTGAAACCGCTGTTTTGGACAAACTGAGGTAGTTTGCTGAAAAGACAACAAAGTGGTGTGGCCAAGTGCGAAAATGACAAAACGTGCTGTTCTAGCGCAGAAAACGCTCTTTTGTACTAACGGGTGCACTTTGCTGAAAATCGCTAATAAGTGGTGTTCACAGGTAGAAAATGATAAAACGTGCTAATCTCGGGCTAATAACCCTGTTTTGCTCTTTGTAAAAACTCGTGCACTTAGCTAAAAAGAGTTAAAAAGTGGTGCACCCAGTGCAAAAATGAAAGTACGTGCTTATCGCGAGTTGAAAACACTTTTTTGCACAAACTCTAGAATTTTGCTAAAAAATGTTTAAAAGTGGTGCACCCAGTGGGAAAATGAGGAAACGTGCTGATCTCGGGCTGAAAACTCGTGGACTTTAATGAAAATTGCTAATAAGTGGTGTGCACAGTGCGAAAATAATAAAACTTGGAGATCTCGGGCTAATAACGCTGTTTTGCTCTTTGGACAAACTCGTGCACTTTACTGAAAAGAGTGAAAAAGTGGGGAACCCAGCGCAAAAATGACAGTACATTCTGATCTCGGGATGCAAACACTGTTTTGGACAAACTGAGGTACTTTGTTGACAATCGCTAAAAAGTGGTGCGCCCAGTAAGAAAATGACAAAACGTGCTGCTCTCGGGCTCAAAACTTTTGTTTCGTAAAAAGTCGTGCACTTTTCTGAAAATAACTAAAAATTGTTCCCCCAGTGCGAAAATGACAAAACGTGCTGATCTCCGGCTGAAAACGCTGTTTTATACAAATTCATGCACTTTGCTGAAAACGCTAATAAGTGGTGTGCACAGTATGAAAATGATAAGACGTGCTAATCTCGGGCTAATAACGCTGTTTTGCTCTTTGGACAAACTCGTGCACTTTGCTGAAAAGAGTTAAAAAGTGGTGCACCCAGTGCAAAAATGAAAGTACGTGCTTATCTCGAGATGAAAACGCTCTTTTGGACAAACTCTTGCACTTTGCTCGAAATTGCTTAAAAGTTGTGCGCCCAGTGCGAAAAGGTTAAGACCTGCTGATCTCCGGCTAGAAATACTATTTTGTACAAACTCGTGCACTTTGCTAAAAATGGCTAAGACGGAGGGTGCCACATGCGAAAATGAAAATACGTTCTGATCTAGGGGCAGAAAACACTCTTTTCTACACACTCGTCCGCTTTGCTAAAAAGCACTAACAAGTGGTGGGCCCAATGCGAAAATGACAAAACCTTGCTCATCTCCTGCTCAAAACGCTGTTTTGTACAAACTCATGCACTTTGCTGAAAATAGATAATAAGTCGTGTGCACAGTGCAAAAATGATAAAACGTGCTGATCTCGGGCAAATAACGCTGTTCTGCTCTTTGTACAAACTCGTGCACTTTGCTGAGAAAAGCTAAAACGTGTTGCACCCAGTGCGAAAATGAGAGAACATGCTGATCTCGGGCTGAAAACGCTGTTTTGGACAAACACCTGCACTTTGCTGAAAATCACTAATAACTGGTGTTCACAGTGCGAAAATGACGATCTCGGGCTAATAACGCTGTTTTGCTCTTTGTAGAAACTCGTGCACTTTGCTGAAGAGAGTTAAAAAGTGGCGCCCCCAGTGCAAAAATGACAGAACGTGCTGATCTCGGGCTGAAAACGATCCTTTGTACAAACTCGTGCACTTTGCTGAAAAAAGCTAAAACGTGTTGCACCCAGTGCGAATATAACAAAACGTAGTGATCTTGGGCTGAAACCGCTATTTTGTACAAACTCGTGAACTTACTAAAAATCGCTTAAAAGTGGTGCGCCCAGTGCAAAAATGAGGAAACGTTCTGATCTCGGGCTGTAAACGCTGTTTTGGACAAACTGATGCCCTTTGCTGAAAATCGCTTAAACGTCGTCCGCCCAGTGCGAAAATGTTAAAACGTGCTGAGTTCCGGCTGAAAACATTGTTTTGTACAAACTCCTGCACTTTGCTGAAAACGCTAGGAAGTGGTGTGCCCACAGTGAAAATGACAAAACATGCTGATCTAGGGCTTAAAATGCTTTTTGTACAAACTCGTGCACTTTGATGAAAATCGCTAATAAGTGGTGTGCACAGTACGAAAATAATAACACGTGCTGATCTGGGGATAATAACGCTGTTTTGCTGTTTGAACAAACTCGTGCACTTTACTGAAAAGAGTTAAAAAGTGGTGCACCCAGCGCAAAAATGACAGTACGTGCTGATCTCGGGCTGAAAATGCTGTTTTGTACAAACTCATGCACTTTGCTGAAAACGCTGTTTTGGACAAACTGAGGTAGTTTGCTGAAAAGACAACAAAGTGGTGTGGCCAAGTGCGAAAATGACAAAACGTACGTGCTTATCTCGTGATGAAAACACGTTTTTGGACAAACTCTTGCATTTTGCTGAAAATTGCTTAAAAGTGGTGCACCCAGTGCGAAAATGAGGAAACGTACTGATCTCGGGCTGAAAACTCTTGGACTTTAATGAAAATCGCTAATAAGTGGTGTGCACAGTGCGACAATAAGAAAACGTGCTGATCTCGGGCTAATAACGCTGTTTTGCTCTTTGGACAACCTCGTGCACTATACTGAAAAGAGTTAAAAAGTGGTGAACCCAGCGCAAAAAATGACAGTACGTGCTGATCTCGGGCTGAAAACGCTGTTTTGTACAAACTCGTGCACTTTGCTGAAAAAAGCTAAAACGTGTTGCACCCAGTGCGAATATAACAAAACGTAGTGATCTCGGGCTGAAAACGCTGCTTTGTACAAACTCGTGCCCTTTGCTGAAAATCGCTAAAAAGTGGTCCGCCCAGTGCGAAAATGTTAAAACGTGCTGATTTCCGGCTGAAAACGCTGTTTTGTACAAACTCATGCACTTTGCTGAAACCGCTGTTTTGGACAAACTGAGGTAGTTTGCTGAAAAGACAACAAAGTGGTGTGGCCAAGTGCGAAAATGACAAAACGTGCTGTTCTAGCGCAGAAAACGCTCTTTTGTACTAACGGGTGCACTTTGCTGAAAATCGCTAATAAGTGGTGTTCACAGGTAGAAAATGATAAAACGTGCTAATCTCGGGCTAATAACCCTGTTTTGCTCTTTGTAAAAACTCGTGCACTTAGCTAAAAAGAGTTAAAAAGTGGTGCACCCAGTGCAAAAATGAAAGTACGTGCTTATCGCGAGTTGAAAACACTTTTTTGCACAAACTCTAGAATTTTGCTAAAAAATGTTTAAAAGTGGTGCACCCAGTGGGAAAATGAGGAAACGTGCTGATCTCGGGCTGAAAACTCGTGGACTTTAATGAAAATTGCTAATAAGTGGTGTGCACAGTGCGAAAATAATAAAACTTGGAGATCTCGGGCTAATAACGCTGTTTTGCTCTTTGGACAAACTCGTGCACTTTACTGAAAAGAGTGAAAAAGTGGGGAACCCAGCGCAAAAATGACAGTACATTCTGATCTCGGGATGCAAACACTGTTTTGGACAAACTGAGGTACTTTGTTGACAATCGCTAAAAAGTGGTGCGCCCAGTAAGAAAATGACAAAACGTGCTGCTCTCGGGCTCAAAACTTTTGTTTCGTAAAAAGTCGTGCACTTTTCTGAAAATAACTAAAAATTGTTCCCCCAGTGCGAAAATGACAAAACGTGCTGATCTCCGGCTGAAAACGCTGTTTTATACAAATTCATGCACTTTGCTGAAAACGCTAATAAGTGGTGTGCACAGTATGAAAATGATAAGACGTGCTAATCTCGGGCTAATAACGCTGTTTTGCTCTTTGGACAAACTCGTGCACTTTGCTGAAAAGAGTTAAAAAGTGGTGCACCCAGTGCAAAAATGAAAGTACGTGCTTATCTCGAGATGAAAACGCTCTTTTGGACAAACTCTTGCACTTTGCTCGAAATTGCTTAAAAGTTGTGCGCCCAGTGCGAAAAGGTTAAGACCTGCTGATCTCCGGCTAGAAATACTATTTTGTACAAACTCGTGCACTTTGCTAAAAATGGCTAAGACGGAGGGTGCCACATGCGAAAATGAAAATACGTTCTGATCTAGGGGCAGAAAACACTCTTTTCTACACACTCGTCCGCTTTGCTAAAAAGCACTAACAAGTGGTGGGCCCAATGCGAAAATGACAAAACCTTGCTCATCTCCGGCTCAAAACGCTGTTTTGTACAAACTCATGCACTTTGCTGAAAATAGATAATAAGTCGTGTGCACAGTGCAAAAATGATAAAACGTGCTGATCTCGGGCAAATAACGCTGTTCTGCTCTTTGTACAAACTCGTGCACTTTGCTGAGAAAAGCTAAAACGTGTTGCACCCAGTGCGAAAATGAGAGAACATGCTGATCTCGGGCTGAAAACGCTGTTTTGGACAAACACCTGCACTTTGCTGAAAATCACTAATAACTGGTGTTCACAGTGCGAAAATGACGATCTCGGGCTAATAACGCTGTTTTGCTCTTTGTAGAAACTCGTGCACTTTGCTGAAGAGAGTTAAAAAGTGGCGCCCCCAGTGCAAAAATGACAGAACGTGCTGATCTCGGGCTGAAAACGATCCTTTGTACAAACTCGTGCACTTTGCTGAAAAAAGCTAAAACGTGTTGCACCCAGTGCGAATATAACAAAACGTAGTGATCTTGGGCTGAAACCGCTATTTTGTACAAACTCGTGAACTTACTAAAAATCGCTTAAAAGTGGT
Source organism: Siderastrea siderea (assembly GCA_964030785.1). Lineage (NCBI taxonomy): Eukaryota > Metazoa > Cnidaria > Anthozoa > Scleractinia > Rhizangiidae > Siderastrea > Siderastrea siderea. The sequence goes on along the minus strand of OZ034970.1, from coordinate 18,883,811 downwards.
GCGCCCAGTGCAAAAATGAGGAAACGTTCTGATCTCGGGCTGTAAACGCTGTTTTGGACAAACTGATGCCCTTTGCTGAAAATCGCTTAAACGTCGTCCGCCCAGTGCGAAAATGTTAAAACGTGCTGAGTTCCGGCTGAAAACATTGTTTTGTACAAACTCCTGCACTTTGCTGAAAACGCTAGGAAGTGGTGTGCCCACAGTGAAAATGACAAAACATGCTGATCTAGGGCTTAAAATGCTTTTTGTACAAACTCGTGCACTTTGATGAAAATCGCTAATAAGTGGTGTGCACAGTACGAAAATAATAACACGTGCTGATCTGGGGATAATAACGCTGTTTTGCTGTTTGAACAAACTCGTGCACTTTACTGAAAAGAGTTAAAAAGTGGTGCACCCAGCGCAAAAATGACAGTACGTGCTGATCTCGGGCTGAAAATGCTGTTTTGTACAAACTCATGCACTTTGCTGAAAACGCTGTTTTGGACAAACTGAGGTAGTTTGCTGAAAAGACAACAAAGTGGTGTGGCCAAGTGCGAAAATGACAAAACGTACGTGCTTATCTCGTGATGAAAACACGTTTTTGGACAAACTCTTGCATTTTGCTGAAAATTGCTTAAAAGTGGTGCACCCAGTGCGAAAATGAGGAAACGTACTGATCTCGGGCTGAAAACTCTTGGACTTTAATGAAAATCGCTAATAAGTGGTGTGCACAGTGCGACAATAAGAAAACGTGCTGATCTCGGGCTAATAACGCTGTTTTGCTCTTTGGACAACCTCGTGCACTATACTGAAAAGAGTTAAAAAGTGGTGAACCCAGCGCAAAAAATGACAGTACGTGCTGATCTCGGGCTGAAAACGCTGTTTTGTACAAACTCGTGCACTGTGCTGAAAAAAGCTAAAACGTGTTGCACCCAGTGCGAATATAACAAAACGTAGTGATCTTGGGCTGAAACCGCTGTTTTGTACAAACTCGTGCACTTTGCTGAAAAAAGCTAAAACGTGTTGCACCCAGTGCGAATATAACAAAACGTAGTGATCTCGGGCTGAAAACGCTGCTTTGTACAAACTCGTGCCCTTTGCTGAAAATCGCTAAAAAGTGGTCCGCCCAGTGCGAAAATGTTAAAACGTGCTGATTTCCGGCTGAAAACGCTGTTTTGTACAAACTCATGCACTTTGCTGAAACCGCTGTTTTGGACAAACTGAGGTAGTTTGCTGAAAAGACAACAAAGTGGTGTGGCCAAGTGCGAAAATGACAAAACGTGCTGTTCTAGCGCAGAAAACGCTCTTTTGTACTAACGGGTGCACTTTGCTGAAAATCGCTAATAAGTGGTGTTCACAGGTAGAAAATGATAAAACGTGCTAATCTCGGGCTAATAACGCTGTTTTGCTCTTTGGACAAACTCGTGCACTTTACTGAAAAGAGTGAAAAAGTGGGGAACCCAGCGCAAAAATGACAGTACATTCTGATCTCGGGATGCAAACACTGTTTTGGACAAACTGAGGTACTTTGTTGACAATCGCTAAAAAGTGGTGCGCCCAGTAAGAAAATGACAAAACGTGCTGCTCTCGGGCTCAAAACTTTTGTTTCGTAAAAAGTCGTGCACTTTTCTGAAAATAACTAAAAATTGTTCCCCCAGTGCGAAAATGACAAAACGTGCTGATCTCCGGCTGAAAACGCTGTTTTATACAAATTCATGCACTTTGCTGAAAACGCTAATAAGTGGTGTGCACAGTATGAAAATGATAAGACGTGCTAATCTCGGGCTAATAACGCTGTTTTGCTCTTTGGACAAACTCGTGCACTTTGCTGAAAAGAGTTAAAAAGTGGTGCACCCAGTGCAAAAATGAAAGTACGTGCTTATCTCGAGATGAAAACGCTCTTTTGGACAAACTCTTGCACTTTGCTCGAAATTGCTTAAAAGTTGTGCGCCCAGTGCGAAAAGGTTAAGACCTGCTGATCTCCGGCTAGAAATACTATTTTGTACAGACTCGTGCACTTTGCTAAAAATGGCTAAGACGGAGGGTGCCACATGCGAAAATGAAAATACGTTCTGATCTAGGGGCAGAAAACACTCTTTTCTACACACTCGTCCGCTTTGCTAAAAAGCACTAACAAGTGGTGGGCCCAATGCGAAAATGACAAAACCTTGCTCATCTCCGGCTCAAAACGCTGTTTTGTACAAACTCATGCACTTTGCTGAAAATAGATAATAAGTCGTGTGCACAGTGCAAAAATGATAAAACGTGCTGATCTCGGGCAAATAACGCTGTTCTGCTCTTTGTACAAACTCGTGCACTTTGCTGAGAAAAGCTAAAACGTGTTGCACCCAGTGCGAAAATGAGAGAACATGCTGATCTCGGGCTGAAAACGCTGTTTTGGACAAACACCTGCACTTTGCTGAAAATCACTAATAACTGGTGTTCACAGTGCGAAAATGACGATCTCGGGCTAATAACGCTGTTTTGCTCTTTGTAGAAACTCGTGCACTTTGCTGAAGAGAGTTAAAAAGTGGCGCCCCCAGTGCAAAAATGACAGAACGTGCTGATCTCGGGCTGAAAACGATCCTTTGTACAAACTCGTGCACTTTGCTGAAAAAAGCTAAAACGTGTTGCACCCAGTGCGAATATAACAAAACGTAGTGATCTTGGGCTGAAACCGCTATTTTGTACAAACTCGTGAACTTACTAAAAATCGCTAAAAAGTGGTGCGCCCAGTGCAAAAATGAGGAAACGTTCTGATCTCGGGCTGTAAACGCTGTTTTGGACAAACTGATGCCCTTTGCTGAAAATCGCTTAAACGTCGTCCGCCCAGTGCGAAAATGTTAAAACGTGCTGAGTTCCGGCTGAAAACATTGTTTTGTACAAACTCCTGCACTTTGCTGAAAACGCTAGGAAGTGGTGTGCCCAGAGTGAAAATGACAAAACATGCTGATCTAGGGCTTAAAATGCTTTTTGTACAAACTCGTGCACTTTGATGAAAATCGCTAATAAGTGGTGTGCACAGTACGAAAATAATAACACGTGCTGATCTGGGGATAATAACGCTGTTTTGCTGTTTGGACAAACTCGTGCACTTTACTGAAAAGAGTTAAAAAGTGGTGCACCCAGCGCAAAAATGACAGTACGTGCTGATCTCGGGCTGAAAATGCTGTTTTGTACAAACTCATGCACTTTGCTGAAAACGCTGTTTTGGACAAACTGAGGTAGTTTGCTGAAAAGACAACAAAGTGGTGTGGCCAAGTGCGAAAATGACAAAACGTACGTGCTTATCTCGTGATGAAAACACGTTTTTGGACAAACTCTTGCATTTTGCTGAAAATTGCTTAAAAGTGGTGCACCCAGTGCGAAAATGAGGAAACGTACTGATCTCGGGCTGAAAACTCTTGGACTTTAATGAAAATCGCTAATAAGTGGTGTGCACAGTGCGACAATAAGAAAACGTGCTGATCTCGGGCTAATAACGCTGTTTTGCTCTTTGGACAACCTCGTGCACTATACTGAAAAGAGTTAAAAAGTGGTGAACCCAGCGCAAAAAATGACAGTACGTGCTGATCTCGGGCTGAAAACGCTGTTTTGTACAAACTCGTGCACTGTGCTGAAAAAAGCTAAAACGTGTTGCACCCAGTGCGAATATAACAAAACGTAGTGATCTTGGGCTGAAACCGCTGTTTTGTACAAACTCGTGCACTTTGCTGAAAAAAGCTAAAACGTGTTGCACCCAGTGCGAATATAACAAAACGTAGTGATCTCGGGCTGAAAACGCTGCTTTGTACAAACTCGTGCCCTTTGCTGAAAATCGCTAAAAAGTGGTCCGCCCAGTGCGAAAATGTTAAAACGTGCTGATTTCCGGCTGAAAACGCTGTTTTGTACAAACTCATGCACTTTGCTGAAACCGCTGTTTTGGACAAACTGAGGTAGTTTGCTGAAAAGACAACAAAGTGGTGTGGCCAAGTGCGAAAATGACAAAACGTGCTGTTCTAGCGCAGAAAACGCTCTTTTGTACTAACGGGTGCACTTTGCTGAAAATCGCTAATAAGTGGTGTTCACAGGTAGAAAATGATAAAACGTGCTAATCTCGGGCTAATAACCCTGTTTTGCTCTTTGTAAAAACTCGTGCACTTAGCTAAAAAGAGTTAAAAAGTGGTGCACCCAGTGCAAAAATGAAAGTACGTGCTTATCGCGAGTTGAAAACACTTTTTTGCACAAACTCTAGAATTTTGCTAAAAAATGTTTAAAAGTGGTGCACCCAGTGGGAAAATGAGGAAACGTGCTGATCTCGGGCTGAAAACTCGTGGACTTTAATGAAAATTGCTAATAAGTGGTGTGCACAGTGCGAAAATAATAAAACTTGGAGATCTCGGGCTAATAACGCTGTTTTGCTCTTTGGACAAACTCGTGCACTTTACTGAAAAGAGTGAAAAAGTGGGGAACCCAGCGCAAAAATGACAGTACATTCTGATCTCGGGATGCAAACACTGTTTTGGACAAACTGAGGTACTTTGTTGACAATCGCTAAAAAGTGGTGCGCCCAGTAAGAAAATGACAAAACGTGCTGCTCTCGGGCTCAAAACTTTTGTTTCGTAAAAAGTCGTGCACTTTTCTGAAAATAACTAAAAATTGTTCCCCCAGTGCGAAAATGACAAAACGTGCTGATCTCCGGCTGAAAACGCTGTTTTATACAAATTCATGCACTTTGCTGAAAACGCTAATAAGTGGTGTGCACAGTATGAAAATGATAAGACGTGCTAATCTCGGGCTAATAACGCTGTTTTGCTCTTTGGACAAACTCGTGCACTTTGCTGAAAAGAGTTAAAAAGTGGTGCACCCAGTGCAAAAATGAAAGTACGTGCTTATCTCGAGATGAAAACGCTCTTTTGGACAAACTCTTGCACTTTGCTCGAAATTGCTTAAAAGTTGTGCGCCCAGTGCGAAAAGGTTAAGACCTGCTGATCTCCGGCTAGAAATACTATTTTGTACAGACTCGTGCACTTTGCTAAAAATGGCTAAGACGGAGGGTGCCACATGCGAAAATGAAAATACGTTCTGATCTAGGGGCAGAAAACACTCTTTTCTACACACTCGTCCGCTTTGCTAAAAAGCACTAACAAGTGGTGGGCCCAATGCGAAAATGACAAAACCTTGCTCATCTCCGGCTCAAAACGCTGTTTTGTACAAACTCATGCACTTTGCTGAAAATAGATAATAAGTCGTGTGCACAGTGCAAAAATGATAAAACGTGCTGATCTCGGGCAAATAACGCTGTTCTGCTCTTTGTACAAACTCGTGCACTTTGCTGAGAAAAGCTAAAACGTGTTGCACCCAGTGCGAAAATGAGAGAACATGCTGATCTCGGGCTGAAAACGCTGTTTTGGACAAACACCTGCACTTTGCTGAAAATCACTAATAACTGGTGTTCACAGTGCGAAAATGACGATCTCGGGCTAATAACGCTGTTTTGCTCTTTGTAGAAACTCGTGCACTTTGCTGAAAAAAGCTAAAACGTGTTGCACCCAGTGCGAATATAACAAAACGTAGTGATCTTGGGCTGAAACCGCTATTTTGTACAAACTCGTGAACTTATTAAAAATCGCTTAAAAGTGGTGCACCCAGTGCAAAAATGAGGAAACGTCCTGATCTCGGGCTGTAAACGCTGTTTTGGACAAACTGATGCACTTTGCTGAAAACGCTAGGAAGTGGTGTGCCCAGAGTGAAAATGACAAAACATGCTGATCTAGGGCTGAAAACGCTGTTTGTACAAAACGTGAACTTTGATGAAAATCGCTAATAAGTGGTGTGCACAGTACGAAACTAATAAAACGTGCTGATCTGGGGCTAATAACGCTGTTTTGCTGTTTCGACAAACTCGTCCACTTTACTGAAAAGAGTTAAAAAGTGGTGCACCCACCGCAAAAATGACAGTACGTGCTGATCTCAGGCTGAAACTACTGTTTTGGACAAACTCGTGCACTTTGCTCAAAATCGCTAAAAAGTGCGGCGCCCTGTGAGAAAATGACAAAACGTGCTGCTCTCGGGCTCAAAACTTCTGTTTCGTAAGAAGTCGTGCAGTTTGCTGAAAACTCAACAACGTGGTGTGGCCAACTGCAAAAATGACAAAACGTGCTGTTCTTGGGTTGAAAACGCTGTTTTGTACAAAGTCGTGCACTTTGCTGAAAATCACTAATAAGCGGTGTGCACAGTGTGAAATTGATCAAACGTGCTGATCTCGGGTTAATAACGCTGTTTTGCTCTTTGGACAAAGTCGTGCACTTTGCTGAAAAGAGTTAAAAAGTGGTGCACCCAGTGCAAAAATGACAGCACGTTCTGATCTCGGGCTGAAAACGCTGTCTTGGACAAACTCGTGCACTTTGCTGAAAATCACTTGAACGTGGTGCGCCTAGTGCGAAAATGACAAAACGTGCTGCTGTCGGGAAGAAAACGCTGATTTGGAGAAACTGACCCCGTTTCCTGAACATCGCTAAAAAGTGGTTTGCGCAGTGCGAAAATGTTAAAACGTGCTGATGTCCGGCTAGAAATTCTTTTTGTAGAAATTCCTGCACTTTGCTGAAAATGGCTAAAACGGAGGGCGGCAAATGCTAAAATGACAAAACGTTCTGATCTAGGGCTAAAAACGCTGTTTTGTACAAACTCGTGCACTTTGCTGAAAATCACTAATAAGTGGTGCACCCAGTGCTAAAATGACAGAAAATAAAAAAACGTAGTGATCTTGGGCTGAAACCGGTATTTTGTACAAACTCGTGAACTTACTAAAAATCGCTTAAAAGTGACAAAACGTTCTGATGTAGGGCAGAAAACGCTCTTTTCTACAAACTCGTGCGCTTTGCTGAAAAGCGCCAAAAAGTAGTCGGCCCAATGCGAAAATGACAAAAGCGTGCTCATCTCCGGCTGAAAACGCTGTTTTGTACAAACTCATGCACTTTGCTGAAAACCTTAAGAAATGGAGTGCCCAGAGCGAAAATGAAAAAACATGCTGATCTAGGACTAAAAACGTTGTTTTCGACAAACTCGTGCACTTTGCTGAAAATAGCTAATAAGTGGTGTGCACAGTGCGAAAATGATAAAACGTGCTGATCTTAGGCTAATAACGCTGTGTTGCTCTATGGACAAACTCGTGCACTTTGCTGAAAAGAGTTAAAAAATGGTACGCCCAGTGCAAAAATGGCAGTACGTGCTTATATCGGGCTGAAAACGCTGTTTTAAACAAACTGGGGTACTTTGTTGAAAATTGCTAATAAGTGGTGTGCACAGTGCGGGGTATAAAGACTGTTTTGTAGAAACTCGTGCACTTTACTAAAAATGGCTCATTTAGTCCGAGCTCTAGAAGAGGGTCTAAAAAGTGGTGCACCCAGTGCAAAAATGACAAAACGTTCTGATCTCGGGCTGAAAACGCTGTTTCTTACGAACTCGTGAACTTTGCTGAAAAGTGCTAAAACGTTGCACGCCCAGTGCGAAATGAAAAAACGTGCTGATCTTGGGCTGAAAACCCTGTTTTGTACAATCTCGTGCACTTTGTTGAAAGTCGCTAAAAAGTGGTGCCCCAGTAAGAAAATGACAAAACATGCTGATCATGGGCTGAAAACGCTGTTTTGTATAAACTCGTGCACTTTGCTGAAAATCGTTGAAAAGTAGTGTGACCAGCACGAAAATGTCAACACGTGCTCATCTTGGGCTGAACACGCTGTTTCGCACAAACTCGTGCACTTTGCTTAAGATGGCTAAAAAGTAGTGCGCCTTGTGCGAAAATGACAAAACGTTCTCATCTCGGGCTGAAAACGTCTGTTTCATACAAACTCCTGCACTTTGCTGAAAACTCTAAAAAGTAGTGTGCCCAGTGCGAAATGACAAAACATGCTGATCTCGGGCTGAAAACGCTGTTTTGTACAAACTCGTAAACTTTGCTGAAAACGCTAAAAAGTGCTGGCTAAGTGCAAAAATAGCAAACGTGCTCAACTCGGGCTGAAAACGCTGTTTCACACAAACTCGTGCACTTTGCTGAAAATCGCAAAAAAGTGGTGCGCCCAGTGAGAAAATGATAAGACATTCTGAGCGACTTTCTGCATATGTATAGTCATCTGTGTTGTACAAAACATGGCCGAAAAGCTTCAAATTTTCAGGAAACTCAAAAAGTAGACGGTGACATAGGTAGATTGTTGTGCGGTCGTCTACCCTAAATAGCTTTTTTTGTAGGGATTTTTTTAAACTGTGCAAAATCTGATCATAGATTTTTGCTAACTTTCTTGCTTGGCTTTGGGAACACTGTCCTCATTGAGTTTATACAATAAAAAAAATGGAGGTCACCGTGCTCAATTAGGACAAAACGACCATTTATTTCTCTAAACAGCTCAGTTTTCAAAAAAACCTACAAAGTTCTGTAAGTGCGCGCGCTCGCTGCGCGCTAATCACGGGAAAAATGATGCGCAGAAAGGATGCACAATGCAATTAAATGGAATAACATTAAATGTCGGAAACCCTATCTTCAGTAACCAGATCTCCGATTCGCACTAGGTCACCAACTCTACTTGAAAATCAAACACGACGCGTTGGTCTCGCTGCTCTTGGTACTACTTTTGAAAGGTTAAACGGTCTTTAAGCGACGTGGTTTCGAGCTCATCTTTTTCTTCAACTTGTGAGGAAAGAACCTTTTTTGTGTTCCGAGATACCAAAATTCTAAGCATGATATTTGCAGACCACGAAATAACTGCAGCACCTAATTCTCACTAAGAACGTTTACTTGATGAGTGTTCTCTTCGATCAATGTGTCTAACCACTGAAGAAAATCACAGATACAATGTTCCGCTTTGGAGCATAAGGTCTAACATGATCCCCCCTTTCAGTTATCACTAGATTGGGAATATAATCTTGACGTCGCATGGCTTCCGTGACGTGAAGTGGCAGTGGTCTGTCCTCATTCTCTTCCTCTTCCTCCTTTCCTTTGTTCGCCTTGAGTGTCTGAAGTTAAGCAGCTTCTCCAACGTCTGGCTGGTGTTTCAGTTTTTCTCCTTCTTCTACTCTTGGATCTCTTGAAGATTAGTAGCTCGTTGCAGGAATCAGCGATAGGTCTGGGCATTGACGTAGTGTTGATAAAATGGACACATAAGGTCAGATGGCGAGTTATAGGGGACGACCTCAATTCCATAAGGAACAAAGAGGATAAGTAAGTAAATAAGTCAGTAAGTAAGTAAGTAAGTTTACCATCCAACTGTATTAGTTATTGTACAGAAGTCGCGCAAAAAGAGTACAAAAATCCCAAAATATTGTACAGTTGAGTTGGAGAATAAATCTCTTACTCGTTGTTTGCAAATACACCTCTGGTAATCACCAGGGGTTCAGTACCACACTCGGGATCTTTTTTGTTTTCTTTCATGGACTCTGTTGCCCCGGTTTTAATTTGTGCGATGGAGAGTTGACACCTTCAAATTGCTCCCTCCCTTTCAAAGCATCAGCCAAACGTTGTAGGAGCTCACACTCACACAACCCACCACAAAGCCACTCCCCCGTCTGCAATGCCCCTCCTTAGAAATTATAGAAAAGTCAAGGGTGAAATACCGCTGGTCCTCGTCAGCTATGCGAGTGTCCAACACACGATTGATGGCTCATTGCATCCTTTGTCGGTAGTTACTGGATGAAGACAGTCCACAAAATTGCCCGTTTGACGCAATTGTGTTTAAATGCCGCTCTACATCAGGTTGAAGGTCAACTTCGAACGCTTAATCTTTATTAGAATCAATACAACTACCGCTGTATAAAAAGAGGTGCTCTTCTCATCAAGAGTCATCGTCTTCTTGTTCTAGAAGCAAAGACAGGACGTCTTACGTGACACACTACCAAGATCTGCTTCCTCTGCCTGATCTATTATCTGGTTCAGGTCACTGAGAAAAAAGACCCAGAGATCCAAAGCACCTCTTTTTATACAGTCGACTCAGGTTACTTGGTTTCTTGGGAAAGGGTACAAAAGAGGGGGTCCTCCTTACCCTTTTTCTGTTCTTTCGTTTTTTCTTTAACTTTGCGGTATAGCAGTATAAAGACAATTAAGGGGACACCAGTCAAAGGGTAGTTTACTCCGCCAAGATGGCATAAGGTTTCAGAGTGGGTCTGCATGATTTAATTAGGTTTAGTAATCGAAAGGGGTACAGGATTTTGGAAGTGACAACGGAGCAAGAGACGACCATGATTGAAAGGAAAGAGGTGGAAGATGCTTGGATGAAGGATGTGTTGAGAGTTCGTGCACACCTATTACTGAAATTGAATAGAGATGGTGCCAATCACTTTATCATCTGCTACTGTGCCGTCATGGCCCACGACGAAACCTGTTGAGAAAGAGAAGACAAAAAGAGAGGGCTTCACTTATCAAATGTCTCGTTATTTTTGACGTAATTTAACAAACGAAAAATGTCTCTGCGCTGTTTGTTCCTAAGTACTGACAGGGTCCGTTTTCATAACGTAATCATGTCTGTTGATAACGGAAATGATGCTACACAATTTTTTTTGATGATAAAAAATAGTTAGGTTTCAAGATTTGACAGACATAACTTCCACGGGGATGGTTCTTGAGTCACTTTTGAGTGGCATGGTCCACGAATAGATAGATCTCCATGCACTAACATTTGACTTGCAATAGGAGTGATGTTTTTGCTGGGAGAATGTGCAGGACCTATGACTACTTCTACTTGTATCCCAAGTTCCTCAGTCAAAAGATTCACACCGCAGGCACCTCCCGTGTAGTGTGTACATAAAGGCTGATTCATTAGATAAGTCTATGACCATATTTGGGCATAAGGAGTGGTAGATAGTGAGCGTCGACGCTCTAGTCAAAACCGTTAGCTAGCAGTCAAGTCCTGGGGGTGCAGTGGTGTAGTGGTTAATGTGTTGGAGTTCTTGTCTGTTCGAGCCAGTCCCTGAATTCGTGTTCTTTCCTTAAACAAGGAACTTAACCCACATTGTCTCTCTTTATCCAGGTGTATCAAATGGCCACCAGCGACACACTGGTAGGGGTAACCCTGTATGGACTAGCATCCCATCCAGGGATAACTAGCAATACTCTGAGTTGCTCTATGCTAGAGAAACCCGGTTAAGGTCCGGCCGTGTAAGCTCCCTTGGCTAGTGTGCGTCTTAAAGTACCTATCAGACAAGTCCGCCAAAGGACGACTTCTTTGAGACACGGTGATGGTTCTCCTACCCGTTATCCAAATTCTCCAAGGAAAACACACTCGTCCTGCCACTATGCCTTTTGAAAGCAAAGTCAAAAGAAACAGGAAAATTCAGGTGTGGTCTTGCATCTGACAAGCGATTCTCGCTAGTAGTAAGGTACTTTCTCCTCTGTGCGCTACCCTTACTTGGATGCGCGAGTTATGATTGGCGACGCAAGATACCACGTGACACAGGGAAGGGATGTCATTGGTGAAGGAGGTTGTTGACGTGATACCGGAACTAAGAATTCGCAAATGACGTCACATTTTGATGTTGAAAGAAGATGAACTATCAATGAAAATTTTGACGGCTCTCAATCAAAAATCACCTTCGCAACCTACATACAGAGCGCAAGCGTATGCGTGCTCCATCATCTATGAAGTTCATTTGTTGTGTCTCCCTTTTTAGACTAATCAGGAGACTAAAATCTTGTAAGTCAATGTCCTAGCCATGTCCTAACATGAAATGTGGGCACTAATGACGTGATGTAGCTAGAAGAGATAAAGAATGCGTAACACTTCTTGTTGGGTCCTGGTGTCTTGGTTTTCCTTACACAGGATGCTCACAGGGATGTCCATGTGCAGATGAAAGGAAGCCCTACAAAGATCTTGGCCAAAAGATGACGCATACCCTAAGAGGGGAAAGATTTAATGCTCTATGAGGAAAGTTAGGAAATTTGGTAAGCCGTGAGATCCACTCGTCCAATGTAAAAGAGATATTCTTAATGCAAATGTAAATTAGTATCTCTGCACTTGAAGTAAAAAATGGGAATAATCCTTACACGTATGAAAAATCAAGTCATTTCTTCACTTCTTGTTGTTAAGTCTTCTTCTTCACTGCAGATCCTTCTCAGGCGGAGAAATTGGCTATAAGGAATTGAGTTGTTGCAACCAACTGGGTGTGAGGATGAGTAATTGAGATAAGAGTGAGAGTCTGTTTCTTTATAGTAAAAAGTAGTGATTAAGCGGTTAGAGGATGGAGTCAAATAGAGATCCAGGAAGGGAAGCTTGTCGTCTGAGATGGCCCAAGTGAATTTCAGGCTTGGAATAAAATTATTTAGGAAGTCCTCTTTCGTGCCCGACGCTGCACTCACTATTCGTCAATGTAGCGCTTGTAGAGGTCAGGTGTTTTTCCTTTGTACTGCTAAAAAATCTGCTCTTCAATGTGGCCAACGAATAAACATGCATAGTTCGGACCGAAACAGCTTCCCATCGCCACGCCTCTAGTTTGTTGGTAATACTCGCCATTGAAGGAGAAGGTATTAAGGGTAAGGACGAGCTCGGCAAGGCAGACAAGGGAATGGCTAGGTGGTTTGAGCTAAGTACGTTTGTTGATTAAGTGTGTGTGCTAGTAAGCCATTGTTATTGGGTATAACGATATACAATGAGCTGATGTCCATAGCAAACAAATTCGTGGTTGCTGGTGGAAGCTCGCGTTTAGAAATGGCGTCATGGACAACCTGAGCAACTTTCTTATTATAATCAAGGGTAAGATCACGATCTAGCTTTGATAAAAAGCTAAGTCTGACAATTGCCTTTCAGCTTCCTGGATGTAAAGGTCACGAGCCTAAACTATAACAGCACTGGTTTGGCTACAACGTCTTTGCGTTGTCGTAAAGAGAAATGGGCTTCTTTTTCTAGTGGGGATAGTTTTGTTTTAGTAACCCGCTAATTGTAATCGAGCATCTTCTAGTCGAGGTGGTGTCCAATTGGAAAGTGAATGTTTTGTGGTCTTAAAAAGGTCCTCACACTTATTTGATGGTTGACTTGGGGGTCTGGCGTTTGATGGGTCTGAACTAAAATGCGCCTTCAGACTGAGACGGCGGAAAACCTTTTCGCAGTCTGCTTTTCTGTGTATTCGTCATCGTGGGCTCTAGTTGGGATACGCGAAAGACCCTTCCTAAGAAGACATGGTTCTTGTTCAGTTAGCTCAAGGTTTTCAGTGATACTCTGGGTGATTACATGTGGATCTCAGTTCGTTGCGGATATCATCAATAGCGATAGTTAATGATTGACATCTATGTTGCATGGATACGATGGTTGCACGTATAAGGCAACGAAAGAACTGCTTTCTAACAATATCTACTTGCCTCTTGTATTGAGTGAAGTTTCCTTGTCAAAGGTTCGATGTCGTGAAAATTGATGTGAAATCCATTAGGTATTAGCCCGTGGCGTAGGCATCTACTCAGGAAACCAAGGTGGCTGGAAAACCGTGTTTTGTCAAATATTTTGTCTGCCAGCTGAAGCTGCCCCCTTTTTAGATATCTCATGGTAGTGGCTGACTTTGCTGTTGAGTTCTCTCTTTAAATTTCTCATGAAGTTACTTGGATGTGGCATTCTTGATGTTAAAGTCACAGTGGGAAAGTACTTTAAACGGAAAATTGCATAAAAACTGTATAGCGCATGTAAATCGAGATATTCATGATGTAACTTTAAATGTGTCTCTGCGCTTGAAGTAGAAAATCGGAAAAATCTCTTCTTCAGTGAGAAATAATGGTGTTAAGCAATAACGCACGTCGGATAATTTTGAAAGTCAAAAATGAATCTACGACACGCACGCGCGCTAAAAAGTAACCATCAGAGAAATGCAAAGTTAGTGTTCATTTCACTTGATTATAAAGTCTTGTGACGGAAGATTAATCTTGCTTCCATGCTGCGTCGAAACATGACTTGATGTCCATGTTGAACACATAATGTGATTGTGGGTGCCGGAGAAACGAAAAGATTCGACAATGTCAAGCATGTGATTGGTGTCTTTGACGTAGCTCGGTAGGTTTTCTACAAGAGGCTTGGTGATCATATCGAGATAAGTGGCTAGGAGTTCAGTAGCAAAGTTACAAGCTGATACTATAGGCCTGCCCGGGTTCCCTGGTTTATGAATCTTGGGAAGTAGGTAGAACTTTGAATCACGGAGGTGGTCAACAATTAAATTGGTGGTTGATGGTGGACGTTCCAGTTTAGAAATGGCGTCATAGACGACCTCAGCAACTTTCTTATTACGGTCCATGGTAAGATCACAATAGTGGGGCGGATATGTGCTCGAATTTTTCACTTTCTGTTAAAAGCACAAAATTTGGTGGAAAGATAGTTTTTAACGTGTTGATGGATATCTGATATAGTGCCACTGCGAAAATTTGACGTAAGCTGAGTTAAGAGGGCGTTTCAAAATGCCCGCAATCTTGAACCGGAAGTGGAATTGTAACTTAATAGAAAAGCCCTAATATTTGGTTGTTTGCTTTGAAAAGGGTACTGAAGCAGGCAGAGGAATCTAGTTTTAGTATATAAACAATTCTGCTGAAATGTGGAGCAACAGAACACAAGACTGATACAAATACATAAAATATTCAAAATGGCCGTTACTTTAAACCGGAAGTGGTGTATAAATCGTAAAATAACCTTTATCTGCCTAGAAAACCTCTTTATTCTCCATTTTATAATAATTATATTGCCTCTTTCATCATAATTACATCCTGTTTGGCTATCCTACTCTTAAAAACGACTTTTATAATATGTTTGAGTTACAGATACATGTTATACATTCAAATGCAATTGATTGCTGGTTATGTCTGACCCAAAATTTTTCAACAGGTCAAGTTTTTTTTAGCAAATTTAAAAAGGGTGACGGGCCTGCGGGGCTCCCACGCGCGTGTCTTAACCTTTTAAAATGGCTTAAAAATTTAAGCTAGACGTTGTAACTGCAGTTTTGATTTGTGATTCTCTTTTTAGTCTCTAAAAGAGTAACAGGCCTGTGCGCCTCCTGCGCGCGTGTTTTAGCCTTTCTAGAGTTTTGCTCTCACGAGTATATCTTTGAGGGGAGGTTCCTTGAAAATGTCGCTTAGCAACGGTTGCTGTGTAATGAAATGCCAGTGTTCATGAGTATTAGTTTTAAGTTAGGCACTGCTGGGTGTTATTGCGTTACAAAGGGCAAGATTTTCTTTTCTTGTTTTTGTTTTTGTTGGAGAGCTTGATTCCTGTCTTCAAAAGTAACTTCTGAGAGGGCTATTTGAATTAAGTTTTCTGGGCATCCTCCCAGTCTCAAGAAGATGTGTTTTGAAGTTTCTGACCCTCTCTTCAAAGAGTGTTTTAGAAGAGTTAGTTCTGAGTAGTCTTAGAACCTCTCCTTTGATGAAGCCTCTTTTCACTCCTGGTGGATGGCAGGTTGAAAAATGGGTGCACTGAAATGTCTCAGTGGGCTTAAAATGGGTGCGTACATCTAGCACCGACTCATTTCTAAATCCTTCACCTTTGTAAACAGTACTGTCCAAAAAGTTTGTTTCTGTTTTGAATACTTCAGCTGTAGACTTGATAGTTTGATGTTGTTTGTTAGCTTGTTCAATGAACTGTGTGATTTCTTCTCTGGTTACCTTAGCCATGAAAATATTGGCGAAAGCAACTGCCATTTTGGTGCCCGTGCCAGTCCCATATATTTGTACGTAGTTTTTCTAGTAAACTGGAAGGAGTTCTCCGCTAGGATAAGTTTGAGCGCTCTTTGCAGTAGTCGTGTAGGGATAGGAGGTTCGTTTTTTAATGTTTATTCTAAGTTCCTCTTGTGGTATATTTGTACATAAGCTCATAACGTCCATTGAAACAAGGATTGTGTTTTCTGGTACCTTCGTTTTCTCTGAGAAATTGATGAAGTGAGTTGTATCTTTTAGATATGACTTTTATTGTTGTGCCATAGGCTGAAGGAGTTTATCGACGAATGAATAATAGGTCTCCCAACTGGGGTCGGTTTGTGTACCTTTGTTAGGGTGTAGAATGTTGGAATATGAGGCGGTTGTGGTGTTTGACTAAGCCATATTTGGTCATTTCATCTATGTGGTTTCCAAGATAGAGTCCGCTAATAAGCTGTTGAAAACCAAAGGGTTCACAAGAGGTCTATAGTGTTCCCTGTTATCTAGCTGGGTTTGACCTTCTTTGTCCTCAATGTTTAGAACTACAGATGTAGTTCCTTTGTCAGCCTTTTTAAGGTTAATGTTGGTGTCACGCCTTAGGGTGTTAAGTGTCTCGCGTTCAGCGGGATTAAGATTATCCTTTGGATTTTTGAGTTCTAGTTCTGCCAGTTTAATTTTGACCTCTTCTAAATAGCTTTCAAGGGCTATGGATGGTTGTACTTGTGGCTTCCATGTAGATTTAACATGGAAAGGATGAGGTTTTGTGTTTTCCCCGTGAAAAATGTATTGGAGACACATTCTTCTCGCGAAATGATCGACGTCACGCAAAAGTTGTTTTTTGGTTTGCATCTCGTTTGTCACGGGAGTGGGAATGTATTTTACCCTTTCGCCAGCAAGTTAATCTGGTCATTTGTAAGCTTTTTATCCGAGAGGTTTTTTATGTGTTTTTTGTTTGCCTCTAAAGGTGTTTTTAAATTTTTTTGTTTCGTTTTTCTGCCTTCTTTTCCCCTATTTGTTGAGCTGACCTTGGGTGGCGTTTTTGTCTTTTCTTTAAGTGAATTGATTTTTGTTGGCTTTTTTGATTTTCCTTTTATTGAGTTTGCTTTGGATGGTTTCTTAGTGGACCCGTATTCGTATTGGGACTCAGAAAAGAGACTTGTATACAGTTCAACATGTTTATTCTGCATGTCATCTAGTTTTGACATCATTTCGCCGAACTCTGAAATTTTCTTGTTGATGCTTTCGGCTACCTTATGTACACGCTCAAGCGTTACAATGTTTTCACTAGGCGCCGAGTGCGTTAACTTATTGAAATGTGGTTTCTTATTTACAACAGTGCTGGAGTTCTTTCTAGGAGCTATTGGCCTCTTGCCTTGTTTGATTTGAATTCTCAAACGATCGATCTCTCTGTAGTGAAAGCGCGTAAGAGTTTTAACGAATTCCTGTTGCTAAACGACATTTTCAACGAACCGCCCCTAATATCGTACAAAAGAGACCGTTCCGTCAAAAATATACTCGTGAGAACAATTCAAAACTCTAGAAAGGCTAAACCAGGCGCGCAGGAGGCGCGCAGGCCTGGTACTCTTTTAGACACTAGAAAGAGAATCAGAAATCAAAACTGCAGTTACAACTTCTGGCTTACATTTTTAAGCCATTTTAAAAGGCTAAGACACGCGTGTGGGAGCCGGACACGCCCGTCACCCATTTTTCCTAAGTTTCACTGAAATGTCTGTATGTTATATAAATTCCTTACAGTTTATATTTTATTCTATCAAGTTTTTCTTCTTAAAACAGTACACTGGTTGGGTGGATACTTACGGTTTGCGTTAGCAGTCATACACATGGCGATCTGAACAAAGATGGCGGATCTGATTTGCAAATTATAGAGCATTCTGGGTAATACACAGAAGCATTCTGGGTATTATACAAATTTCTTCCAATCATTGTGTACATACTAAAAACGAAAAAACATCATAGGTCAGAAACAATATCTTTATTTTTTGTTACTTCTCAGCATCAATATTTCTTCCAGTTTAAGGATAATTTCATTTCCGTCTTAGAAGAAAATGCTTTCATTTGACCAAATAGTCATAGTAATGCATTATTTTCCAAGTGCAAATTGTTGAAAATAGGCAAGGACTCGTTTTATCCAACATCAGAATTAATTTAAGTAGAAAAAAGGACACCTCCGGTAATCTCAAATTCCACTTCTGGTCAATTTGGCGACCATTTTGGAAAAAGTTCAAAACTCACTTATGCAGAAAATTTTGCGATGGCAGTATATCAAGTATTTACAACTATAAAAAATTCTATCATTTCTGAGAATTTGGTGCTTTGAACGCAAAATGAACAATTCAGGGCAAAATCTGCACATATCCGCCCCACTACAATCTAGCTTTTGATAATAGGCTGAGTCTGACAATTGTCTTTCAGCTTCCTGGATGTAAAGGTCACGTGCCCGTACTACAGCAGCACCGCCTTTGTCGGCCGGTTTGACTACAACGTCTTTGCGTTGTCGTAGAGAGAAAAGAGCTTCTTTATCTAGTGGGATAGGTTTGTCTTAGAGACTCGCAGTTTGAAGTCGAGCATTTTGATTTCCCAGCAGCATTTGGAGATGTAATAGTCAAATGCTGCAAATTTTCCAGGAGTTGGTGTCCAGTTGGAAGGTGAATGTTTTAGGGTCTTGAAAGGGTCCTCACACTGATTTGATGGTTGACTTGGTGCTGTGGCGTTTGATGGGTCCGAACTAAAATGCGCCTTAAGACGGAGACAGCAGAGTTAAAAATAAGTAGACAGGCCTGCACGACTCTTGCGCACGTGTTAAAGCCATTCTCATAGTTTGGATCTCACGAGTATGTCTTTGAGGGACCTACCCTTTTTGTATGATATTAGGGGAGGTTCTTTGAATATTTCTTTTAGCAATGGTTGTTTTCTATTAAATGGGAGTGTTTCATGAGTATTTGTTTCACGTTTGGCACTGCTGGGTGATATTGTGTAACAAAAGGCAAGATTCTCCTGTTTGCTTTAGGTTTAGGTAGTAGGGCCTGCTTTCTATTTTCAAAATTTACTTCCGAGAGAGTTCTTTGGACAAGACCCTCTGGGTAACCTCTATCAATGAGATGAGACTGGAAGAGTTTGATTTTTTCCTCAAACGCTGTTTTAGAGGAATTCGTTCTTAGCAGTCTTAAGGCCTCTCCTTTGATAAAACCTTTCTTAACCCCTGGTGGGTGACACGAGGAGAAATGTGTGTATTGAAATGTTTCAGTAGGCTTGTAGTGGGTGCGTATGTGAAGCACTGATTCATTCGTGAATCTTTCGCCTTTGTAAACGCTGGTGTCCAGGAAAGTAGTTTCTGTATGAGAAATTTCAGCCGTGAACTTGATAGTCGGGTGATGTTTATTTGCTAGATCAATGAACTGAGTTAAATCCTCTCTGCTGGTATCCCAGAGGGAGAAAATGTCGTCGATATATCGTTACCAAGTGAGAGGTGTTAAAAATAAGTAGACAGGCCTGCACGACTCTTGCGCACGTGTTAAAGCCATTCTCATAGTTTGGATCTCACGAGTATGTCTTTGAGGGACCTACCCTTTTTGTATGATATTAGGGGAGGTTCTTTGAATATTTCTTTTAGCAATGGTTGTTTTCTATTAAATGGGAGTGTTTCATGAGTATTTGTTTCACGTTTGGCACTGCTGGGTGATATTGTGTAACAAAAGGCAAGATTCTCCTGTTTGCTTTAGGTTTAGGTAGTAGGGCCTGCTTTCTATTTTCAAAATTTACTTCCGAGAGAGTTCTTTGGACAAGACCCTCTGGGTAACCTCTATCAATGAGATGAGACTGGAAGAGTTTGATTTTTTCCTCAAACGCTGTTTTAGAGGAATTCGTTCTTAGCAGTCTTAAGGCCTCTCCTTTGATAAAACCTTTCTTAACTCCTGGTGGGTGACACGAGGAGAAATGTGTGTATTGAAATGTTTCAGTAGGCTTGTAGTGGGTGCGTATGTGAAGCACTGATTCATTCGTGAATCTTTCGCCTTTGTAAACGCTGGTGTCCAGGAAAGTAGTTTCTGTATGAGAAATTTCAGCCGTGAACTTGATAGTTGGGTGATGTTTATTTGCTTAAATCCTCTCTGCTGGTATCCCAGAGGGAGAAAATGTCGTCGATATATCGTTTCCAAGTGAGAGGTTTGAGTGCGGTTTGGCTAAGGATTTCTGTTTCAACTTTTCCCATAAATATATTGGCAAAAGCGACCGCCATTTTAGTGCCCATGGCGGTTCCGTGTGTTTGTAGGTAATTTTTTCCACAAAACTGGAATGAGTTTTCCTGTAGTATTAGCCTGAGCGCTTGCGCAAGTCGACGTGTAGGGATAGGAGGTGTGTCTTTATAGAAAACATCGTATGCTTCGCATACTGTTTGAATTCCTTCCTCTTGTGGAATATTAGTGTACAAGCTCGTTACGTCCATTGATACTAGGATTGCGTTCTCTTGGACTTTAGTCCTCTCAATGAAGTTAATAAAGTTCGTTGTATCTTTGAGATAGGACTTTTGTTGTTGTGCTATCGGCTGGAGTAGTTTGTCAACAAAAGCTGATAACTTCTCTGTAGGACCTGAAACTCCCGAAATTATCGGTCTCCCGACCGGCGTCGGTTTGTGGATTTTCGTAAGGGTATAAAATATTGGAATACGAGGCGGGTTTGGTGTTTGACAAAGCCATTTTTTAGTCATTCCGTCAATGTGGTGTTCATTGTAAAGTATTGTAATTAATTGTTGTACTCTGCGGGATGTTTGTTCAACCATAGGTTCAGCAAGAGGCCTGTAGTTTTCCATGTTGTCTAATTGAGTTTGCCCCTCGTTTTTCTTGTCAGCTAGGCTCATGAAAACAGATGTAGTCCCTTTGTCGGCTTTCCTGATGTTTATTTCTGTGTTGGTTTTTAAATCTCTGAGTGCTTGTTGTTCCGCTGGGAGGAGATTATTTCTTGGCTTTGTAATGTGTGTTTCTGCGAGTTGGTATTTAACTCTTTCTAGAAAGCTCTCTAAAGCAACTGATTGTTGTACTGGTGGTTCCCAGTTTGATTTTACGTGGAAAGGATGTGGTTCTTTATCTTGCCCGTGAAATATGTATTGAAGACGCATTCGCCTTGCAAACTGATTGAAGTCTTGCAAAAGTTGGCGTCTAATAAGATTATCATTTGTGAAGGGAGTAGGAATAAATTTGAGTCCTTCCGACACAAGGCTAATTTGGTCGTTTGTCAGTTCTTTATTAGAGAGGTTTTTGATATGTTTTTTATTTGCCTCTAAGGTCTCGTTTGTGCGTTCTATGCGCTTGGGATTTTTGCGTTCTTTTCGTTTTCTGTTTGCTATATTCGGCTTATTATTGACCCTTTGACCCTTGTTAATATCGTGGAGTTTAGTTAACAGACATGTATACTGTTCACCGTCTTTATTGAAAGACTTCTGGACATTTAATAGCAGTTCGTTGAACTTAACGAATTTCTCCTGGATATTCTCGGCTGATCCTGGTCAACACAGCATGGTGCTGTGTTTTCTGCAGTGGCTAAAATGTGGATTACAAAGCATACAAGAAACGTTTACGACAGAAACGTAGGTTCTGTAGTTCTGCGCTTGTGTTTTCTAGCACACCATCAAAAATTCAGGGTGCAATGTAATTTAGTGCGCGCAAGAGATGGCATTTTTCTGCGTAAAGGCTTCTTTGCATGCTAAAAGCAATTGTAAATGGTTTGAACCCAGGAGTCATATCATAATTCGGTAAATTGTGATCGTCCGGGTGAGTGTAGTCCTGAGAAGGACTGTTTGAGGTGACATTGACTGACGTCTCGACAACCTGAGCGGAAGTCATCATCAGAGTCAAGTGAACTGTAAATCGTCAGTAGATGTTATAAGTCTCTGGTCGTTGTTCTGATTGGTCGACGATCTCGTGATGTTATTGGTCGTCTGTCAGTTAAGCCGTGATGTTATTGGCTGTGAAGACTGTAAACGTGATTGGTGCGTTTCGATCCGTCTTTTGTTAGTCAAATGTCCGTTGGTCTATTGTTAGTCAAATGAGTCAGTTTGTCTATTGTTTGTCTGTCTTGTTATTGTCGGCAATCAGTCGTTTGTAAGGTGCAGGTAGCTTTACCGGGACTTTATTAGACACAACACTTACAGAAACTCCGAACCAAACGCTACGAACACTAACGCGACACCTGTTACTACTGCAACCATACCTTACATCAAAGGGACTTCTGAAACTATCGCACGAATCCTACAACACTACAACATCCGCGTTGCTCACAAACCTATCACTACTTTACGACAGCTACTGACGAACGTTAAAGACAAAGACGAACCGAGCGACAGACGGGGAGCAGTTTATAAAATCAAATGCTGCGACTGCCAGGCCACTTATATTGGTGAGACCGGCAGAAATCTGAACGTCCGACTGACTGAACACAAACGAGCGACTAGAAATGGTGATATCAACAATCACATTGCTGAGCACCATTTAAAAACAAACCACAGAATCGACTGGGACTCTGCTGAATGCGTTACCTACAGTACGGACTACTATCAACGAATCACTCTGGAAAGCTGGTTTACTAACTTAGAACAAACACCACTGAACCGTTGCCAACAGCTACCTGCACCTTACAAACGACTGATTGCCGACAATAACAAGACAGACAAACAATAGACAAACTGACTCATTTGACTAACAATAGACCAACGGACATTTGACTAACAAAAGACGGATCGAAACGCACCAATCACGTTTACAGTCTTCACAGCCAATAACATCACGGCTTAACTGACAGACGACCAATAACATCACGAGATCGTCGACCAATCAGAACAACGACCAGAGACTTATAACATCTACTGACGATTTACAGTTCACTTGACTCTGATGATGACTTCCGCTCAGGTTGTCGAAACGTCAGTCAATGTCACCTCAAACAGTCCTTCTCAGGACTACACTCACCCGGACGATCACAATTTACCGAACTAAAAGCAATTAGCGGTATTTTGTACTCGCACGCCGCAAGACGGGGCCTGTCTGGTATACATCAACAGTGTTAAAAATAAGTAGACAGGCCTGCACGACTCTTGCGCACGTGTTAAAGCCATTCTCATAGTTTGGATCTCACGAGTACGTCTTTGAGGGACCTACCCTTTTTGTATGATATTAGGGGAGGTTCTTTGAATATTTCTTTTAGCAATGGTTGTTCTTCTATTAAATGCCAGTGTTTCATGAGTATTTGTTTCACGTTTGGCACTGCTGGGTGATATTGTGTAACAAAAGGCAAGATTCTCCTGTTTGCTTTAGGTTTAGGTAGTAAGGCCTGCTTTCTATTTTCAAAATTTACTTCAGAGAGAGTAATTTACTTCAGAGATTCACCATTGTGGGCTCTAGTTGGGATACACGAAAGATCCTTGCTAAGAAGACATCGTTCTTGTTCAGTTAGCTCGCGGTTTTCAGGGAAAGTAACAACGAGTCTTGTAGAAGGGGTGGTGGATGAAAAGGGTACTTTGATAAAAGAGAAAATCACCCGTGATTGCAGAGCTCAGCCAAACAAAAGATGGATTTGTTAACAGTCAAAAAACTCTGTTAAACCGATTTGATGCGTTGACGAACGAGAAAGAAGTTCATTGTAGGACATCTGAAAACGTAGCTAAAAAAAGTGTGTGGAAAAACATGCTTTGAAACTGAAATTTGAAATTTCATTCTTTCGCCTTATAATCAGTCTGAGTCAAGAGTGACCTGAAAGAACAGGGCCGTGAATGGATCCTCAGAGTCCTCCTTTTGCCTTATGGCTAGAAAACAAACTAATCGTAGGAAGTGCCCCGCTCGTTTCCAGTGCTCGTTGCAAAAAAGAACGGTTCCAAGGTTCCAGGAGGTTGTCAATTCTATGGATTGCATTTAGTCAGGGTGGAGTTCTGTGTGAACAACGTCGACTCGAAAAGTAGGAATGACCCATGCATCTACGAACAAAGTCATAAGGTGAATCATTAAATGACGATGGTGGCGACGAGACACGACGACAGACGACAAAAAAAGTAAAAATTGTTTTTTTCTTACTCCTACGTGCTTAGACAGTAAGAATAATGGCTCTTACTTGATCAACTTGTCGTCCCAAGTCAGGGGAATTGAGTAGTTGCCTCAGCCGTTCAATCACTACTCTATAGCTGAGGCGTGGCTGAGCAGGAGGGACCACAGCAACGGGGGGAGGGGGCTGTTGTTGTTCATCGAGGCACATGGGACACGAGGTATGATATCTCTCTGACACCATCGTTGGTAAAACAAGCGCAGCGAAACTGGGTTTGAGGGATCTCAGGAACAGGCCCTTGCAAACGTCGACTTTGTCAACTTTCGGCCATGGTTACCAGTAAGAGTGAAACGATGCCACCAAGTCGCTCTTTTTTCTAAAGGTTCGGCGTCTCTTTTTTTTGTTTTGAAAAAATACAACGGTAACCCTCTCCCTCCTTATTTTTCCAGCACTCGTTGTAGGCCATGTTATTTGGATGCGAATAAAATGGAGCGAGCGGTGACCAACCAGGAAAGGAAAAAATGGCTATTGTTTCAAGGCAAGATCAATGCTGTCATTTGTGTGGTCAAGAAAAGTGGGGATTACAGTTGACTCCTTTCTCTCTCTTGCGAGCCTACGCCACATGTTTACCGATTCCCTGTCATGTGTAGCCCCACTTGCGACCCAGCGACCTATTTGTTTGATTTTAGAAATGGATAGGTTTTCTGTGGACACAATTTTTGGCCCGTGAAGTTCGACAGTGCGACCTGCAGGGTGGACGATCCAGTTTACAGTTTGAATTTATGAGAGTTTGTCTGATAAAGACGTTGTTGTTCGTGAGCTATGCCACGCTGGAGTCCATGCTCTCCCCTTTCATGCTCGCTCCTGGAAAATGGCAGACCCTCCCATTTACTTGGAAATGTTTGTGAGCACGTTGTACGAGCAGAGGCGTAGGAGATAACAGTATATGGTGGTCTACAAAGGCGGTCACATTGAAAAGAATCTGTTGAACAAACTGAACATTCCCTGTGTGGATTTGAAAGAGTTTGGTTGTCCCAAAGCCAATGAGCTGTTGCTGATTGGTGGAAACGTAGGATTCGTTTATGGTCACCATCTGCACGCACATACCCACTGTTCTCTGGTGGAATGCTATCTATTTTGGCAATGGTTAACGAAACATTATCTGGATACACACCTTTTTTGGACGTAGTGTACTAGCTCCTTTTTCTTCTTGGTGAAAGAAATGGACTCCCCAAATATGGGGTTCGTGGGATTCAGGCTCCTGAAGAAAGTCAAGGACTCCCCCTGTGTCAGCTTTCTGTTGAGATCCAGGCACCTGAAGAGGGGGTGCTTGATCCCGTGGAAGGGGTTCAAAAACCCACTGGAAGGGCCGCCAACCCCAGCAGGGAAAACCGCTCCTATACCAGTGGGTGCTGAGGGGAGGGATGCCAAATATTTTGTCATGTCTCCCACTTCCACTTAATTCCAGGCTTCGTCAATGCGAGCTGGGTTTCCCAGGTTCTCTTGAATGGTGGCCGGGGAGACACCATTGGACATCGGGCCTACCCCTGCAGGCGAAACGATGAGACGCTTGCGTAAGCTCGTGGAGGACGTCAAGTGCAATCATCATCTGCCGTAATCGATCTTCCAGGGTCCAAATCAGTTCACGAAAATAGAGTTCATTGTACTTTCGAATGGCCTGTTGAGTGGTTTTTACTCGGCGATTTTCAACCAAATTCTCTCTCTCTCTCTCTCTCTCTATCTATCTATCTAGTGGCATGGAATGGTAGTAGTCTCCCACGATCTTTTCAAAGCAAATCTAAACACAGCTGGAAGGACCCACCAATAGAATACTGGACAGGGTGTGAAAGCGAAAGGCTGTTGCTAAGACTCTCTACACCTGCACAAAAGGAGAACACGGACTGTTTTTGTTTCATTTTTTTTAACAACAACGTTAAGGATAGACACTCATTACAAATCAATTCTTTGACCATCTGACCGGCTTGGTCATCACTGTAATAGATTGGTGTGCTGAAAATACGTCAAAAATTCTTCTACCGTGCGTGCACGGGCATTGGGTTTCAAATAGAGCAAGGTGTAAGTGCCAGAACTCTTACTGATGATGGCTTGCAGGGACTTTGCATTGGTCACCACATACTTCCAGGCTCTTAAGGGAGTTGCTTGTTCTTACGTTTCCAAGGTTAACGTAGCAATCTATTACTTCACAGATTTGGTGGTACGTCCATAGAGTCAACCAGTGCTCACCCAGTTGTGTTGACAATGTAAGTGCAGGGTTGTTTTTGGCCAGGTTTTGAGGGTAAACGGTTAGAAGCCACGGTCCGCTAACAAAACGCTTTCTCTATTGAAGGTCTTCTCGAGCTAAGTAATCCAATTGCACATTGCTCCCGTTTGTCTAGGTCTAAAAATGGTGCTGTCAGCACATCCTTTGGCTACATGGTCAAACATAACAGAGAGCAGTGTTCTTAATGCCCCAATTGATTTCGGTGGAGCATGTTGCCTTGTTTTTTATACCAGAGCTTGGACAAAACGCAAGTAACCTAATACATTTCGGGCATCATTGGTCTGTGACAGTTCCAGGTTTTAATAGGGGTATTTCATTTGGCGAATGAAAGTTAACTTAAATTTACGAAAGCAGGAGGGGTCTTGGTTCACATCTCCATTGAACGCTCGCTTGATTGCCTTGCATGTTGAAGGTCCGGCTTTCACGCAAAAATGAAAGCGCATCTCGATGTCTTCCGGTTGAAGACGGCCTGCGAGTTCCACTCCATTTAGAAGGAGCACAGGGCTCTTAAAGTACAAGCGCATTTTGATTCGCATTTCAGGTACGAGTACTTTTCCCGTGTGAAAAACGTCTGTGTGAGGTTGAATCACCAACATGTGTCTTTTTCCACACAAGTAATCATTGGTTTCTTTGATGGAGGCCTCTTAAGGTAGTTGTACCAGTCTTGGGGTCTCACCCTCTTGGTTGTAATTCAGAAAGGATTTCATGGCAGTCAGGGTTGTTAGCATTAGGAAGGTAATCGGGGATCTTTTTCATTACGTCCACCACGAAACCTGGATCGTCTTCAGCGAATCGTCCCAAATACACCACCTCGTCATTCTTGAATTGATCGTAGCCAACCAGTATAATTTGTTGAATCACGGGGGTTTAGTTTTCCTCCTTTTAATTCTTCTTCCAGGTGGGCTAAGACCCTTAAGCACGGAAGCACGGGAAGTGCTAACCAAACGGATGAAGTATCCGAAGAAATGGGTAAGTGTTTTGGTATGCAAGTGCAAATCATAACTTGAATTAATAACGTGCGTCAATTATTGGAGAGCAATTACTGGATTATAGAAAATGCTAGAGTCCTCTGAGAAACGACGCCAAACGTCTTAAAAGGGGCTCTCGATAGACAGTCGAAAAGGCCCTGGACAAAAGTTTAGATGTAAATTGTGTTCTACATTCCCACTCAAATCTAGTACCGTCCGTCTCATTACCCACTCTCCACCAAAGCAGTGCTCCGATTGGTTCCCGACACATTGACGCGGACACCAACAAGAAATTATGAGCGTTACGTTTGAGTCATCCTTTTAAAAAAGCCGTTTATAGTGTAAAAAGGCAAAAACGAAGAACGCTTAGAACCGGCTAAGGCTGCGTGGCAAGACACGGACAGGATGTCTCTTTCTTTCTAGACTCCCAGGTCTTGTCTAACAAATCGAATCAATAAAAAGTCAAATGTTCATTCAAACGATTCTTATCTTTTCGCTCCTCCTTGATGTTCTTGTAACACTCGACCATCGCCTGGAAACGCCAACTGCCATGAAACTTGGCAATGTTGATTTGCAGGTGATAGTCGAGTGCTTCAAAGTTCTCCATGGAAGTCGACCTGCACGAGTGGTCCAAAACGCTCCAACTTGTTCTTATAAACGTAAGGCACCGATCTCACTCTTCAACATCTCCCCCCGAACCTTCTTCTGGCGTCTGCGCGGGAAGACATTCCTGTCCGCATCCATAACGCTCCAGTAAAATCTGACAAACAGACGGGCGTTCTTTTGGTCTACGTCCAACTTGAGATGACTACAAAACCAGAGGACGTCCGCTTGCAACTCCTCCTCTAATTCTGCTCTCTTGATCTTTTGTGAAACGTTTATGAAACTACTCAGATCTTGCAAAGGTTTCCTCGGTCTCTGCATCATCTTGACTGTGTGACTGAGCCTATGACAAGGGTGCTTTCGGTTTTTCTACCCCTTCCATCGTAAAGGATTCTGCTAAACTGACTGCTTCTCCGACAAAAGACACATGACTCTCGTTTTTGTCATAAAAGGCGCCACATGCTTCAGTTCTGTGAAAATAAACTACGATGCCACGAGAAGAAGTAAAAGACGCAGCATGTCTAAGAGGTTTATCACGCAAGAAAGTTTTGTGTTTGCTACAAGGCCAAGATGAAAGAGATCGAAAAAATGACGATGAAGAATGCTATGGACGCTCTCGGGAAAGAAATTAGGAAAGATGTCTTAAGCAATGAAGTCATGAATGGATTTGAATGCCAGCGGGCCTTTGAAAGTCAACTTCTTCAAAAAAGGGGACGTGAAGTTTATCCTCAAACTCCAGGAGACTTTGAATTTGATATTCACTCCTATGTGAACCCGTGCAGTGAAAAGATGGGAATGCAAGAACATTATTTTCACACGCGATTAAGACACACCGATAATTTTGTGGGCCAACCTCATTTAGTCCGAGCTCTACAAGAGGGTCTAAAAAGAGGTGCGCCCAGTGCGAAAATGACAAAACGTGCTGATCTCGGACTGAAAACGCTGGTTTGTACAAACTCGTGCACTTTGTTGAAAGTCGCAAAAAAAAGGTGCGCCCAGTGCGAAAATCACAAAACATGCTGATCTCGGGCTGAAAATGCTGTTTCGCACAAACTTTGCTAAAAATGGCTAAAAGGTAGTGAGCCAAGTGGGAAAATGACAAAACGTTCTGATCATGGGCTGAAAACACTGCTTTGTACAAACTTTTGCGCTTTGCTTAAAAGTGTAAAAAGTGGTACGCCCAGTGTGAAAATGACAAAACGTGCTGATCTTGGGCTGAAAACGCTGTTTTGTACATAACTCGTGCACTTTGTTAATAGTCGCTAAAAACTGGTGCGTCCAGTGCGAAAATCACAAAACATGCTGATCTCGTTCTGAAAACGCTGTTTTGTACAAACTCGTGCACTGTGTTGAAAGTCGCTAAAAAATGGTGCGCCCAGTGCAGAAATGACTAAACATGCGAATTTGTACAAAACAACGTTTTCAGCTCAGGATCAGGACGGTTTTTGATTTTCGCCCTGGGCGTGCAACTTTTTAGCACTTTTCAGCAAAGTGCTCGAGTTTATACGAAATAGCGTTTTCAGCCCGAGATCAGAAACTTTTGTCATTTTCGCACTGGGGGCACTACATTTTAGCGATTTTTAGCAAAGTGCACGAGTTTGTACAAAACAGCGTTTTCAGCCCATGATCAGCATGTTTTGTCATTTTTCCACCGGGGAACCACTTTTTCGCGACTTTCAACAAAGTGCACGAGTTTGTACAAACAGGGTTCTCAGCCCAAGATCAGCACGGTTTTTTCATTTTCGCACTGGGCGTACAACTTTTTAGCACTTTTCAGCAAAGTGCACGAGTTCGTGCAAAACAGCGTTTTCAGCCCGAGATCAGAACGTTTTGTCATTTTCGCACTGGACACACAACCTTTTAGCGTTTTCAGCAAAGTGCACAAGTTTGTACGAAACAGAAGTTTTCAGTCCGAGATCAGAACGTTTTGTCATTTTCGCACAGGGCGCACTACTTTTTAAGCCATTTTTAGCAAAGTTCACGAGTTTGTACGATACAGACGTTTTCAGCCAGAAAACAGAACGTTTTGTCATTCACTACTTTAAAAACAGTCTGTTTAGCCCAAGATCACCACGTTTTTCCATTTTAAAAACTGGGCGCACCACTTTTTAGCGCTTTTCAGCAAAGTGTACGACTTTGTACGAAACAAGGTTTGAGCCCGAAATCAGAACGTTTTGCCATTTTCGCACTGGGCGCACTACTTCTTAGCAATTTTCAGCAAAGTGCACGAGTTTGTACAAAACATCGTTTTCAGAAAGATATAGCCACGTTTTGTCATTTTTTCCCTGCGTACACCACTTTTTAACGCTTTTCAGCGAAGTGCACGAGTTTTTCCAAAAGAGCAAAGCAGCGTTTTCAGCCCGAGAGCAGCAAGTTTTGTCAATTTCTCACTGTGCGCAGCACTTATTAGCGGTTTTCATCAAAGTGCAGAAGTTTTTACAAAACAGCATTTTCAGCCCGACATCAGCACCTTTTGTCATTTTCGCACTGGGTGCACCACTTTTTAGCAATTCTTAGCAAAGTGCACGAGTTTGTCCAAAGAGCAAAACAGCGTTACTAGCCCAAGATCAGTACGTTTTATCATTTATGCACTGTGATCACCACTTATTAGCGATTTTCAGCAAAGTGCAAAAGTTTGTACAAAACAGCGTTTTCAGCCCTAGGTCAGCGTGTTTTGTCATTTTCGCTCTGGGCAACACCACTTCTTAGGGTCTTCAACAAAGTGCATGAGTTTGTACAAAACAGCGTTTTCAGCCGGAGATCAGCACGTTTTAACATTTTCGAACTGGGCGCACCAATTTAAGCATGTGCACGAGTTTGTCCAAGACAGCGGTATTAGCCCGAGATCAGCCCGTTTTGTCATTTTCGCACTGTGCACACCACTTATTAGCGATTTTCAGCAAAGTGCACGAGTTTGTACAAAACAGCGTTCTCAGCCCGAGATCAGTACGTACTGTCATTTTTGCACTGGGTGCACCACTTTTTGACTCCTTTCAGCACGAGTTTGTACAAAGAGCAAACCAGCGTTGTTAGGCCGAGATCAGCAGGTTTTATCATTTTCGCACTGTGTCCACCACTTATTAGCGATTTTAAGCAAAGTGCACGAGTTTGTACAAAACAGCGTTTTCAGCCGGAGATCAGCACGTTTTAACATTTTCGCACTGGGCGGACCAGTTTTTAACGGTTTTCAGAAAAGCACACCAGTTTGTGCAAAACAGCGTTTTCAGCCCGAGTTAAGCAGTTTTTTTCATTTTCGCAGCACAGCGCACGAGTTTGTACAAAACCGCGGTATTAGCCCAAGATCGGCACGTTTTGTCATTATCAGACTGGGCGCACCACTTTTTAATGATTTTCAACAAAGTACCTCAGTTTGTCCAAAACTGCGTTTTTAGCCCCAAATCAGCACGTACTGTCGTTTTTGCACTGGGTGCACCACTTTTTAACTCTTTTCACCAAAGTGCACGAGTTTGTCCAAAAAGCAAAACAGTATTATTAACCCGAGACCAGCACGTTTTTATCATTTTCGCACTGTGTACATCAGTTATTAGCGATTCTCAGCAAAGTGCATAAGTTTGTACAAAACAGCGTTTTCAGCCCGAGATGAGCACGCTTTTGTCATTTTTGCGTTGGGCCCACCACTTTTTAGCGCTTTTTAGCAAAGCGCATGAGTTTTTACAAAACAGTGTTTTCAGCCCGAGACGAGCACGCTTTTGTCAATTTTTGCGTTGGGCCCACCACTTTTTTGCGCTCTTCAGCAAAGTGCATCGGTTTGTCCAAAACAGCGTTTTCAGCCCGAGATCAGCACGTGGTGTCATTTTTGCACTGAGCGCACCACTATTTAACTTTTTTCAGCAAAGTGCACGAGTTTGTCCAAAGAGCAAAACAGCGTTATTAGCCCGAGATCACCACCTTGTATCATTTTCGCACTGTGCACACCAGTTATAAGCAATTTCCAGCAAAGTGCACGAGTTTGGACCCAACAGCGTTTTCAGCCCTAGATCAGCATGTTTTGTCATTTTCACTCTGGGCACACCACTTCTTAGTGTTTGCAGGAAAGTGCATAAGTTTGTACAAAACAGCTTTTTCAGCCGGAGATCAGCACGTTTTAACATTTTCGCACTGGTCACACCACTTTTTTTCGATTTTCAGCAAAGGGCATCAGTTTTTCAACAACAGCGTTTTCTGCCCCACATCAGCACGTTTCCTCATTTTCGCACTGGGCGCATTACTTTTAAGCGATTTTCAGCAAAGTGCCCGAGTTTGTCCAAAAAAGCGCTTTCACCCCGAGATCAGCACGTACTGACATTTTTGCACTGCATGCACCACTTTTTAACTCTTTTTAGCAAAGTGCACGAGTTTGTGGAAAGAACAAAACAGCGTTTTTAGGCCGACATCAGCACGTTTTAACATTTTCGCACTGGACGGACCACTTTTGAGCCATTTTCAGCAAAGGGCATCAGCTTGTCCAAAACAGCGTTTTCAGCATCAGATCAGCACGTTTCCTCATTTTCGCACTGAGCGCACCACTTTTAAGTGATTTTTAGTAAGCGCACGAGTTTGTACAAAACACCGTTTTCAGCCCAAGGTCAGCACGTTTTGTCATTTTCGCGCTGGGTGCAAAACTTTTAAGCTTTTTCCAGCAAAGTACACGAGTTTGTACAAAACAGCGTTTTAAGAACGAGATCAGCATGTTCTGTCATTTTCGCACTGGGTGCACCACTTCTTATCGTTTTCAGCAATATGCACGAGTTTGTGCAAAACAGCATTCTAGGCCCGAGATCACCATGTTTTGTCACTTTCGCACTGGGTGCACCACTTTTTAGCGACATTCAGCAACGTGCACGAGGTTGTGCAAACCAGCGTTTTCAGCCCAAGATCAGCACGTTTTGTCATTCTCACACTGGGCGCACTACTTGTTAGCGACTTTCAACAACGCTGAAACAGCGTTTTCAGCCTAAAACCAGTACGTTTCGTCATTTTCGGTCTGGGTGCACCACCTTTTAGCTATTTTCAGTAAAATGCACGAGTTTGTACAAAACAAAGTTTTCAGAACGAGATCAACATGTTTTGTCATTCTCGCACTGGGCGCACCAATCTTAGCGATTTTCAACAAAGTGCACGAGTTTGTACAAAACAGTGTTTTCAGCCCAAGACCAGCACGTTTTGTCATTTTCGCACTGGGCGTCCACTTTTTACACTTTTCAGCAAAGCTACCCAGTTTGTACAAAGCAGTGTTTTCTGCCCGAGGTCAGAACGTTTTGTCATTTTCCCACTTGGCTTACTAGTTTTAAGCCATTTACAGCAAAGTGCTCGAGTTTGTGCAAAACAATGCTTTCTGCCCGACATCAGCACGATTTGTCAGTTTCGCACTGGCCAGACCACTTTTTAGCGACTTTCAGCAAACTGCATGAGTTTGTGCGAAACAGCATTTTCAGCCCGAGATCAGAATGTTTTGTCATTTTCGCACTGGATACACCACTTCTTAGCCTTTTTCAACAAAAACAGCGTTTTCAGCATAAAATCAGCACCTTTTGTCATTTTCTCACAGCGCGCACCACTTTGAAGCGACTTTTAACAAAGTGCACGAATTTGTACAAAACAGCGTTTTCAGCCCAACATCAGCACGTTTTGTCATTTTCACACTGGGCATACCGCCTTATACACTTTTAAGCAAAGGGCACCAGTTTGTAAAACGCAGTGTATTCAGTCCGAGATCAGAATGATTTGTCATTTTCCCACTTGGCTAATACTACTTTTTAGCCATTTTTAGCAAAGTGCTCGAGTTTGTGCAAAACAATGTTTTCAGCCCGACATCAGCACGTTTTGTCATTTTCGCACTGGCCGCACCACTTTCTTGACCCTCTTCTAGAGCTCGGACTAAGTGAGGTTGGCCCAAAAAATTATCGGTGTGTCTTCATCGCGTGTGAAAATAACGTTCGTGCACTCCCATCTTTTCACTGCACGGGTTCACATAGGAGTGAATATCAAATTCAAAGGCTCCGGGAGTTTGAGGATGAACTTCACGTCCCCTTTTTTGAAGAAGTTGACTTTCAGAGCGCCGCTGGCATTCAAATCCATTCATGACTTCATTGCCTAACATATCTTTCCAAACTTTCTTGCCCGAGAGCGTCTATTGCATTCTTCATCGTCATTTTGTCCTTCTTTTTCATCTTGGCCTTGTAGCAAACACAAGACTTTCTTGCGTGATAAACTGCTTAGATCTGCTGCGTCTTTTACTTCTCGTGGCATCGTAATTTATTTTCACAGAACTGAAGCATGTGGCGCGTTTTATGAAAAAAACGACAATCACGTGTCTTTTGTGTGAGAAGGAATCAGTTTGGGGGGAAACCTTACAGGTACTGCTTCCCCTTTCCCTTTTTTCTCAGAATCCTTTACGATGGAAGGGGTATAAAAACCGAAAGCACCCTTGTCATAGGCTCTGTCACACAGTCAAGATGATGCAGAGACCGAGGAAACCTTTGCAGGATCTGAGTAGTTTCATAAACGTTTCATAAAAGATAAAGAGGGCAGAATTAGACGAGGAGTGGCAAACGAACGTCCTGTGATTTCGTAGTCATCTCAAGTTGGACGTAGACCAAGAGAGCGTTCGTCTGTTTGTCAGATTTTACTGGAGCGTTTATGGATGCGGACAGGAATGCCTTCACAAGAGCTGACCCGTATAATGTTTTTTACAATTGCATTTCTTCCAACATGACTCGCGTGTCTTCTTTATCGTCAGGCAAACGAAACGTGCGCTTGGATAAAGCTTTGATTTCTTGTTGGTGTCCGCGTCAATGTGTCGGGAACCAATCGGAGCACTGCTTTGGTGGAGAGTGGGTAATGAGACGGACGGTACTAGATTTGAGTGGGAATGTAGAACGCAATTACACTAAACCTTTGTCCAGGGCCTTTTCGACTGTCTATCGAGAGCCCCTTTTCAGACATTTGGCCTCGTTTCACAAAGGACTCGAGCATTTTCTATAATCCAGTAATTGCTCTGCAATAATTGAAGCACGTTATTAATTCCAGTTATGATTTGCACTTGCATACCAAAACACTTACCCATTTCTTCGGATACTTCATCCGTTTGGTTAGCACTTCCCGTGCTTCCGTTCTTAAGGCTCTTAGCACACCTGGAAGAAGAAGGAAAAGGAGGAAAACTAAACCCCGTGATTCAACAAATTATACTGGTGGGCTAAGATCAATTAAAAAACGACGAGGTGGTGTATTTGGGACGATCCGCTGAAGACGATCCAGCTCTCGTGTCGGACCTAATCAAAAAGGTCCCCGATTACCTTCCCAATTCTAACAACCCTGACTGCCATGAAATCCTTTCTGAATTACAACCAAGAGGGTAAGACCCCAAGACTGGTACAACTGCCTGAAGAGGCCTCCATTAGAGAAACCAATGATTACCAGTGTGGGAAAAGACACACAGACGTTTTTCACACCGGAAAAGTACTGGTACCTGAAGTGCGAATCAAAATGCGCTTGTACTTTAACAGCCATGTGCTCCTTCTAAATGGAGTGGGACTCGCAGGCCGCCTTCAACCGGAAGACATCGAGATGCGCTTTCATCTTTGCCAACTGAGACTATATGAAGCAGTGTACAAGATCCTATTTGCTAAGAGACACAATGAAAGACAACTGGCATCCTACCTCTACGTAAAGTGAAAGCCGGACCTTCAACATGCAAGGCAATCAAGCGAGCGTTCAATGGAGATGTGAACCAAGACCCCTCCTGCTTTCGTAAATTTAAGCTAACTTTCATTCGCCAAATGAAATACCCCTATTAAAACCTGGAACTGTCACAGATCAATGATGCCCGAAATGTATTGGATTACTTGCTTTTTGTCCAAGCTCTGGTATAAAAAACAAGGCAACATGCTCCACCGAAATCAATTGGGGCATTAAAAACACCGCTCTCTGTTATGTTTGACCATGTAGCCAAATAATGTGCTGACAGCATCATTTTTAGACCCAGACAAACGGGAGCAATGTGCAATTGGATTATTTAGCTCGAGAAGACCTTCAATGGAAGAAGCGTTGTGTTAGCGGCCCGTGGCTTCTGACCGTTTACCCTCGAAACCTGACAAAAAACAACCCTGCACTTCCGTTGTCAACACAACTGGGTGAGCACTGGTTGACTCTATGGACGTACCACCAAATCTGTGAAGTCATAGATAGTTACGTTAACCATGGAAACGTAAGACCAAGCAACTCCCTTAAGAACCTGGAAGTATGTGGTGACCAATGCAAAGTCCCTGCAAGCCATCGTCAGTAAGAGTTCTGGCAATTACACCTTGCTCTATTTGAAACCCAATGCCCGTGCACGCACGGTAGAAGAATTTTTGACCTGTTTTCAGCACACCATTCTATGACAGTGATGACCAAGCCGGTCAGATGGTCAAAGAATTGATTTGTAATGAGTGATTATCCTTAACATTGTTGTTAATAAAAATAAAAGAAAACGGTCCGTGTTCTCCTTTTTGTGCAGGTGTAGAGAGTCTTAGCAAGAGCCTTTCACTTTCACACCCTGTCCAGTATTCTATTGGTGGGTCCTTCCGCCTGTGTTTAGATTTGCTTTGAAAAGATCATGGGACACTACTACCATTCCATGCCTCTAAAGAGAGAGAGAGAGAGAGAGAGAGAGAGAGAGAATTTGGTTCAACATCGCCGAGGAAAAACCGCTCAACAGGTTATTCGAAAGTACAGTGAACCCTATTTTCGTGAACTGATTTGGACCCTGGAAGATCGAGCACGGCAGATGATGATGGCACTTGACGTCCTCCACAAGCTTACACAAGCGTCTCATCGTTTCACCTGCAGGGGTAGGCCCCATGCCCAATCGTGTCTCCCCCGCCACCATTCAAGAGAACCTGGGAAACCCAGCTCACATTGACGAAGCCTGGGATTAAGTAGAAGTGGGAGACATGACAAGATATTTGGCATCCCTTCCCTCAGCACCCACTGGCATAGGTCCAGTCGGTTTTTGAACCCCTTCCACGGGATCAAGCACCCCCTCTTCAAGTGCGTGCATCTCATCAGAAAGCTGACACAGGGGGAGTCCTTGACTTTCTTCAGGAGCCTGAACCCTACGAACCCCATATTTGGGGAGTCCATTTCTTTCACCAAGACGAAAAAGGAGCTAGTACACTACGTTCAAAAAAGGTGTGTATCCAGATAAAGTTTCGTTAACCATTGCCAAAATAGATAGCATTCCACCAGAGAACAGTGGGTATGTGCGTGGCTACGTTTCCACCAATCAGCAACATCTGATTGGCTTTGGGACAACCAAACTCTTTCAAATCCACACAGGGAATGTTCAGTTTGTTCAACAGATCCTTTTGAATGTGATCTCCTTTGTAGACCACGATATACTGTTGTCTCCTACGCCTCTGCTCATACAACGTGCTCACAAACATTTCCAACTAAATGGGAGGGTCTGCCATTGTCCAGGAGCGAACATGCAAGGGGAGAGCATTTACTCCAGCGTGGCATAGCTCACGATTCTCTCGTCTTTATCAGACAAACTCTCATAAATTCAAACTGTAAACTGGATCGTCCACCCTGCAGGTCGCACTCTCCAACTTCACAGGCCAAAAATTGTGTCCACAGAAAACCCATCCATTACTAAAATCAAACAAATAGGTCGCTGGGTCGCAAGTGGGGCTAAACATACCAGGAAATTGGTAAACATGTGGCGTAGGGCCGCAAGAGAGAGAAGGAAGTCAACTGTAATCCCCACTTTTCTTGACCACACAAATGACAGCATTGATCTTGCCTTGAAACAATAGCAATTTTTTCCTTTCCTGGTTGGTCACCGCTCACTCCATTTTATTCGCACCCAAATAACATGGCCTGCAACGAGTGCTGGAAAAATAAGGAGGGAGAGGGTTACCCTTGTATTTTTTCAAAACAAAAACAAGAGACGCCGAACCTTTAGAAAGAAGAGCGACTCGGTGGTATCCTTTCACTCTTACTGCTAACCATGGCTGAAAGATGACAAAGTCGACGTTTGCGAGGGCCTGTTCCTGAGATCCCTCAAACCCAGTTTCGCTGCACTTGTTTTACCGACGATGGTGTAAGAGAGATATCATACCTCGTGTCCCATGTGCCTCGATGAACAACAACAGCCCCCTCCCCCCGTTGCTGTGGTCCCTTCTGCTCAGCCACGCCTCAACTGTGGAGTTGTGATTGAACGGCTGAGGCAACTACTCAATTCATCTGACTTGGGACGACAACTTGGTCAAGTAAGAGCCATTATTCTTACTGTCTAAGCACGTAGGAGTAAGAAAAAACAATTTTTAATTTTTTTGTCGTCTGTCGTCGTGTCTCGTCGCCACCATCGTCATTTAATGATTCACCTTATGACTTTGTTCGTAGATGCATGGGTCATTCCTACTTTTCGAGTCGACGTTGTTCACACAGAATTCCACCCTGACAAAATGCAATCCATAGAATTGTCAACCTCCTGGAACCTTGGAACCGTTCTTGTTTGCAAGGAGCACTGGAAACGATCGGGGCCCTTCCAACGATTGGTTTGTTTTTTAGCCATAAGGCAAAAGGAGGACTCTGAGGATCCATTCACGGCCCTCTTCTTTCAGGTCACTCTTGACTCTTAGACTGATTATAAGGCGAAAGAATGAAATTTCAAATTTCAGTTTCAAAGTATTTTTTTCCACACACTTTTTTTCTGCTACGTTTCCAGATGTCCTACAATGAACTTCTTTTTCGTTCGTCAACGCGTCAAATCGGCTTAACAGAATTTTTTGACTGTTAACAAATCCATCTTTTGTTTGGCTGAGCTGTGCAATCACGGGTGATTTTTTCTTTTATCAAAGTACCCTTTTCATCCACCACCCCTTCTACAAGACTCGTTGTTACTCTCCCTGAGAATCGCGAGCTAACTGAAAAAGAACGATGTCTTCTTAGCAAGGATCTTTCGTGTATCCCAACTAGAGCCCACAATGACGAATACACAGCAAAAGCAGACTGCGAAAAGTTTTTCTGCTGTCTCCGTCTGAAGGCGTATTTTAGTTCGGACCCATCAAACGCCACAGCACCAAGTCAACCATCAGTGTGAGGACCCTTTCAAGACCCTAAAATATTCACCGTTCAACTGGACACCACCTCCTGGAAAATTTGCAGCATTTGACTATTACATCTCCAAATGCCGCTGCGAAATCAAAATGCTCGACTTCAAAGAGCGGGTCTCCAAAACAAACCTATCCCACTAGAAAAAGGAGCCCTTTTCTCTCTACGACAACGCAAAGACGTTGTAGTCAAACCGGCCGACAAAGGCGGTGCTGCTGTAGTACGGGCACGTGACCTTTACATCCAGGAAGCTGAAAGACAATTGTCAGACTCAGCCTATTATCAAAAGCTAGATTGTAGTGGGGCGGATATGTGCAGATTTTGCCCTGAATTGTTCATTTTGCGTTCAAAGCACCAAATTCTCAGAAATGATAGAATTTTTTATAGTTGTAAATACTTGATATACTGCCATCGCAAAATTTTCTACATAAGTGAGTTTTGAACTTTTTCCAAAATGGTCGCCATCTTGACCGGAAGTGGAATTTGGTATTACCGGAAGTGTCCTTTTTTGTACTTAAATTAATTCTGATGTTGGATGAAACGAGTCCTTGCCTATTTTCAACAATTTCCGCTTGGAAAATAATGGATTACTATGAATATTTGGTCAAATGGAAGCATTTTCTTCTAAGCCGGATATGAAATTATCCTTAAACTGGAAGAAATATTGATGCTGAGAAGTAACAAAAAATAAAGATATTGTTTCTGACCTATGATGTTGTTTCGTTTTTAGTATGTACACAATAATTGGAAGAAATTTGTATAATACCCAGAATTCTTCTGTGTATTACCCAGAATGGTCTATAATTTGCACATCGTATCCGCCATCTTTGTTCAGATCGCCATGTGTATGACTGCTAACGCAAACCGTAAGTATCCACCCAACCAGTGTACTGTTTTAAGAAGACAAACTTGATGGAATAAAATATAAACTTTAAGGAATTTATATAACATACAGACATTTCAGTGAAACTTAGGAAAAAAGGGTGACGGGCCTGCGCGGCTCCCACGTGCGTGTTTTAGCCTTTTAAAATGGCTTAAAAATGTAAGCCAGAAGTTGTAACTGCATTTTTGATTTGTGATTCTCTTTTTAGTGTCTAAAAGAGTACCAGAGAGATCGATCGTTTGAGAATTCAAATCAAACAAGGCAAGAGGCCAATAGCTCCTAGAAAGAACTCAAGCACTGTTGTAAATAAGAAACCACATTTCAATAAGTTAACGCACTCGGCGCCTAGTGAAAACATTGTAACGCTTGAGCGTGTACATAAGGTAGCCGAAAGCATCAACAAGAAAATTTCAGAGTTCGGCGAAATGATGTCAAAACTAGATGACATTCAGAATAAACATGTTTAACAGTATACATGTGTCTTTTCTTAGTCCCAATAAGAATACGGGTCCACTAACAAACCATCCAAAGCAAACTCAATTGAAGGAAAATCAAAAAGCCAACAAAAATCAATTCACTTAAAGAAAAGACAAAAACGCCACCCAAGGTCAGCTCAACAAAAGGGAGAAAAGAAGGCAGAAAAACCAAACAAAAAATTTAAAAACGCCTTTAGAGGCAAACAAAAAACACATAAAAAACCTCTCGGATAAAAAGATTACAAATGACCAGGTTAACTTACTGGCGAAAGGGCTAAAATACATTCCCACTCCCGTGACAAACGAGATGCAAACCAAAAAACAACTCTTCCGTGACGTCGATCATTTCGCGAGAAGAATGTGTCTCCAATACATTTTTCACGGGGAAAACACAAAACCTCATCCTTTCCATGTTAAATCTACATGGAAGCCACAAGTACAACCATCCATAGCCCTTGAAAGCTATTTAGAAGAGGTCAAAATTAAACTGGGAGAACTAGAACTCAAAAATCCAAAGGATAATCTTAATCCCGCTGAACGCGAGACACTTAACACCCTAAGGCGTGACACCAACATTAACCTTAAAAAGGCTGACAAAGGAACTACATCTGTAGTTCTAAACATTGAGGACAAAGTTAAAGAAGTTCAAACCCAGCTAGATAACAGGGAACACTACAGACCTCTTGTGAACCCTTTGGTTTTCAACAGCTTATTAGCGGACTCTATCTTGGAAACCACATAGATGAAATGACCAAATATGGCTTTGTCAAACACCACAACCGCCTCATATTCCAACATTCTACACCCTAACAAAGATACACAAACTGACCCCAACTGGAAGACCTATTATTCATTCGTCGATAAACTCCTTCAGCCTATGGCACAACAATAAAAGTCATATCTAAAAGATACAACTCACTTCATCAATTTCTTAGAGAAAACGAAGGTACCAGAAAACACAATCCTTGTTGCAATGGACGTTATGAGCTTATGTACAAATATGCCACAAGAGGAACTTAGAATAAACATTAAAAAACGAACCATCCTATGCCTACACGACTACTGCAAAGAGCGCTCAAACTTATCCTAGCGGAGAACTCCTTCCAGTTTACTAGAAAAACTACGTACAAATATATGGGACTGGCACGGGCACCAAAATGGCAGTTGCTTTCGCCAATATTTTCATGGCTAAGGTAACCAGAGAAGAGATCACACAGTTCATTGAACAAGCTAACAAACAACATCAAACTATCAAGTCTACAGCTGAAGTATTCAAAACAGAAACAAAGCTTTTGGACACTACTGTTTACAAAGGTGAAGGATTTAGAAATGAGTCGGTGCTAGCTGTACGCACCCATTTTAAGCCCACTGAGACATTTCAGTAAACCCATTTTTCAACCTGCCATCCACCAGGAGTGAAAAGAGGCTTCATCAAAGGAGAGACTCTAAGACTACTCAGAACTAACTCTTCTAAAACATTCTTTGAAGAGAGCGTCACAAACTTCAAAACACATCTTCTTGAGACTGAGAGGATGCCCAGAAAACTTAATTCAAACAGCCCTCTCAGAAGTTACTTTTGAAGACAGGAATCAAGCTCTCCAACAAAAACAAAAACAAGAAAAGAAAATCTTGCCCTTTGTAACGCAATAACACCCAGCAGTGCCTAACTTAAAACCAATACTCATGAACAGCTGGCACTTCATAACACAGCAACCGTTGCTAAACGACATTTTCAAGGAACCTCCCCTCAAAGATATACTCGTGAGAGCAAAACTCTAGAAAGGCTAAAACACGTGCGCAGGAGGCGCGCAGGCCTGTTACTCTATTAGAGACTAAAAAGAGAATCACAAATCAAAACTGCAGTTACAACGTCTGGCTTAAATTTATAAGCCATTTTAAAAGGTTAAGACACGCGCGTGGGAGCCCCGCAGGCCCGTCACCCTTTTTAACTTTGCTAAAAAAAACTGGACCTGTTGAAAAATGTTGGGTCAGACATAACCAGCAGTCAATTGCATTTGAATGTATAAGATGTATCTGTAACTCAAACATATTATAAAAGTCGTTTTTAAGAGCAGGATAGCCAAACAGGATGTAATTATGATGA
The DNA here is from genome assembly GCA_964030785.1 of Siderastrea siderea. NCBI lineage: Eukaryota > Metazoa > Cnidaria > Anthozoa > Scleractinia > Rhizangiidae > Siderastrea > Siderastrea siderea. The sequence continues at coordinate 18,841,755 of OZ034970.1, read as the reverse complement.
AAGAGGCAATATAATTATTATAAAATGGAAAATAAAGAGGTTTTCTAGACAGATAAAGGTTATTTTACGATTTATACACCACTTCCGGTTTAAAGTAACGGCCATTTTGAATATTTTATGTATTTGTATCAGTCTTGTGTTCTGTGGCTCCAAATTACAGCAGAATTGTTTATATACTAAAACTAGATTCCTCTGCCTCCTTCAGGACCGTTTTCAAGGCAAGCAACCAAATATTAGGGCTTTTCTATTAAGTTACAATTCCACTTCCAGTTCAAGATGGCGGCCATTTTGAAACGCCCTCTTAACTCAGCTCACGTCAAATTTTCGCAGTGGAACTATATCAGATATCCATCAACACGTTAAAAACTATCTTTCCACCAAATTTTGTGCTTTTAACAGAAAGTGAACAATTCCAGCACATATCCGCCCCACTATTGTGGTGATCTTACCATGGACCGTAATAAGAAAGTTGCTGAGGTCGTCCATGACGCCATTTCTAAACTGGAACTTCCACCATCAACCACCAATTTAATTGTTGATCACCTCCGTGCTTCAAAATTTACCTACTTCCCAAGATTCATAAACCAGGGAACCCGGGCAGGCCTACTGAACTCCTAGCCACTTATCTCGATATGATCACCAAGCCTCTTGTAGAAAACCTACCGAGCTACGTCAAAGCCACTAATCACATGCTTGACATTGTCGAATCTTTTCGTTTCTCCGGAACCCACAATTATGTGTTCAACATGGACATCAAGTCATGTTTCGACACAGCATGGAAGCAAGATTAATCTTCCGTCACAAGACTTTATAACCAAGTGAAATGAACACTGACTTTGCATTTCTCTGATAGTTACTTTTTAGCGCGCGTGCGTCTCGTAGATTCATATTTCGACTTTCAAAATTAACCGACGCGCGTTATTGCTTAACGCCATTATTTCTCACTGAAGAAGAGATTTTTCCGATTTTCTACTTCAAGCGCAGAGACACATTTAAAGTTACATCAATAATATCTCGATTTACATTCGCTATACAGTTTTTATGCAATTTTCCGTTTAAAGTACTTTCCCACTGTGACTTTAACATCAAGAATGCCACATCCAAGTAACTTCATGAGAAATTTAAAGAGAGAACTCAACAGCAAAGTCAGCCACTACCATGAGATATCTAAAGAGGGGGCCCCTTCACCTGGCAGACAAAATATTTGACAAAACACGGTTTTCCAGCCACGTTGGTTTCCTAAGGAGATGCCTACGCCACGGGCTAATACCTAATGGATTGCACATCAATTTTCACGACATCGAACCTTTGACAGGGAAACTCTACTTAATACAAGAGGCAAGTAGATATTGTTAGAAAGCACTTCTTTCGTTGCCTTATGCGTGCAACCATCCTATCCATGCAACATAGATGTCAATCATTAACTATTGCTATTGATGATAATAATGACCCAGACTATCACTGAAAAGCTTGAGCTAACTGAACAAGAACCATGTCTTCTTAGGAAGGGTCTTTCGCGTATCCCAACTAGAGCCCATGATGACGAATACACAGAAAAGCAGACTGCGAAAAGTTTTCCCGCCGTCTCAGTCTGAAGGCGCATTTTAGTTCGGACCCATCAAACGCCAGACCCCCAAGTCAACCATCAAATAAGTGTAAGGACCCTTTTAAGACCATAAAACATTCACTTTCCAACTGGACACCACCTCGACTACAAGATGCTCGATTACAATTAGCGGGTTACTAAAACAAACCTATCCCCACTAGAAAAAGAAGCCCTTTTCTCTTTACGACAACGCAAAGACGTTGTAGCCAAACCAGCAGACAAAGGCAGTGCTGTTGTAGTTTAGGCTCGTGACCTTTACATCCAGGAAGCTGAAAGGCAATTGTCAGACTTAGCCTTTTATCAAAGCTAGATCGTGATCTTACCCTTGACCATAATAAGAAAGTTGCTGACGTTGTCCATGACGCCATTTCTAAACGCGAGCTTCCACCAGCAACCACCAATTTAATTTTTGACCACCCCCGTACTTCAAAATTCTTCCTCCTTCCCAAGATTCATAAACCAGGGAACCTGGGCAGACCTAACTGTCCTACTGAACTCCTAGCCACTTCCCTCGATATGATTACCAAGCGTCTTGTAGAAAACCTACCGCGCTACGTCAAAGACACTAATCACATGCTTGACATTGTGGAATCTTTTCGTTTCTCCGGCACTTCCAATTATGTGTTTGCTATGGACATCAGGTCATTGTATATTGTTATACCCAATAACGATGGCTTACTAGCACACACACTTAATCAACAAACGTACTTAGCTCAAACCACCTACCCATTCCCTGGTCTGCCTTGCCGAGCTCGTCCTTACCCTTAATACCTTCTCTTTCAATGGCAAGTATTGCCAACAAACTAAAGCATGGCGATGGGAAGCTGTTTCGGTCCCAACTATGGGTTGGCCACATTGAAGAGCAGATTTTCCTTAAACAAGGAACTTAACCCACATTGTCTCTCTTTATCCAGGTGTATGAAATGGCCACCAGCGACACGCTGGTAGGGGTAACCCTGTGATGGACTAACATCCCATCCAGGGATAACTAGCAATACTCTGAGTTGCTCTATGCTAGAGAAACCCGGTTAAGGTCCGGCCGTGTAAGCTCCCTTGGCTAGTGTGCGTCTTAAAGTACCTAGCAGAGAAGTCCGCCAAAGGACGACTTCTTTGAGACACGGTGATGGTTCTCCTACCCGTTATCCAAATTCTCCTACGAAAACACACTCGTCCTGCCACTATGCTTTTTGAAAGCAAAGTCAAAACAAACAAGAAAATTCAGGTGTGGTCATGCGTCTGACAAGCGATTCTTGCCAGTAGTAAGGTACTTTCTCTTATGTGCGCTACCCTTACTTGGATGCGCGAGTTATGATTGGCGACGCAAGATACCACGTGACACAGGGAAGGGATGTCATTGGTGAAGGAGGTTGTTGACGTGATACCGCAACTAAAAATGCGCAAATGACGTCACATTTTGATGTTGAATAAAGATGAAGCATCAATGAAATTTGTGACGGTTCTCAATCAAAAATCACCTTGGCAACCTACATACAGAGCGCCAGCGTATGCGTGCTCCACCATCTATGAAGTTCACTTGTTGTGTCTCCCTTATAAGACTAATCAGGAGACTAAAATCTTGTAACTCAATATCCTAGCCATGTCCTAACATGAAATGTGGATTAATGACGTGATGTAGCTAGAAGAGATAAAGAATTCGTAACACTTCTTGTTGGGTCCTGGTGTCTTGGTTTTCCTTACACGGGATGCTCGCAGGGATGTCCATGTGCAGATGAAAGGAAGCCCTACAAAGATCTTGGCCAAAAGATGACGTATACCCCAAGAGGCGAAAGATTTAATGATCTATGAGGAAAGTTAGGAAATTTGGTAAGCCGTGAGATCCACTCGTCCAATGTAAAAGAGATATTCTTGATGCAAATGTAAATTAGTATCTCTGCGCTTGAAGTAAAAAATGGGAAAAATCCTTACACGTATGAAAAATGAAGTCATTTCTTCACTTCTAGTTGTGAAGTCTTCTTCTTCACTGCAGATCCTTCTCAGGCGGAGAAATTGGCTATAAGGGATTGAGTTGTTGTAACCAACTGGCTGTGAGGATGAGTAATTGAGATAAGAGTGAGAGTCTGTCTCTTTATAGTAAAAAGTAGTGATTAAGCGGTTAGAGGATGGAGTCAAATAGAGATCCAGGAAGGGAAGCTTGTCGTCTGAGATAGCCCAAGTGAATTTCAGGCTTGGATAAGAATTATGTAGGAAGTCCTCTTTGGTGCCCGACGCTGCACTCAGTATTTGTCAATGTAGCGCTTGTAGAGGTCAGGTGTTTTTCCTTTGTACTGCTGGAAAATCTGCTCTTCAATGTAGCCAACGAATAAACACGCATAGTTAGGACCGAAACAGCTTTCCATGGCCACGCCTCTAGTTTGTGTGGTAATACTCGCCAATGAAGGAGAAAGTATTAAGGGTAAGGACGAGCTCGGCAAGGCAGACCAGGGAATGGGTAGGTGGTTTGACCTAAGTACGTTTGTTGATTAAGTGTGTGTGCTAGTAAGCCATCGTTATTGGGTATAACGATATACAATGACCTGATGTCCATAGCAAACACATAATTGGAAGTGCCGGAGAAACGAAAAGATTCCACAATGTCAAGCATGTGATTAGTGTCTTTGACATAGCGCGGTAGGTTTTCTACAAGAGGCTTGGTAATCATATCGAGAGAAGTGGCTAGGAGTTCAGTAGGACAGTTACAGGCTGATACTATAGGTCTGCCCGGGTTCCCTGGTTTATGAATCTTGGGAAGGAGGTAGAATTTTGAATTACGGGGGTGGTCAAAATTAAATTGGTGGTTGCTGGTGGAAGCTCGCGTTTAGAAATGGCGTCGTGGACAACGTCAGCAACTTTCTTATTATGGTCAAGGGTAAGATCACGATCTAGCTTTGATAAAAAGCTAAGTCTGACAATTGCCTTTCAGCTTCCTGGATGTAAAGGTCACGAGCCTAAACTACAACAGCACTGCCTTTGTCTGCTGGTTTGGCTACAACGTCTTTGCGTTGTCGTGAAGAGAAAAGGGCTTCTTTTTCTAGTGGGGATAGGTTTGTTTTAGTAACCCGCTAATTGTAATCGAGCAGCTTGTAGTCGAGGTGGTGTCCAGTTGGAAAGTGAATGTTTTATGGTCTTAAAAGGGTCCTTACACTTATTTGATGGTTGACTTGGGGGTCTGGCGTTTGATGGGTCCGAACTAAAATGCGCCTTCAGACGGAGACGGCTGGAAAACTTTTTGCACTCTGCTTTTCTGTGTATTCGTCATCATGGGCTCTAGTTGGGATACGCGAAAGACCCTTCCTAAGAAGACATCATTCTTGTTCAGTTAGCTCAAGGTATTCAGTGATAGTCTGGGTCATTACATGTGGATCTCAGTTCGTTGCGGATATCATCAATAGCGATAGTTAATGATTGACATCTATGTTGCATGGATACGATGGTAGCACGCATAAGGCAACGAAAGAAGTGCCTTCTAACAATATCTACTTGCTTCTTGTATCGAGTGAAGTTTCCTTGTCAAAGGTTCGATGTCGTGAAAATTGATGTGAAATCCATTAGGTATTAGCCGGTGGCGTAGGCATCTGCTTAGGAAACCAACGTGGCTGGAAACCGTGTTTTGTCAAATATTTTGTCTGCCAGGTGAAGGGGCCTCCTCTTTAGATATCTCATGGTAGTGGCTGACTTTGCTGTTGAGTTCTCTCTAAATTTCTCATGAAGTTACTTGGATGTGGCATTCTTGTGACGGAAGATTAATCTTGCTTCCATGCTGTGTCGAAACATGACTTGATGTCCATGTTGAACACATAATTGTGGGTGCCGGAGAAACGAAAAGATTCGACGATGTCAAGCATGTGATTAGTGTCTTTGACGTAGCTCGGTAGGTTTTCTACAAGAGGCTTGGTGATCATATCGAGATAATTGGCTAGGAGTTCAGTAGCAAAGTTACAAGCTGATACTATAGGCCTGCCCGGGTTCCCTGGTTTATGAATCTTGGGAAGTAGGTATATTTTGAAGCACGGAGGTGGTCAACAATTAAATTGGTGGTTGATGGTGGAAGTTCCAGTTTAGAAATGGCGTCATGGACGACCTCAGCAACTTTCTTATTACGGTCCATGGTAAGATCACAATAGTGGGGCGGATATGTGCTGGAATTGTTCACTTTCTGTTAAAAGCACAAAATTTGGTGGAAAGATAGTTTTTAACGTGTTGATGGATATCTGCTATAGTGCCACTGCGAAAATTTGACGTGACCTGAGTTAAGAGGGCGTTTCAAAATGGCCGCCATCTTGAACCGAAAGTGGAATTGTAACTTAATAGAAAAGCCCTAATATTTGGTGGTTTGCCTTGAAAACGGTCCAGAAGCAGGCAGAGGAATCTAGTTTTAGTATATAAACAATTCTGCTGTAATTTGGAGCCACAGAACACAAGACTGATACAAATACATAAAATATTCACAATGGCCGTTACTTTAAACCGGAAGTGGTGTATAAATCGTAAAATAACCTTTATCTGCCTAGAAAACCTCTTTATTTTCCATTAAATAATAATTATATTGCCTCTTTCATCATAATTACATCCTGTTTGGCTATCCTGCTCTTAAAAACAACTTTTATAATATGTTTGAGTTACAGATACATCTTAAACATTCAAATGCAATTGACTGCTGGTTATGTCTGACCCAACATTTTTCAACAGGTCCAGGTTTTTTTAGCAAAGTTAAAAAGGGTGACGGGCCTGCGGGGCTCCCACGCGTGTGTCTTAACCTTTTAAAATAGCTTAAAAATTTAAGCCAGACGTTGTAACTGCAGTTTTGATTTGTGATTCTCTTTTTAGTCTCTAATAGAGTAACAGGCCTGCGCGCCTCCTGCGCGCGTGTTTTAGCCTTTCTAGAGTTTTGCTCTCACGAGTATATCTTTGAGGGGACGTTCCTTGAAAATGTCGTTTAGCAACGGTTGCTGTGTTATGAAGTGCCAGCTGTTCATGAGTATTGGTTTTAAGTTAGGCACTGCTGGGTGTTATTGCGTTACAAAGGGCAAGATTTTCTTTTCTTGTTTTTGTTTTTGTTGGAGAGCTTGATTCCTGTCTTCAAAAGTAACTTCTGAGAGGGCTGTTTGAATTAAGTTTTCTGGGCATCCTCCCAGTCTCAAGAAGATGTGTTTTGAAGTTTGAGACCCTCTCTTCAAAGAATGTTTTAGAAGAGTTAGTTCTGAGTAGTCTTAGAGCCTCTCCTTTGATGAAGCCTCTTTTCACTCCTGGTGGATGGCAGGTTGAAAAATGGGTTTACTGAAATGTCTCAGTGGGCTTAAAATGGGTGCGTGCAGCTAGCACCGACTCATTTCTAAATCCTTCACCGTTGTAAACAGTAGTGTCCGAAAACTTTGTTTCTGTTTTGAATACTTCAGCTGTAGACTTGATAGTTTGATGTTGTTTGTTAGGTTGTTCAATGAACTGTGTGATCTCTTCTCTGGTTACCTTAGCCATGAAAATATTGGCGAAAGCAACTGCCATTTTGGTGCCCGTGCCAGTCCCATATATTCGTACGTAGTTTTTCTAGTAAACTGGAAGGAGTTCTCCGCTAAGATAAGTTTGAGCGCTCTTTGCAGTAGTCGTGTATGGATAGGAGGTTCGTTTTTTTATGTTTATTCTAAGTTCCTCTTGTGGCATATTTGTACATAAGCTCATAGGGTCCATTGAAACAAGGATTGTGTTTTCTGGTACCTTCGTTTTCTCTAAGAAATTGATGAAGTGAGTTGTATCTTTTAGATATGACTTTTATGGTTGTGCCATAGGCTGAAAGAGTTTATCGACGAATGAATAATAGGTCTCCCAACTGGGGTCGGTTTGTGTATCTTTGTTAAGGTGTAGAATGTTGGAATATGAGGCGGTTGTGGTGTTTGACAAAGCCATATTTGGTCATTTCATCTATGTGGTTTCCAAGATAGAGTCCGCTAATAAGCCGTTGAAAACCAAAGGGTTCACAATAGGTCTATAGTGTTCCCTTTTATCTAGCTGGGTTTGACCTTCTTTAACTTTGTCCTCAATGTTTAGAACTACAGATGTAGTTTCTTTGTCAATGTTGGTGTCACGCTTTACGGTGTTAAGTGTCTCGCGTTCAGCGGGATTAAGATTATCCTTTGGATTTTTGAGTTCTAGTTCTCCCAGTTTAATTTTGACCTCTTCTAGGTAGCTTTCAAGGGCTATGGATGGTTGTACTTGTGGCTTCCATGTAGATTTAACATGGAACGGATGAGGTTTTGTGTTTTCCCCGTGAAAAATGTTTTGGAGACACATTCTTCTCGCGAAATGATCGACGTCACGCAAGAGTTGTTTTTTGGTCTGCATCTCGTTTGTAACGGGAGTGGGAATGTATTTTAGCCCTTTCGCCAGTAAGTTAATCTGGTCATTTGTAAGCTTTTTATCCGAGAGGTTTTTTATGTGTTTTTTTGTTTGCCTCTAAAGGCGTTTTTTAATTTTTTTGTTTGTTTTTTCTGCCTTCTTTTCTCCTTTTTGTTGAGCTGACCTTGGGTGGCGTTTTTGTCTTTTCTTTAAGTGAATTGATTTTTGTTGGCTTTTCTGATTTTCCTTCAATTGAGTTTGCTTTGGATGGTTTCTTAGTGGACCCGTATTCGTATTGGGACTCAGAAAAGAGACATGTATACTGTTCAACATGTTTATTCTGAATGTCATCTAGTTTTGACATCATTTCGCCGAACTCTGAAATTTTCTTGTTGATGCTTTCGGCTACCTTATGTACACGCTCAAGCGTTAAAAGGTTTTCACTAGGCGCCGAGTGCGTTAACTTATTGAAATGTGGTTTCTTATTTACAACAGTGCTTGAGTTCTTTCTAGGAGCTTTTGGCCTCTTGCCTTGTTTGATTTGAATTCTCAAACGATCGATCTCTTTGTAGTGAAAGCGCGTAAGAGTCTTAACGAATTCCTGTTGCTAAACGACAGTTTCAACGAACCGCCCCTAATATCGTACAAAAGAGAGCGTTCCCTCAAAAATATACTCGTGAGAACAATTCAAAACTCTAGAAAGGCCCTACCAGGCGCGACGGAGGTGCGCAGGCCTGGTACTCTTTTAGACACTAAAAAGAGAATCACAAATAAAAACTGCAGTTATAACTTCTGGCTTAAATTTTTAAGCCATTTTAAAAGGCTAAAACACGCGCGTGGGAGCCGCGCAGGCCCGTCACCCTTTTTTCCTAAGTTTCACTGAAATGTCTGTATCTTATATAAATTCCTTAAAGTTTATATTTTATTCTATCAAGTTTGTCTTCTTAAAACAGTACACTGGTTGGGTGGATACTTACAGTTTGCGTTAGCAGTCATACACATGGCGATCTGAACAAAGATGGCGGATCTGATGTGCAAATTATAGAGCATTCTGGGTAATACACAGAAGCATTCTGGGTATTATACAAAGTTCTTCCAATTATTGTGTACATACTAAAAACGAAACAACATCAAAGGTCAGAAACAATATCTTTATTTTTTGTTACTTCTCAGCATCAATATTTCTTCCAGTATAAGGATAATTTCATTTCCGTCTTAGAAGAAAATGCTTCCATTTGACCAAATAGTCATAGTAATGCATTATTTTCGCAGCAGAGAAAATTCTTGAAAATAGGCAAGGACTCGTTTTATCCAACATCAGAATTAATTTAAGTAGAAAAAAGGACACCTCCGGTAACACCAAATTCCACTTCTGGTCAAGTTGGCGACCATTTTGGAAAAAGTTCAAAACTCACTCATGTAGAAAATTTTGCGATGGCAGTATATCAAGTATTTACAACTATAAAAAATTCTATCATTTCTGAGAATTTGGTGCTTTGAACGCAAAATGAACAATTCAGGGCAAAATCTGCACATATCCGCCCCACTACAATCTAGCTTTTGATAATAGGCTGAGTCTGACAATTGTCTTTCAGCTTCCTGGATGTAAAGGTCACGTGCCCGTACTACAGCAGCACCGCCTTTGTCGGCCGGTTTGACTACAACGTCTTTGCGTTGTCGTAGAGAGAAAAGGGCTTCTTTTTCTAGTGGGATATGTTTGTGTTAGAGACCCGCTGTTTAAAGTGGAGCATCTTGATTTCGCAGCGGCATTTGGAGACGTAATAGTCAAATGCTGCAAATTTTCCAGGAGGTGGTGTCCAGTTGAAAGGTGAATATTTTAGGGTCTTGAAAGGGTCCTCACACTGATGGTTGACTTGGTGCTGTGGGGTTTGATGGGTCCGAACTAAAATACGCCTTCAGACGGAGACAGCAGAAAAACTTTTCGCAGTCTGCTTTTGCTGTGTATTCGTCATTGTGGGCTCTAGTTGGGATACACGAAAGATCCTTGCTAAGAAGACATCGTTGTTGTTCAGTTAGCTCGCGGTTTTCAGGGAGAGTAACAACGAGTCTTGTAGAAGGGGTGGTGGATGAAAAGGGTACTTTGATAAAAGAGAAAATCACCCGTGATTGCACAGCTCAGCCAAAAAAAAGATGGATTTGTTAACAGTCAAAAAATTCTGTTAAACCGATTTGATGCGTTGACGAACGAAAAAGAAGTTCATTGTAGGACATCTGAAAACGTAGCTGAAAAAAAGTGTGTGGAAAAAAATACATTGAAACTGAAATTTGAAATTTCATTCTTTCGCCTTATAATCAGTCTAAGAGTCAAGAGTGACGTGAAAGAAGAGGGCCGTGAACGGATCCTCAGAGTTCTTCTTTTGCCTTATGGCTAGAAAACAAACCAATCGTACGAAGGGCCCGGATCGTTTCCAGTGCTCGTTGCAAAAAAGAACGGCTCCAAGGTTGCAGGAGGTTGACAATTCTCTTGATTGCATTTAGTGAGGGTGGAGTTCTGTGTGAACAACGTCGACTCGAAAAGTAGAAATGACCCATGAATCTACGAACAAAGTCATAAGGTGAATCATTAAATGACGATGGTGGCGACGAGACACGACGACCGACGACAAAAAATTTAAAAATTGTTTTTTCTTACTCCTACGTGCTTAGACAGTAAGAATAATGGCTCTTACTTGATCAAGTTGTCGTCCCAAGTCAGATGAATTGAGTAGTTGCCTCAGCCGTTCAATCACTACTCCACAGTTGAGGCGTGGCTGAGCAGAAGGGACCACAGCAAAGGGGGGAGGGGGCTGTTGTTGTTCATCGAGGCACATGGGACACGAGGTATGATATCTCTCTGACACCATCGTCGGTAAAACAAGCGCAGCGAAACTGGGTTTGAGGGATCTCAGGAACAGGCCCTCGCAAACGTCGACTTTGTCATCTTTCAGCCATGGTTACCAGTAAGAGTGAAAGGATACCACCGAGTCGCTCTTTTTCCTAAAGGTTCGGCCTCTCTTGTTTTTGTTTTGAAAAAATACAAGGGTAACCCTCTCCCTCCTTATTTTTCCAACACTCGTTGCAGGCCATGTTATTTGAATGCGAATAAAATGGAGTGAGGGGTGACCAACCGGGAAAGGAAAAAATGGCTATTGTTTCAAGGCAAGATCAATGCTGTCATTTGTGTGGTCAAGAAAAGTGGGGATTACAGTTGATTCCCTTCCTTCTCTTGCGACCCTACGCCACCTGTTTACCGATTTCCTGTCATGTGTAGCCCCACTTGCGACCCAGCGACCTATTTGTTTGATTTTAGTAATGGATGGGTTTTCTGTGGACACAATTTTTGGCCCGTGAAGTTGGACAGTGCGACCTGCAGGGTGGACGACACAGTTTACAATTTGAATTTATGAGAGTTTGTCTGATAAAGACGAGAGAATCGTGAGCTATGCCACGCTGGAGTAAATGCTCTCCCCTTTCATGTTCGCTCCTGGAAAATGGCAGACCCTCCCATTTACTTGGAAATGTTTGTGAGCACGTTGTATGAGCAGGGGCGTAGGAGACAACAGTATATCGTGGTCTACACAGGAGGTCACATTGAAAAAGATCTGTTGAACAAACTGAACATTCCCTGTGTGGATTTGAAAGAGTTTGGTTGTCCCAAAGCCAATGAACTGTTGCTGATTGGTGGAAACGTAGGATTCGTTTATGGTCACCATCTGCACGCACATACCCACTGTTCTCTGGTGGAATGCTATCTATTTTGGCAATGGTTAACGAAACATCATCTGGATACACACCTTTTTTGAACGTAGTGTACTAGCTCCTTTTTCTTCTTGGTGAAAGAAATGGACTCCCCAAATATGGGTTCGTGGGGTTCAGGCTCCTGAAGAAAGTCCAGGACTCCCCCTGTGTCAGTTTTCTGTTAAGATCCAGGAACCTGAAGAGGGGGTGCTTGATCCCGTGGAAGGGGTTCAAAGACCAACTGGACCTATGCCAGTGGGTGCTGAGGGGAAGGATGCCAAATATCTTGTCATGTCTCCCACTTCCACTTAATTCCAGGCTTCGTCAATGTGAGCTGGGTTTCCCAGGTTCTCTTGAATGGTAGCGCGAGAGACATGATTGGGCATGGGGCCTACCCCTGCAGGTGAAACGATGAGACGCTTGCGTGAGCTTGTGGAGGACATCAAGTGCCATCATCATCTGCCGTGCTCGATCTTCCAGGGTCCAAATCAGTTCACGAAAATAGGGCTCATTGTACTTTCGAATAACCTGTTGAGTGGTTTTTCGTCGGCGATGTTGAACCAAATTCTCTCTCTCTCTCTCTCTCTCTCTCTCTCTCTCTCCAGAAGAAAAGTCGGGCACTTTTGTAACTTTTGTCTCTCTTGATGATAGCTATGCTTAGATCTTTCCAGAAAAAACTAAATAAAATCATGGGAATACTTACTGCTGTAAACCCACTGCATGCAAGTAGTCAGTTAATACCACACAAATCTGCATGTATTAGGCTCTGATGTGTCCTCGAGAGGTTACGAAAGTGCCCTATGTTGTGGTAACTGTTTGTTTAAAAGCAATAAAATCCATTTCTGTGCTAAGTTGTAGCTATTGCCTTACCATTTATGCGCCAAACGATTCTCTCAATTACCACAGCACTTTAAATCTGAGTTATTTTGGCTCACAAAAATCTGCCGTGTATGTGTTTGACTTTTCATGTCCATGAAAAGAATCACGATTCGGAAAAAGCCCATTTTTTACATCACGAATTTGAACAAATGAGTTTGACAATTTAAGTCGGTCAATCGCGCTATAATTTTAGAGGAAGTTGAAGCTATCTTTTGCCAATGCAACAAAGAAAACTTAGAGTGAATCGGATAAATCCTTATTTTTTTATGGAGATTTCAAGTTACTAATGTCAAAAAAGCGGCGATGTTACAAAAGTTCCCTATTTGCTAGAAGTTCCAGAAGGTGATTTCACAATAATTTCTTGAGAGATTGTGAAGTTTAATGCAATCAAATTAAACTTTAGTATGAGAGAAATAGTTGACCAAAAATTGAACTTTGTCCTAAAAAAGGAAGAGGAGTTAGAGCTGTGGAAATGCATTTATTCTACTTTGGCGCTTTTCGCGGTAATGGCCGTAAGGGTGTATGGTTGCAGGAACTATATATACGACTCAATGTATCGCTGAATTATAGTAAAAACGAGTAATACTAATTGTGTAATATACAACTGATTGCCTGTGAGCTATTCTGTTGCTTAGAAACATTTCCAAAGCAATGCACAAAACGGTGAAGTTTTATACAGTACCCGAGACAACCATCGTTTCGTCGTACAAGAAAGAGGGCGTAGCTCCGGGACAACTTTAAATAAAATATTGCAGAGGAGTGCATTTAGTAGTAAAACTATTTATGAAGAACGTGTACCTTTTACTTCAAGTAAAAAGAAGATGAACAAAAGAATGATAAACAAGATGATGATGATTGAGTATCACCCACTACACTTGTAGTGCAAGCCTTCACGCGGTCTGATTTGTAGCGCAAAGTTAGGACAACCTTTTGAACTATTTACTGGTCTGCAGGAAACTTTGTACATACTTCTCTGCTTTCATTTGACTTTTTTAATGTTTTTAACTTATCCTTGATTGATATCTTTGTATATTATTGCGCTTAATTAGCTAGAGGTTCCAAATGGGGTCTTAATGTAAGTGGCTTTAATTTTTTTAGCTATTTATGTACATTGTAGTGGTGAACGGTATTTTCAAGTTATTTCGCGCCATTTAATATCATCTGTTCAAATAAACTGCAGTAACAGTTAAAAGTTGCTAAAAATTCCACTTTTAACTGTTACAGGGTCCATTCTTAATCCTATTCAGCGTGGACTTTTTTTGTTCCAGAGCTTGGAGGAGGTACAAAATGCCGCCTTCTTAACTCCAAGAAAGTTTAAGCTACGACAACGAAACTTCGATAGCACATCCAAAAATCTTTCTTTTGAAGTTCGCAACATGACCTGATGACGTCACATGATGTGGGTAATACGTCATTATTGCCAAAATGGCGGCCATCTTGAATCCGTCATCTAAGATTTCATGTTCTTGTCAAAACCTCTGAAAACCACCAAAATTGGCCTAAAAGTAATTCAAACCAATAAATGAATGATCAAAACGACCTTAAAATGTAACATATAGCACAATTAAGTTTAAAATTTTCCTTTCCTCCCCCTTTAGCTGAAGCTTTTTTCGAGCGAAGTCGTGACCCTCGGACGCACGGGAAAAGTCATCCCCCCAGAGTGGTACAATGGGAGGAGGGGGGGGGTGATTGAACCTCTCTTGGGTTTCTTATATGTTACCATGTTTTGAAAAGATTTTGCCTTTAGTCTGTGATGTGCTCTACAAGATGAGATACATTTTATGGGTTGTGGCGCTGCTGGGGGCCTTTGACGCCACCATCTAGTATTGTAGAAGTTCTCATAAAAAGGCGGAAATTGACATTTTTAATGCTACACAAGTAGAATATGACATAATTAAGCACTTTGCTTCTTTATCTTTTATCACCTAACAACACGCATTTTTACTCAAAAATGGCTTGACCACCTGCTACTTATGACGTCATATCTCGTAACCATAGTAAACGATTCTCACCAAACTTAGGTCAAAATGTGTCTAAGGTATATGCGTACAGCTACTGAAAATGGCAGGTGCTGATGAAGAATCATATTAGAAAAATTAAAGAAAAACCTTATGGGTGCTGGCAACCCTCCCATCCCTTTCACATCCGAGGTTAAGAATTGTGAGGACAAAAATTGGTCCAACTCCGAGAGTATTAAAGCCTTGACAAGAAAATGTCGAGGGTGATACAGGTGTCCCAAAACGTTTCCTTTGAGGTCCAATAACAACATTTGATGACGTCACCTGACGTAATTCCTTGCTTTTTCCAAAACCTTGAGAAACCATTAACATTGGACAATAACCATTGAAAAGCAACACAAGAAGACTCAAATGGTGTAAAAATGTAAAAGTTAGCGAAGTGGAAATAAAATTTTTCATTTAGAACAGTAAAACTTAAAATTGTGAAAAAGCACCTGTCAAAATATGGTTGCCATGGCAACACCAAATTGGATGGACAGAGACATGTCACACCAAATTGTTTCTAGCTAAATTTTAGGGAAAGTAACACAGTTTGGTGGCTTTTTCTTGCATATTAGAAAGCTTGTAGCGTTCAAGTTGAGCGTGGGCTCTTTGTTCTCCCCAACTCCCAAGCTAAATAGGGTTTAAAGCCATAAGCTGTAAGACTGTTACCCGATCTATACCGTTACATAGACGACCAAGAAAAGTCCTTGCCTATTTAGCTACACGCAGGGTAGGGAAGTGATTAGTTACAAATTACTAAGGAAAGTCACTTAAGAACCTTATAGGAGCCACTTAACTTGTTAGTTGGCCATAAGTTCCAAGAAGTCTTTTATCCCTGAAAAGCGTCGTTGAGATTGGATAAACGTCTATTTTATGCCACGTGAACGCTGAAGTTCCATAGCAATTTGTGGGCCTACGCAATAAGAGCGCAAGGTGAACACTGCCTTACCCGAAGGGGGGATAGAATAAAATTACAAGTACATTTATTGATTTTCTCCTGAGGATTTTGAAAACCAATTTGCAACGTTTCTTGACTATAATAACTTATAATTACAGTGAAGAAAAACATTAAAATTCTAATAAAAAAAATTTGATTTACATAAAAAACGAAAAAAAAACAAAACTAACGTGCACATAAATCAAATTGCGAGGTATCTTGTGCGAGGGTAACCCTGCACTTGAGCCCTGCGACTAATTATTACGCCAGGTGTCAAGGCTGTGAATACTACACATCAAGGTAAACAAGCTCTGGAAGTACACAGGAACTAGACCGTTCAAACATTTCTATACATAAACGTCGCATGTCTTAGATACAGTTGTTTGAACTAGAGCGTTCAAACATTTTTATACATAAACGTCGCATGTCTTAGATACAGTTGGTGTGAGATAGAAAACAGGTAGACGTTTGTGTTATTTCTTTTCCGACCTATCACCGGCCCGTAACAATCACAAATCTTAAATTTCACTTCTTGGTCTTGCCTTTTCTTAAGTGTTGTATTATTTTTCATAGCATGTCAGAAGGCTTTCTCCCTTCCACAGAATCCACTGACACCTAGTGATACCTAAACCAGCTCGCTTGTTCTCTGTGTTTACTAATTATATGATGTTCTTTTAATTCTTGTAACAACCCAAACCCTTTTAATTTTCCTTATTTTCAGGTTTTGATTTTTGTAACAACACTACATTTGTTGGACCAAGACGGTTCTTTTCTTATGTAAAATGACCGTTCATTGCATCTTGCTTTTAGAGCAAAAAATTGACTAAAAGATAGTTTAAATTGAGGGTTTATGTGTTCGTTGAGTTCCAACAGATGTCGTAGTCGCAGTTTCAACTAAATGCAGTATACCAGTCATTTCAGGTTATCCGACCTGGATAAAGATTGGAATCTTTTTTTTGTCCGGAAAAGGGATAGAGCTCCTTAGTAGGTATAATGTACATGAATTCTGCCTGCATGAAAAAAACATTTTGTCATATTTTTGACAGGTTAGGCTTCGCAAAAAAAAAAAATGGTTGGTAAATAGTGCGGACAAACGTGTGGAATTTTGCCGCTTAAATTCCGTACGGACGCTGAAGGTGATCCAGCTTGTTTTGTTAAGAAATCGTAAACAGAAGGTTGTAACTATGTATTTTAACGAAATCAACAAAGAGATTTGACTATTGGAACAATCCCCATTTTTCTAGGTTGATTAAAGAGGTGACTGTGCGACTCACACTGTCCCTACACTCGTTACTAAAGTTCCCTGTTTCTACGTTACAAAAGTTCCTTGCCGTTACCAAAGTTCCCTGTCGTTACAAAAGTTCCCCATTAATCGTTACAAAAGTTCCCTTTTTTCGTTACAAAAGTTCCCGACGTTACAAAAGTTCCCTTTTTTCGTTACGAAAGTTCCCTTTTTTCGTTACAAAAGTGCCCTTTCCTCTGGCTCTCTCTCTCTCTCTCTCTCTCTCTCTCTCTCTCTCTCTCTCTCTCTCTCTCTCTCTCTCTCTCTAGAGGCATGGAATGGTAGTAGTCTCCCATGATCTTTTCAAAGCAAATCTAAACACAGGCGGAAGGACCCACCAATAGAATACTGGACAGGGTGTGAAAGTGAAAGGCTCTTGCTAAGACTCTCTACACCTACACAAAAAGGAGAAGACGGACCGTTTTCTTTTATTTTTATTAACAACAATGTTAAGGATAAACACTCATTACAAATCAATTCTTTGACCATCTGACCGGCTTGCTCGTCACTGTCATAGAATGGTGTGCTGAAAATAGGTCAAAAATTCTTCTACCGAGCGTGCACGGGCATTGGGTTTCAAATAGAGCAAGGTGTAATTGCCAGAACTCTTACTGATGATGGCTTGCAGGGACTTTGCATTGGTCACCACATACTTCCAGGCTCTTAAGGAAGTTGCTTGCTCTTACGTTTCCAAGGTTAACGTAACTATCTATGACTTGGTGGTACGTCCATAGAGTCAACCAGTGCTCACCCAGTTGTGTTGACAATGTAAGTGCACGGTTGTTTTTTGTCAGGTTTTGAGGGTAAACGGTCAGAAGCCACGGTCCGCTAACAAAACGCTTTCTCCATTGAAGGTCTTTGCGAGCTAAATAGTCCAAATGCACATTGCTCCCGTTTGTCTGCGTCTAAAAATGTTGCTGTCAGCACATCCTTTGGCTACATGGTTAAACATAAAAGACAGCAGTGTTTTTAATG
The DNA here is from genome assembly GCA_964030785.1 of Siderastrea siderea. Lineage (NCBI taxonomy): Eukaryota > Metazoa > Cnidaria > Anthozoa > Scleractinia > Rhizangiidae > Siderastrea > Siderastrea siderea. The sequence continues at coordinate 18,824,011 of OZ034970.1, read as the reverse complement.
CCCCAATTGATTTCGGTGGAGCATGTTGCCTTGTTTTTTATACCAGAGCTTGGACAAAACGCAAGTAACCCAATACATTTCGGGCATCATTGGTCTGTGACAGTTCCAGGTTTTAATAGGGGTATTTCATTTGGCGAATGAAAGTTAACTTAAATTTACGAAAGCAGGAGGGGTCTTGGTTCACATCTCCATTGAACGCTCGCTTGATTGCCTTGCATGTTGAAGGTCCGGCTTTCACTTTACGTAGAGGTAGGATGCCAGTTCTCTTTCATTGTGTCTCTTAGCAAATAGGATCTTGCACACTGCTTCATACAGTCTCAGTTGGCAAAGATGAAAGCGCATCTCGAAGTCTTCCGGTTGAAGACGGCCTGTGAGTCCCACTCCATTTAGAAGGAGCACAGGGCTGTTAAAGTACAAGCGCATTTTGATTCGCACTTCAGGTACCAGTACCTTTCCCGTGTGAAAAACGTCTGTGTGAGGTTGAATCACCAACATGTGTCTTTTCCCACACTAGTAATCATTGGTTTCTCTAATGGAGGCCTCTTCAGGCAGTTGTACCAGTCTTGGGGTCTTACTTTCCTGGTTGTAATTCAGAAAGGATTTCATGGCAGTCAGGGTTGTTAGAATTGGGAAGGTAATCGGGGATCTTTTTCATTAGGTCTGCCACGAAGGCTGGATCGTCTTCAGCGGATCGTCCCAAATACACCACCTCGTCGTTTTTGAATTGATCTTAGCCCACCAGCATAATTTGTCGAATCACGGGGGTTTAGTTTTCCTCCTTTTCCTCCTTCTTCCAGGTGGGCTAAGAGCCTTAAGCTCGAAAGCACGGGAAGTGCTAACCAAACGGATGAAGTATCCGAAGAAATGGGTAAGTGTTTTGGTATGCAAGTGCAACTCATAACTGGAATTAATAACGTGCTTCAATTATTGCAGAGCAATTACTGGATTATAGAAAATGCTCGAGTCCTTTGAGAAACGACGCCAAACGTCTTAAAAGGGGCTCTCGATAGACAGTCGAAAAGGCCCTGGACAAACGTTTAGATGTAATTGTGTTCTTCATTCCCACTCAAATCTAGTACCGTCCGTCTCATTACCCACTCTCCACCAAAGCAGTGCTCCGATTGGTTCCCGACACATTGACGCGGGCACCAACAAGAAATCAAAGCCCTATCCAAGCGCACTTTTCGTTTCCCTGACGATAAAGAAGACACGCGAGTCATGTTGGAAGAAATGCAATTGTGAAAAACATTAAATGGGTCAGCTCTTGTAAAGTCATAGGTACTTGATTCAACAAGATCCACTTTGTGCTGAAGAAGATGTGGTTCCCAAGAGCGTTACGTTTGAGTCATCCTTTTAAAAAAAGCCGTTTATAGTGTAAAAAGGCAAAAAAGAAGAACGCTTAGAACACGCTAAGGCTGCGTGGCAAGACACGGACAGGATGTCTCTTTCTTTCTTGACTCTCAGGTCTTGTCTAACAAATCGAATCAATAAAAAGTCAAATGTTCATTCAAACGATTCTTATCTTTTTGGTTCTCCTTGATGTTCTTGTAACACTCGACCATCGCCTAAAAACGCCAACTGTCATGAAACTTGGCAACCTTGATTTGCAGGTGATAGTCGAGTGCTTCAAAGTCCTCCATGGAAGTCGACCTGCACGAGTGGTTCAAACGCTCCACCTTATTCTTATAAAACTAAGGCACGATCTCAATCTTCAACATCTCTCCCAGAACCTTCTTCTGGGGTCTGCGCGGGAAGGCATTCCTGTCCGCATCCATAAACGCTCCAGTAAAATCTGACAAACAGACGGGCGTTCTCTTGGTCTACGTCCAACTTGAGATGACTACGAAACCAGAGGACGTCCGCTTGCCACTCCTCGTCTAATTCTGCCCTCTTTATCTCTTATGAAACGTTTATGAAACTACTCAGATCTGGCAAAGGTTTCCTCGGTCTCTGCATCATCTTAACTGTGTGACTGAGCCTATGACAAGGGTGTTTTCGGTTTTTATACCCCTTCCATCGTAAAGGATTCCGAGAAAAAAGGGAAAGGGGAAGCAGTACCTGTAACGTTTCCCCCCAAACTGATTGCTTCTCGGACGAAAGACACGTGACTCTCGTTTTATTCATAAAAGGCGCCACATGCTTCAGTTCTGTGAAAATAAATTACGATGCCACGAGAAGAAGTAAAAGACGCAGCAGATCTAAGCAGTTTATCACGCAAGAAAGTCTTGTGTTTGCTACAAGGCCAAGATGAAAAAGAAGGACAAAATGACGATGAAGAATGCTATGGACTCTCTCGGGCAAGAAATTTCGAAAGATATGTTAAGCAATGAAGTCATGAATGGATTTGAATGCCAGCGGCCCTTTGAAAGTCAACTTCTTCAAAAAAGGGGACGTTAAGTTCATCCTCAAACTCCCGAAGCCTTTGAATTTGATATTCACTCCTATGTGAACCCGTGCAGTGAAAAGATGGGAGTGCAGGAACGTTATTTTCACACGCGATTAAGACACACCAATAATTTTGTGGGCCAACCTCATTTAGTCCGAGCTCTAGAAGAGGGTCAAAAAAGTGGTGCGCCCAGTGCGAAAATGACAAAACATGCTGATCTCGTTCTGAAAACTTCGTTTTGTACAAACTCGTGTACTTTGCTGAAAATAGCTAAAAGGTGGTGCAGCCAGAGCGAAAATGACAAAACGTACTAGTTTTAGGCTGAAAAGGCTGTTTTGTACAAATTAGTGCCTGTTGTTGAAAGTCGGAAGTAGTGCGCCCAGTGCGAGAATAACAAAACGTGCTGATCTTGGGCGGAAAACGCTAGTTTGCACAACCTCGTGCAGGTTGCTGAAAGTCGCTAAAAAGTGGTGCACCCAGTGCGAAAATGACAAAACATGCTGATCTCGGGCTGAAAATGCTGCTTTGCACAAACTCGTGCACATTGCTGAAAACGATAAGAAGTGGTGCGCCCAGTGCGAAAATGACAGAACATGCTGATCTCGTTCTTAAAACGCTGTTTTGTACAAACTCGTGTACTTTGCTGGAAAAAGCTAAAAAGTGTTGCACCCAGTGCGAAAATGACAAAACGTGCTGACCTTGGGCTGAAAACGGTGTTTTGTACAAACTCGTGCACTTACTAAAAATCACTTAAAAGTGGTGCGCTCAGTGCGAAAATGAGGAAACGTGCTGATCTCTTGCTGAAAACGCTGTTTTGGACAAACCGATGCCCTTTGCTGAAAATCGCTCAAAAGTGGTCCGTCCAGTGCGAAAATGTTAAAACGTGCTGATGTCGGGCTAATAACACTGTTTTGCTCTTTCGACAAACTCGTGCACTTTGCTAAAAAGAGTTAAAAAGTGGTGCACGCAGTGCAAAAATGACAGTACGTGCTGATCCCGGGCTGAAAACGCTCTTTTGGACAAACTCGTGCACTTTGCTGAAAATTGCGTAAAGGTAATGCGACCAGTGCGAAAATGAGGAAACGCGCTGATCTCGGGCAGAAAACGCTGTTGTGGAAAAAGTGATGCCCTTTGCTGAAAATCGCAAAAAAGTGGTGTGACCAGTGCAAAAATGTTAAAACGTGCTGATCTCCGGCTGAAAAAGCTGTCTTGTACAAACTTATGCACTTTCCTGGAAACCCTAAGAAGTGGTGTGCCCAGAGTGAAAATGACAAAACATGCTGATCTAGGGCTGAAAACGCTGTTGTGTACAAACTCGTGCACTTTGCTGGAAATTGCTTATAACTGGTGTGCACAGTGCGAAAATGATTAAACGTGCTGATCTTGGGCTAATAACGCCGTTGTGCTCTTTGGACAAACTCGTGCACTTTGCTGAAAAGAGTTAAAAAGTGGTGCACTCAGTGCAAAAATGACAGTACGTGCTGATCTCGGGCTGAAAACGCTGTTTTGGACAAACTGATGCACTTTGCTGAAAATCGCTAAAAAGTGGTGGGCCCAATGCGAAAATGACAAAATCGTGCTCATCTCGGGCTGAAAAGGCTGTTCTGTAGAAACTCATGCACTTTGCTGAAAAGCGCTAAAAAGTGTTGAGCCAACGCAAAAATTGACAAAAGCGTGCTCATCCCGGGCTGAAAACGCTGTTTTGTACAAATTCATGCACTTTGCTGAAAATCGCTAATAAGTGATGTACACAGTGCGAAAATGATAAAGCGTGCTGATCTTGGGCTAATAGCACGGTTTTGCTTTTTGGACAATCTCGTGCACTTTGGTAAAAAGAGTTAAAAAGTGGTGCACCCAGTGCAAAAACGACAGTACGTGCTGATCTCGGGCTGAAAACGCTGTTTTGGACAAACTGACGTACTTTGTTGAGAATCGCTAAAATGAAAATGAAAAAACGTGCTCAATTCGGGCTGAAGACGCTGTTTTGCACAAACTCGTGCACTTTGCAGAAAATTGCCAAAAAGTGGTGCACCCAGTGCGAAAATGACAAAACATGCTGATCACGTTCTGAATACGCTGTTTTGTAAGAGCTCGTGCACTTTGGCGTAAACGCTAAAAAGTGGTGTGCCCAATGCACAAGTTTGTACAAAACAGCGTTTTCAGCCCTAGATCAGCATGTTTTACCATTTTCGCTCTGGGCAACACTACTTCCTTCCGTTTTCAACAAAGTGCATGAGTTTGTACAAAACAGCCTTTTGAGTCGGAGATCAGCACGTTTTGTCATTTTGGCACTGGGACACTACTTTCTGGCAATCTTCTGCAAAGTGCATGAGTTTGTGCAAAACAGCGTTTTTAGCCCGAGTTGAGCATGTTTTTCATTTTCGCACTAAGGACACCACTTTTTAGTGATTTTCAACAAAGTACCTCAATTTGTCCAAAACAGCGTTTTCACCCCGAGATCAGCACGTACTGTCATTTCTGCACTGGGTGCACCACTTTTTAACCCTTTTCAGCAAAGTGCACGAGTTTGTACAAAAGAGCGTTTTCTGCCCGAGATCAGCACGTTTCTCATTTTCGCACTGGGTGCAACAGCGGTATTAGCCCGCGATCAGCTCGTTTTGTCATTTTCGCACTGTGTACACCACTTATTAGCGATTTTCAGCAAAAAGCACGAGTTTGTACAAAACAAGCGTTTTCAGCCGGAGATCAGCCCGTTTTAACATTTTCGCACTGGGTGGACCACTTTTTTGTGACTTTCAACAAAGTACCTCAGTTTGTCCAAAACCGCATTTTCTGCCCGAGATCAGCACGTACTGGGTGCACCACTGGATCAGCACGCAATGGGTGCACCACTTTTTAACTGTTTTCACCAAAGTGCACGAGTTTGTCCAAAAAGCAAAACAGTGTTATTAGCGCAAGATCAGCACGTTTTTTTTTCGCACTGTGTACATCACTTATTAGCGATTTTCAGCAAAGTGCATGGGTTTGTACAAAACAGCGTTTTTAGCCCGAGATGAGCACGCTTTTGTCATTTTTTGCGTTGGGCCCACCACTTTTTAGAGCTTTTCAGCAAAGTGCACGAGTTTGTACAAGACAGCGTTTTCAGCCCGAGATGAGCACACTTTCGTCATTTTCTCATTGGGCCCGCCACTGAGTGCACCACTTCTTAACTCTTTTCAGCAAAGTGCACGAGTTTGTCCAAGAAGCAAACAGCGTTATTAGCCCTAGATCACCACGTTTTATCATTTTCGCACTGTGCACGCCAGTTATAAGAAATTTCCGGCAAAGTGCAAGAGTTTGTACACAACAGCGTTTTCAGCCCTAGATCAGAATGTGTTGTCATTTTCACTCTTTGCACACCACTTCTTAGCGTTTCCAGGAAAGTGCATAAGTTTGTACAAAAATGCTTTTTCAGCCGGAGATCAGCACGTTTTAACATTTTCCCACTTGTCACACCACTTTTTTAGCGATTTTCAGCAAAGGGCATCACTTTTTCCACAACAGCGTTTTCTGCCCGACATCAGCACGTTTCCTCATTTTCGCACTGGCCGCATTACTTTTAAGCGATTTTCAGCAAAGTGCACGAGTTTGTCCAAAACAGCGTTTTCAGCCCGAGATCTGCACGTACTGTCATTTTTGCACTGCGTGCACCACTTCTTAACTCTTTTTAGCAAAGTGCACGAGTTTGTCCAAAGAGCAAACCAGCGTTATTAGCCCGACATCAGCACGTTTTAACATTCTCGCACTGGGCGGAGCACTTTCGAGCCATTTTCAGTAAATGGCATCGGTTTGTCCAAAACAGCATTTTCAGCATGAGATCAGCACGTTTCCTCAATTTCGCACTGGGCGCACCACTTTTAAGTGATTTTTAGTAAGTGCACGAGTTTTTACAAAACACCGTTTTCAGCCCAAGGTCAGCACGTTTTGTCATTTTCGCACTGGGTGCAACACTTCTTAGCTTTTTCGAGCAAAGTACACGAGTTTGTACAAAACAGCGTTTTAAGAACGAGATCAGCCTGTTCTGTCATTTTCGTACTGGGTGCACCACTATGTTAGCAACTTTCAGCAACGTGCACGAAGTTGTGCAAACTAGCGTTTTCAGTCCAAGATCAGCACGTTTTGTCATTCTCGCACTGGGCGAACTACTTCTTAGCGACTTTCAACAACGGGCACTAGTTGGTACAAAACAGCGTTTTCAACCCAAGACCAGCACGTTTTGTCATTTTCGCACTGGGCGTCCACTTTTTACACTTTTCAGCAAAGCGACCCAGTTTATACAAAGCAGTGTTTTTTAGCCCGAGTTCAGAACGTTTTGTCAGTTTCGCACTGGCCACACCACTTTTTAGCGACTTTCAGCAAAGTGCACGAGTTTGTGCGAAACAGCATTTTCAGCCCGAGATCAGAATGTTTTGTCATTTTCGCACTGGGTGCACCAATTTTTAGCCTTTTTCAACAAATTGCACGAAATTGTACAAAAACCGCGTTTTCAGCATAAAATCAGCACCTTTTGTCATTTTTTCACTCCGCGCACCACTTTTTACACTTTTCAGCAAAGCGACCCAGTTTATACAAAGCAGTATTTTCAGCCCGAGTTCAGAACGTTTTGTCAGTTTCGCACTGGCCACACCACTTTTTAGCGACTTTCAGCAAAGTGCACGAGTTTGTACAAAACAGCGTTCTCAGCCCAAGGTCAGCACGTTTTGTCATTTTCACACTGGGAATACCACTTTTTAGCCATTTTAAGCAAAGTGCTTGAGTTTGTGCAAAACAATGTTTTCAGCCCGACATTAGCACGTTTTGTCATTTTCGCACTGCGCATTGAGCGACTTTTAGCAAAGTGCTTGAGTTTGTGCGAAACAGCATTTTCAGCCCGAGATCAGCATGTCTTGTCATTTTCGCGCTGGGCGCACCACTTTTTTGACCCTCTTCTAGAGCTCTGACTAAATGAGGTTGGCCCACAAAATTATGGGTGCGAAAATAACGTTCGTGCACTCCCATCTTTTCACTGCACGGGTTCACATAGGAGTGAATATCAAATTCAAAGGCTCCGGGAGTTTGAGGATGAACTTAACGGCCCCTTTTTTGAAGACGTTGACTTTCAAAGGGCCGCTGGCATTCAAATCCATTCATGACTTCATTCCTTAACATATCTTTCCAAATTTCTTGCCCGAGAGAGTCTATAGCATTCTTCATCGTCATTTTGTCGTTCTTTTTCATTTTGGCCGTGTAGCAAAAACAAGACTTTCTTGCCTGATAAACCGCTTAGACCTGCTGCGTCTTTTACTTCTTCTAGTGGTATCATAGTTTATTTTCACAGAACTGAAGCATGTGGCGCCTTTTATGAAAAAAAAAACGCGAGTCACGTGTCTTTTGTCTGAGAAGCAATCAGTTTGGGGGGAAACGTTACAGGTACTGCTTCCCCTTTCCCTTTTTTCTCAGAATCCTTTAGGATGGAAGGGGTATGAAAACCGAAAGCACCTTTGTCATAGGCTCAGTCACACAGTCAAGATGATGCAGAGACCGAGGAAACCTTTGCAAGATCTGAGTAGTTTCCTAAAGGTTTCCTAAAAAATAAAGAGGGCAGAATTAGACGGGGAGTGGCAAGCGGACGTCCTCTGGTTTCGTAGTGATCTCAAGTTGGACGTAGACCAAGAGAACGCCCGTCTGTTTGTCAGATTTTACTGGAGCGTTTATGGATGCGGACAGGAATGCCTTCCCGCGCAGACGCCAGAAGAAGGTTCTGTTAGAGAGGTTGAAGACTGAGATCGTGCCTTAGGTTTATAAGAACAAGGTGGAGCGTTTGGACCACTCGTGCAGGTCGAATTCCATGGAGAACTTTGAAGCACTCGACTATCACCTGCAAATCAAGGTTGCCAAGTTTCATGGCAGTTGGCGTTTCCCGGCGATGGTCGAGTGTTACAAGAACATCAAGGAGGACCGAAAAGATACGAATCGTTTGAATGAACATTTGACTTTTTATTGATTCGATTTGTTAGACAAGACCTGGGAGTCACGAAACAGAGACATTCTGTCCGTGTCTCGCCACGCAGCCTTAGCGGGTTCTAAGCGTTCCTTATTTTTTGCCTTTTTACACTATAAACGGGTTTTTTTCAAAGGACGACTCAAACGTAACGCTCATGGGAACCACATCTTCTTCAGCACAAAGTGGTTCTTGTTGAATCAAGTACCTATGTCTTCACAAGAGCTGACCCGTTTAATGTTTTTCACAATTGCATTTCTTCCAACATGACCCGCGTGTCTTCTTTATCGTCAGGCAAACGAAAAGTGCGCTTGGATAGGGCTTTGATTTCTTGTTGGTGCCCGCGTCAATGTGTCGGGAACCAATCGGAGCACTGTTTTGGTGGAGAGTGGGTAATGAGACGGACGGTAGTAGATTTGAGTGGGAATGTAGAACACAATTACATCTAAACGTTTGTCCAGGGCCGTTTCGACTGTCTATCGAGATTCCCTTTTAAGACGTTTGGCGTCGTTTCTCAAAGGACTCGAGCATTTTCTATAATCCAGTAATTGCTCTGCAATAATTGAAGCACGTTATTAATTCCAGTTATGATTTGCACTTGCATACCAAAACACTTACCCATTTCTTCGTGCTTCCGTGCTTAGGGCTCTTAGCCCACCTGAAAAAAGAAGGAAAAGGAGGAAAACTAAACCCCCGTGATTCAACAAATTATACTGGTGGGCTAAGATCAATTCAAGAACGATGAGTTGGTGTATTTGGGACGATCTGCTGAAGACGGTCCAGCTTTCGTGGTGGACCTAATGAAAAAGGTCCCCGATTACCTTCCCAATTCTAACAACCCTAACTGCCATGAAATCCTTTCTGAATTACAACCAAGAACGTAAGACCCCAAGACTGGTACAACTGCCTGAAGAGGCCTCCATTAGACAAATCAATGATTACTAGTGTGGGAAAAGACACATGTTGGTGATTCAACCCCACACAGACGTTTTTCACACGGGAAAGGTACTGGTACCTGAAGTGCGAATCAAAATGCGCTTGTACTTTAACAGCCCTGTGCTCCTTCTAAATTGAGTGGGACTCGCAGGCCGTCTTCAACCGGAAGACTTCGAGATGCGCTTTCATCTTTGCCAACTGAGACTGTATGAAGCAGTGTACAAGATCCTATTTGCTAAGAGACACAATGAAAGAGAACTGGAATCCTACCTCTACGTAAAGTGAAAGCCGGACCTTCAACATGCAAGGCAATCAAGCGAGCGTGCAATGGAGATGTGAACCAAGACCCCTCCTGCTTTCGTAAATTTAAGTTAACTTTCATTCGCCAAATGAAATACCCCTATTAAAACCTGGAACTGTCACAGACCAATGATGCCCGAAATGTATTGGGTTACTTGCGTTTTGTCCAAGCTCTGGTATAAAAAACAAGGCAACATGCTCCACCGAAATCAATTGGGGCATTAAAAACACTGCTGTCTGTTATGTTTGACCATGTAGCCAAAGGATGTGCTGACAGCAACATTTTTAGACCCAGACAAACGGGAGCAATGTGCATTTGGACTATTTAGCTCGAAAAGGCCTTCAATGGAGAAAGCGTTTTGTTAGCGGACCGCGGCTTCTGACCGTTTACCCTCGAAACCTGACAAAAAACAACCCTGCACTTACATTGTCAACACAACTGGGTGAGCACTGGTTGACTCTATGGACGTACCACCAAATCTGTTAAGTCATAGATAGTTACGTTAACCTTGGAAACGTAAGAACAAGCAACTCCCTTAAGAGCCTGGAAGTATGTGGTGACCAATGCAAAGTCCCTGCAAGCCATTATCAGTAAGAGTTTTGGCAATTACACCTTCCTCTATTTGAAACCCAATGCCCGTGCACGCACGGTAAAGAATTTTTGACCTATTTTCAGCACACCATTCTATGACAGTGATGACCAAGCCGGTCAGATGGTCAAAGAATTTATTTGTAATGAGTGATTATCCTTAACATTGTTGTTAATAAAAATAAAAGAAAACAGTCCGTGTACTCCTTTTTGTGTAGGTGTAGAGAGTCTTAGCAAGAGCCTTTCGCTTTCACATCCTGTCCAGTATTCTATTGGTCGGTCCTTCCGCCTGTGTTTAGATTTGCTTTGAAAAGATCGTGGGAGACTTCTACCATTCCATGCCTCTAGAGAGAGAGAGAGAGAGAGAGAGAGAGAGAGAGAATTTGGTTCAACATCGCCGAGGAAAAACCACTCAACAGGTTAGTCGAAAGTACAATGAACCCTATTTTCGTGAACTGATTTGGACCCTGGAAGATCGAGCACGGCAGATGATGATGGCCCTTGACGTCCTCCACAAGGTTACGCAAGCGTCTCATCGTTTCACCTGCAGGGGTAGGCCCCATGCCCAATCGTGTCTCCCCCGCCACCATCTGGGAAACCCAGCTCACATTGACGAAGCCTGGGATTAAGTGGAAGTGGGAGACATGACAAGATATTTGGCATCCTTCCCCTCAGCACCCACTGGCATAGGTCCAGTCGGTCTTTGAACTTATTCCACGGGATCAAGCACCCCCTTTTCAGGTGCGTGGATTTCATCAGAAAGCTGACACAAGGGGCGTCCTTGACTTTCTTCAGGAGCCTGAACCCCACGAACCCCATATTTGGGGAGTCCATTTCTTTCACCAAGAAGAAAAAGGAGCTAGGACACTACGTTCAAAGAAGGTGTGTATCCAGATGATGTTTCGTTAACCATTGCCAAAATAGATAGCATTCCACCAGAGAACAGTGGGTATGTGCGTGCAGATGGTGACCATAAACAAATTCTACGTTTCCACCAATCAGCAGCAGCTCATTGGCTTTGGGACAACCAAACTCTTTTAAATCCACACAGGGAATGTTCAGTTTGTTCAACAGATCCTTTTCAATGTGACCTCCTTTGTAGACCACGATATACTGTTGTCTCCTACGCCTCTGCTCATACATCGTGCTCACAAACATTTCCAAGTAAATGGGAGGGTCTGCCATTTTCCAGGAGCGAACATGCAAGGGGAGAGCATGGACTCCAGCGTGGCATAGCTCACGATTCTCTCGTCTTTATCAGACAAACTCTCATAAATTCAAACTGTAAACGGGATCGTCCAGCCTGCAGGTCGCACTGTCCAACTTCACGGGCCAAACATTGTGTCCACAGAAAACCCATCCATTACTAAAATCAAACAAATGGGTCGCTGGGTCGCAAGTGGCGCTACACATGACAGGGAATCGGTAAACATGTGGCGTAGGGTTGCAAGAGAGAGAAGGGAGTCAACTGTAATCCCCACGTTTCTTGACCACACAAATGACACCATTGATCTTGCCTTGAAACAATAGCCATTTTTTCCTTTCCTGGTCGGTCACCCCTCACTCTATTTTATTCGCATCCAAATAACATGGCCTGCAACGAGTGCTGGAAAAATAAGGAGGGAGAGGGTTACCCTTGTATTTTTTCAAAACAAAAACAAGAGACGCCGAACCTTTAGGAAAAAGAGCGACTTTCACTCTTACTGGTAACCATGGCTGAAAGATGACAAAGTCGACGTTTGCGAGGGCCTGTTCCTGAGATCCCTGAAACCCAGTTTCGCTGCGCTTGTTTTACCGACGATGGTGTAAGAGAGATATCATACCTCGTGTCCCATGTGCCTCGATGAACAACAACAGCCCCCTCCCCCCTTTGCTGTGGTCCCTTCTGCTCAGCCACGCCTCAACTGTGGAGTAGTGATTGAACGGCTGAGGCAACTACTCAATTCCCCTGACGTGGGACGACAACTTTGTCAAGTAAGAGCCATTATTCTTACTGTCTAAGCACGTAGGAGTAAGAAAAAACAATTTTTATTTTTTTTGTCGTCTGTCGTCGTGTCTCGTCGCCACCATCGTCATTTAATGATTCACCTTATGACTTTGTTCGTAGATGCATGAGTCATTCCTACTTTTCGAGTCGACGTTGTTCACACAGAATTCCACCCTGACAAAATGCAATCCATAGAATTGTCAACCTCCTGGAACCTTGGAACCGTTCTTGTTTGCAAGGAGCACTGGAAACGATCGGGCCCCTTCCTACGATTGGTTTGTTTTTTAGCCGTAAGGCAAAAGGAGAACTCTGATGACCCATTCACGGCCCTCTTCTTTCAGGACACTCTTGACTCTTAGACTGATTATAAGGCGAAAGAATGAAATTTCAAATTTCAGTTTCAAAGTATTTTTTTCCACACACTTTTTTTCTGCTACGTTTTCAGATGTCCTACAATGAACTTCTTTTTCGTTCGTCAACGCGTCAAATCGGTTTAACAGAATGTTTGACTGTTAACAAATCCATCTTTTGTTTGGCTGAGCTGTGCAATCACGGGTGATTTTTTCTTTTATCAAAGAACCCTTTTCATCTACCACCCCTTCTACAAGACTCGTTGTTACTCTCCCTGAAAACCGCGAGCTAACTGAACAAGAACGATGTCCTCTTAGCAAGGATCTTTCGTGTATCCCAACTAGAGCCCACAGTGACGAATACACAGCAAAAGCAGACTGCGAAAAGTTTTTCTGCTGTCTCCGTCTGAAGGCGTATTTTAGTTCGGACCCATCAAACCCCACAGCACCAAGTCAACCATCAGTGTGAGGACCCTTTCAAGACCCTAAAACATTCACCTTTCAAGTGGACACCACCTCCTGGAAAATGTGCAGCATTTGACTATTACATCTCCAAATGCCGCTGCGAAATCAAAATGCTCGACTTCAAACACAATTGTCAGACTCAGCCTATTATCAAAAGCTAGATTGTAGTGGGGCGGATATATGCAGACTTTGCCCTGAATTGTTCATTTTGCGTTCAAAGCGCCAAATTCTCAGAAATAATAGAATTTTTTATAGTTGTAAATACTTGACATACTGCCATCGCAAAATGTTCTACATAACTAAGTTTTTGAACTTTTTCCAAAATGGTCGCCATCTTGACCGGAAGTGGAATTTGGTATTACTGGAAGTGTCCTCTTTTCTACTTAAATTAATTCTGATGTTGGATAAAACGAGTCCTTGCCTATTTTGAACAATTTCCGCTTGGAAAATAATGCATTACTATGACTATTTGGTCAAATGGAAGCATTGTCTTCTAAGCCGGATATGAAATTATCCTTAAACTGGAAGAAATATTGATGCTGAGAAGTAACAAAAAATAAAGATATTGTTTGTGGCCTATGATGTTGTTTCGTTTTTAGTATGTACACAATAATTGGAAGAAATTTGTATAATACCCAGAATGCTTCTGTGTATTACCCAGAATGCTCTATAATTTGCACATCAGATCCGCCATCTTTGTTCAGATCGCCATGTGTATGACTGCTAACGCAAACTGTAAGTATCCACCCAACCAGTGTACTGTTTTAAGAAGACAAACTTGATAGAATAAAATCTAAACTTTAAGGAATTTATATAACATACAGACATTTCAGTGAAACTTAGGAAAAAAGGGTGACTGGCCTGCGCGGCTCCCACGGCTCCCACAAACTTCAAAACACATCTTCTTCTTTAAGCTTACCCAGTTTCTTTATATCATTTCTTGGTTTTTACACGGTGAATTTTCGCTATTTTTGTTGTAAAGATGTTGTCGTTTGAGAAGTCTTAGCTGGCAAAGCTGTGAGAAATTTTGTACATAAGTTTTGCCAGAATAGTAAATTTCCGTTTTCGACGATTAATGAAGAAGTGCATGTACAAAAATTACTCTTACTTTAATATGACTGAAAAACACAAAAATCCTACAAATGTTTCAATTTAAAAAAAATTTCACCGAGTGGAACACGCGCAATTAGCGTTTGAAAATGCCTCAAAACCCACCTTTTTTCTTCACGTTACCAAAATAAGAATTCTCCAAGTTACGGGGTTGCGCATGCTCATGATTCCTTTTGCGTGGACGAGCGTGGACAGCACGCAGGTAAGCGGTAGAAAAGCTTTTCTAGAGCTTTTCTTTCAAAAGAACAACATTTTTCTGGACAACTGCTTTCCTTTACTGTAAACGATCCATGTGACCAAAAAATTCGCAAAAATAAAGAAAGAAACGAACAAACAAACAAAAAAGAAGAAAATTTATACCGATTCGCGACATAAAACTCGAACGAAGCCGCCACTTTATTGCCAGCAGCAAAAAATTTCGTTTAAAGTTTCCAGAACGCGGAATCATTAAACCACTTTCAGTTTCATTTTTACCATTAACTGATTACAACCGTTCTTCAAGAAAAAATCTTAAGCGGTCATGTTTGCTCTTAGAACATCTTTTGGTATGCTACCCGAGAAAAGCAGGGAAGCTGGTTTATTTTATGTTGTAAGCTCAATATTTTGTCTGCCGAGTCCCGCGTTGTTTCTTAGCGGCTACTTGCGTGTTTGTTAACTGCATGGAATAGCAAATAGTATATAAATACGCTTTCAATTTATATTTAAAGGCAGACATTGGATAAAAGGGGACAAAAATGTCGACAAGAAATTATATGTTTTGAAAAAGACCACATTATTTTTCTGCAAGGTTCAACAAGTCAACAGAACGCCTGCGAAACGCCGACTGTTTTGGAACCGGCCGTCAACTCGATACTCATCCTTTATTCGTTCACTGAATGCCCATCCATGAATGCTGTCATTCTAGGCATAATTTTTCGTAAAAATAAAAATTGTATTTGAGCTGAGGTACAATTGAACTTTTTTCAATTTTCGGTTTTATTTTAGACCACCGAAGTTTTTGAAGTCGCACCTTGTCAACACAAGTGAAACTTAGATGAAAAGCTACTGGTGACTGATAAATAGACACTGAAATATAAGTGTCCTTTTGAGTTTCAACTTCTATCAAAATTCAATGACAACTGTTATCTCGTTACAAGTGTGTAATCTATTCATCGCAAAATAAAATTCACAAGTCAGCTGTATTTTGCTGAAACCGTATGAGAACGGCCGTAGAGACAACTTACCTGACAAAAAAAACACGGCTTGTTAGAAAGGCAAAAACTAAAGCACTTTTTCAAAAAATTACTTACACTTAGGCTCGATCCAAACAAACTTAAGCTTCTCATCCCAGAGATTCTCGACAGCTGACCTGGACAGCACTGATATTTCAGGTTGAGAACGGAGAGAAGTTCTTCACGCATAATTCTTGAAGCGCGTAATAATTCATGCAATGTATTCAGTCCTCTCTGTGTTGCTTGAACTTAAAGATCGCAATCAATTCAGTCCTATAATCGTAGAACAATCGTAGGACTGCAACTGTCAGCTACAAAGCGATTAAACTAAAGGCTTTTCATAATTTTACTGCTATGTGCTCGATAGGTTTTGAAAAGGTAAGCCATAAAGATGCCTCAATCAGACTTTGGAAAAGTTTGCCTGGGAGGTTGATTGGCACATGTCATCTGACTTGGACTGTCGCGCTCCTCGCGCACGCGCTTGTGCCAATTAAGTTCCCATTCCTGGCGCGCTGAAAAACTATATGGAGCCACCTTAAATTTGATTTCTATGTGTGCTGAGTT